>CM070876.1:85703799-86048799 GCA_036365515.1 Torymus aiolomorphi
TCCCCGTTGAAAGCCTTATTGTCTACAAACCCTAGAACAACTCTTTTTGGTAGTTGTCCTAAAATTACATTTTCTAAGCAATGGCCGTTGACTCCACTGTGTATTGTAAAAGATTTCACTTCAACTCTTGTTATAGGGTACTTTGCTGTAGTAGTGGCAAGCGTTTTAGAGTGTGCAACTAAAACAGTAGGATTCACTTTTACACGACGAACAAATAACGTTGCTTCTGTGATGTGTACTGAATAATTTATATTACTAGCATCCATTAGACAAAAAGCATCTTTGGACCGCACGAGTCTTAGACGTACTTCTACACCGTTTAAGAGTCATTTATCTTGGTTAAAAACGTCGCAATGTAGATCTCCGATCAGATCTACAGTTTTATGATTTTTTGTATATTCTTGTCGTTGTACTAGTGCTGCGTTTTCTCCCGATCCCGGCACTGCGTCCATTTCTCCGGCTATGTCGGTTATCCATAAATTTGTTGTGAGATGAGAGGCTTTAGCAGCAGGTCCATAGTTTAACAATGTTTCAATGTATGCTCTATACGGATAAGCGTTATTTGGTGGTGACACTAATTTTTGGTTAAAATACACATCAATTTGGTTGAAAATCGAATGTAAAAAATTGTTCACTGGTGCTATGAGAATATCGGACTCCTTGTTGTATGGTGTTAATTGTACACTGACTTTTAGCATGGTATGCGCAAGATCTAGATAGTCCTCGTTTTGAGAATTTCGTCGCTCAACGACGATACGGGTTTGTAAAATACCCATCTGTTTGAATCTACTGCCGTTTGGGTCATAGGTAGAGAGAATAAGTCGAGCTCGCTCTTTTAGACAAGCCTCTGTATGACTATGTAGACAAGACATTTTTAATGGTTTTAGCCGAAAATGTCAACAACTTTAGATTTTTTGTTCTTTCTTTTGCCCTTTGAACGTTTCGATTTCTTGTTTTGTCTCTTGATGGTTTTGGTCTTATATTTTATTTTTCTCACTTGCTTGCGTTTTGACACTTTAGAACCTTTTTTCGCAGAAACGATCCGTCGTGAGCCACTTCTACGTGGAGACTGCGTAGAACGCTTACGCTTCATGACTTTATAACCCCCACCTTTCATAAACTTATTAATTTTCTCAGTTGCTTTACGTTTGAGATTTTGTCCACCTTCATTCATTCTATTTTTAAACGCCTCCTTGAACGACATATTATTCGCTGTTACATCATCTAAAATATTTACACCAGCACGAAGAGCTTCCTTACCGACGGCATGAGCTTCGCGTCTCAAAAACGGGAGAGCGCTGCGAAACATGCCCATGAAAAACGATCCTAGTCCGTGACCTCTCTGCCGTTGAGCACCGACAAATACGTTGCTTACTCCACGACCACCTCCACCATACTGTTGTTGATACACGTCGTTGAAACTCATGTTTGAAAAAATTACTTAAAATTCTCTTTTGAAATGTAGGGTCACCGTCAACGTCCCAAACTCGAATGGGATTGCCTGACCAAATTGATCTCTTATATTGATGTCTATTGTATGAAATCTAGTATTTAAAAGCGGTATATAATTAATTGGAGCAAATTTTTTTTACTATTGTGCTACCAAAACTGAAGTCTTTAGCTTCAATATCGACTATTCTAAGTAGAGGTGCGTTGGTGTCACCTACCATACATTCACACAAACTCGTTCACACAGATTCAAGTATACAAAGAGTTGATCAGGAATAGCTCTCGCAAGACTAGCGGGATGTTTTTCTATAAAAATCCTTTCGCCACCCGCTGATTTCATTGAGGAAAACCCATCTTCAAGACCTAGAATACGTTTTACAGCCTCCGAAAATAGAACATCCTGGCAATTCCGTCGTCCTGTCGTTTAATATTTTGCTTTATAACTATAAAACCACCTTTGTTATTAAAAGTTAATTTACTGTAGTCTCTTTTGTTATTTAAACTTGATAGAGAATCGTTTATTTCTTCTACGAGACTTTGTATAGAATCATAGGTGCCGTGTTGAAAATAATGTTCGCGATTTTCTGCTTGTGCTTTAACCAATAACGAATCTTCTCGTCTGAGGTGTAAAGTAGTACAGGGTATATGAATTTCCGACAGCCCAACCACCCACCTATCGTATAGTTCCACTTCTTTGCACAGACGTCTTGAAAAATCTGTTGGTGTGTTGTGTGGATAATACAACTTGCTGTTGTTACTGGGCAATACTATATTAAACTCGTTTCGATTCATATTATTATTATAATTTTTGTAAATCTTTAGCTGAAACCCAAGAATTAAACTTATCCGGGTAACCAATCCAGCTTACAAAATATTGTTTTTTGCTACCTTTTCTTCTTGTTCGTAAAATTTTATTAATCTTGTATTCTTGTTGATCCACTCGGTTTTTGTGAACGAGACTAAGTTCTTCGGGGTAAAAGTAACCTTCTATTTTTTCATTGTCAAAGTCTACCAGTTCGTATATAAATAAATTTTGTCTTTTCGAAACTCTAACAATTTTAAATATTTCTTCACTCCAAAATTTTTCTGGACCTTTTTCAAACACGTTTTTTTCTCGACTTATGCGCACATAATCTCCAATTTTATACTTTGGTTTGCTGCGATAAACTTGGTTGCGCGGTACACGCTCTACTAAATTTTTTCTGGCAATATGAGCATTATATATAGTTACAGCAGCTGATGGCATTTTTATGGTAGTGTGTATAGTTTTATTATATGCCGTAATAAATTGTTGCAGCACATCAACATACCGATGAGTATTTTTTTATGTAAAATATCTGTACATACGGTCTTTTAAAGTTCTAATAAAACGTTCTATTACAGCCGCTTTAACATCAGGATTTCGCACTACACGAAAATGAATTTCGTTTTCTTTTAAAAATTTTTGTAGCACGTTTCCAACAAATTCTTTTCCGCGATCGGTTTGTAACATGGCAGGACGACGACCTTTAGCAAGTATTCTTTTAAAAGCTTGGGTAACTTCAAAAGTAGTTTTATCGCGTAAAGCTTCTCCCCAAACGTATTTACTCAAAACATCAATTACAACCAAAACGTACGAAATGCCATCATTGTAATTTTTGAAAGGTGTCATTTGCATCAAATCTGCCTCCCAAACTTGATTTCTTATTTGTACGTCGTAATATAGTCGTGGAAATTTTCGTCGTATAGCTTTATGCAATGTGTATGCGTCCTGCTTTGTCAACCATTCTTTAATTTCTTCTTTATCTGTTTTACTTTTGTTTGCTCGAAGTAGATTTCTTGCACCGGCAAAACCTGCCGTATTTTGTGGATCGAAATAAAACACTCTGACAGTGTACACAGGTCCACAGTTTTCTTCCTACTGACAAAAATATTTTATGCACTCGCTGTTTTATACAAAAGCTAAAATACGTTTGTATACGTAGAGTGAGTATATTTAGGTATGTAGACTTACTGATACTCGTCATCAGGAAAAATACAAGAGCGAAATCGGAATTCGTCGAGTGTACTCTGCAATCAATCATGAGGTATCCATGCCCTTTGGCTGTTGCATCAAATGTTGTATCTGGGCTCTATCACGTGGATTCTTAAACAAAACAATGTACGATGCATTGAGACTAATGTCGCGCGAATGAGTCGATTTATGAAAAATATTCTGCGTAATAAACATTACACTAATCTTTTTATGGTGGCTTCCTTTTGTAAATAAATCAACCACCACGTTGTTTGACGACTCGCGCATTAAATCGTCGATTATTACAAGTTTTTTCAAGTGAGGATCGCTCGAACAGTTTTCAGATTTTGGCAACGCTTCGTGAAATTCAATTTGTATACCATCGTTGACGTAATTTTCACTTTTATACCCGTCTTGCCACTCTGCATAGTAAAACAAAATTCTGTCAAAAGAAACATCAGCCATCTGGTGACGAAAATTTAAAAATTTTTTTACAAAAACTGTTTTTCCACACCCCGTAGGACCACAAATTATACTCGTCCATGGGTGTTTCCATCTGATATCCATGGTTGAAAATTAACAACTGACGAATTAATTATTGGTTATATTAGTAGATAAGCTAGGCCGGTTCTGCGACCCCCCACCACTCACACACCAGCCGCTCTGTGCAGCGTTCTGATAGTTGAGACGGGTAGGTGAGGCTCCGCCCCCTTTCAAGAAGCTTCTACCCTTACGCAACGACGTCATCGAATAAAAAAATTGTCCGTATTTTATTGTAACGTTTTTCAAACCGCTCAAATTTTTATTTACTAGCGATCCCGGGGCGTGCGGCGGCGGCGGAGATAGCGCTTATGAGCGGTCGAGAGTCTAGCCTCGGAGCACCTCCCGCTGAGCACACGTGTAAAGTCTTAGCCGCGGACGCGTGCCGCTGAAACCGACCCCTCTCTAGCTTTTCCGAGGGGTCGCTCAAGCGAGACAGAGCTAAAAATAGCCGTTAAACAGCTTGTTTTCAAATCAGACACGTGTTTTCACACCTTCAAGTGTGTGACATCGATATACCGCCTTTTTCTCTCATACACTGTTTCAGTACATAGTTGTCGCGTCTGCGGACACCATTCAGTGCTGTCAAATTTCAAAATGACTACCGTTTCTGTACTTGATATTAAAAACAGAGATTTAAATAAGTTTATTGACAACGTAAAAAATGTTTGCATTATGCATTTTTCATCGCCCTCCTTCTATGTGCAAATTATTGAGGAAGACGAGAGATATTCTACGTTACAAACCGACATGAGCAAGTTTTATGGCGCTGTTTCATCTACACATTTTTACTGTGGCAAAACAAAGTCGATGAGACTTCAAGAAATTGAAAACCCGTTTTTAAAAAAATTGAAGTTTGAAGATTTACAAGTGAGTATTTAACAACAATTATCTTTTCTTTCTGGAATGCTAGAAATATTAAAATTTATCGTTTTCTTTTTCAGACGAAAATGCATTTGGCTATTAAAATTGAAAACAAGTGGATGCGTTGTATTACAAAAAATAACACGCGATATTGTAAAAATATAGACACCGGCGAAACTTTAAGTTTATCAAACATGAAAAATAATATTAAAATTTACGAATTAGAAATTTGTTTTTTAATACTTCCGGCACGAGCAATTTTATGTGGTTTGAGTGGAATTATACCTACCTTATCTAAGGGAGCACGATGGACAAATCGCGCGTGTCAAATATTTCAACAGTTAACCATGCATAAACCTTTACTAGCTTATTTTGTGCAAAAGGTCTCTTACCAGATAGTTTTTATCTATTTCTTTCCAGTGTCAACAAGGACGAAACTAAAATTCATATAAATACAGTATTGTGTGGTTTTGACACGGCGGTGGTCGATGTCGTGGGACTACATCACCCCATATGGCCTGAAGATAAACCGTTGCTGGGATGACCATACTTACCATCACAAAAAATGTTATTTTATATAGTGAAATGGAATTTTTAATTCAGATTAATGAAAAGGGTATTTATAAATAAATGTAAATAGACATAAGGTTATGTAAAACGATATTTCAATGCATTTTATTAAAATAAAAAATAGTATACAAAGTATAAATGTTGTTAAATTTTTATATTTACACCGGCTATAATTGTATAACGTATAAAACCCTATAACGAAATATTTTACATAATTATATATAAACCACTTTCGCACATACATACATCGAAACATTCTAATACACTCACACTTAACGATTGGCTCGGTTTGCCATAACAATTTGGTACTATTCCATCGCAGATTGGTCTGCCAAATACTCAAGCAGGATATGATGCTCACCGGAATGCATGTCCTTACAAAACCCTGCATGTTTACCATACAAACAGGCACAGTGATTGTAATATCCAGACTCACACTTTATAGTTTTTACATTATAGTCGTCAATCAAGCGCAAGATTGAAGATACGCGGGCATCACCATACACAACATGAGTATCCATCCATTTAATCTCATATAGACAACCGTGGCGCTTTTTAAAACAATTACGCTTACCACATTTACGACATATAAACACGTCGAAATATCCTGTCAGTTTTACCGTAAACCGTATGAAACATGTAGATTTGCGTTGATTGGCTATATTCATTAATACTTTAAACTTGAAAATGTTTGTCTGCTTCAGGTACACTAAATAGTGTAAAAGTTTATGCCAGCCTATCCCTTCTAATGACTTTTTATACTCGGGTATGTAGTTACAGAACTGCAAACTACACGTTTTGTTGTGACAATCTTCATCGAAACCTGTATATAAAAAATCTATTATTAATTATTTTCTTTACTTGTACCCATACGGATAAGACACGGTATTCGATATAAAGCGCCGTTTTTTCAAAACAACAGAACAAGTTTTTGTCTCACCGTGTGAAATCACGTCATGCGTAGACGTGCGCTTTATTGCACGATTTTTAACTTCTATTATATTTTCTTCTTCGGATTTTGTATTATGATTTTGTATAAGTGATACTATGGTGTCGAAATTTATTTTAAGAAAATTTTCGTAATTTATGCGAACCCCTTTAATTTTACACGTATCGTGTGTTGTCCTATGCGGGGTACGTACGCGATACGCGTAAAATTTTGGGCCGCCTGAAACGAAGGTTTCGATAAACGATCCAACTCCGTAATCCTCCAACTCGTCTGTAAGTTGACCGAGTAGAGACCCCGTAGGTGGTTCGTATACATCGTGCAGGCTACTGAGGAATATAACTGAATATCATAATACAACACCCGTTTATTCAATTTATAAAGATATTCAAACAAAGTTAATCGGGTCTGCGCTGTTGTATACGCCGCTATAGCTATATTCGTACAGGGGGAAGTTGCGACAGACTCTTCCTTGTAACTCCACGAGGGATACATCACTTCATAGGTTGCCGGAATAATGTGTTGCACAATTTTTTCGGGGTCCGACATCAATTGTATAAAATCTTTATAGGTTTCTACAACACTGGTTTGGGGTAAATTACTACGCTGACCAAATTTTCCCCAAAAAGAATTAAGAGACAGTTTGGCTACCGATCTCATACCCGAATATTTTTTTATATTATCGCACTCTAAAGCGACACCCTCCATAGCTTTATAATTGTCAATGCATTGCCTTTTCTCAATTTCGGTTTTCACGTCTTTCGGCCACCCGCTAGCTTCCTGTTTGAATTTAAGAAACGTATTAATATAATTTGTAAAAAGACCACCCGATTGTAAACTAGGGTCATAACGTACCACCTCGTATTGCCAAATTACTTCGATTTTTAATATTTTATATCCTAACTCTAACGCTTTTTTAATTTCTATCGAAACCCACGTACCAATTTTCTATCATTTTCATCATTATGAGTGCACGAGCCTTGGTTTAAGCTTTCGCTACATGATCGACATAAAGCGAATAATAGCTTATTATGTAATTTTAACGGTAATACCGGGTGGAATAAATTTGAGGGTGGTAAAATTTCACATTTAACCAACTCTTCTACTTTTTCAGAAAATTTTTCAAAATTTTTCCCAGTTAAACTGTGACACTGCGAGCCTACAAAAATTTTCGGGTGACCAACCGGAAACGCACCTGTTTTACATATAAACGGGTATAACGAGCCTACATCAAGATATTTGATTTTCTCGTTATTCTTTACTTGGTACTGTGTTACAATGTTAGCTGTCCGGCCGCTGTAAAACGCATCGCGTGGGTTTAATGTAACATTTTTTGTTAACGGATGGCCTTTTATGTAATTTTTAAATTCATCGTTATTTTTCAAATTACGATTAAATTCACACTCATGATTAATTCACGATTAATTCACGATTAATTCGTAACCAAACGATTTTATTTTTTCCGACATTGCTTTAGTATTTTCAAATCGTTCGTTGAACGACGTTGTATTTACCAAAATTTTATTTCGATCGTTAGAAAAGCAGAGCAGGTAGCCGTGGAAAAAACAACCGTGAAATTGGAAAGCTATTCCCTTACCGTTCTTTTCTTTTAAATAACCATCGACTCGTGGTCCTTCCACTAAAACATACTCTCTTGACCGCGCAGCGTGAATTATTTCGCAACCCCTACATTTTTCCTCCCATAAAAGCCATTCAATAGCTTTTTGAGAATGTGTGTCAGCTCGCATGTACCCCTTGTGGGGGATAAGCCCAATGCTATCATCGCGCAAAAAGTTTTTCCTAAATACGCGCGAGCACGTACTCGCTATCGTTACACTTTCCGTAAACGGGTCGACATTTCCTACTTCGAGAAAAATTTGCCTAAATTTCATACACGCTTCCCTAAGTATGTTGACATCTTGCACACAGTATTCACGTAATTCTTTTCGCAAGTTAAATTCGTTATCGCGTACTTGGTCATACCATTTTAAAAAATCGGCGCGTTCTTCCACACCCATCAGTTCAGGAGTAAAATAGCAACTATTCGGATACGGTCCAATATAATTTTCATTTTCGCGTGTATTAAAAATATGGGGAAAATATCCTTTTTTTAACTGTTCTGAGAGACCGAATGTCTTTGGTAAAGCGGACAGTTTCATTGGAAGATAATTCAAGCTATCTATAAATTTTGTTATACCGACTTGTAACTTAATTATATTCCTCCCATTTAGTATAACTTCAGGCACCATGTTTTTTTTTATTTTCAGAAATAAATTTTAAAACAAATTGAGCATCAAATGCCTTGGCATTGTGTGCTATATATATAAAGGCTGAAAAATTATTTTTTTTAAACCTAATTACAAAATTTAAAAAATTTTCTAAACAATTATCGTCTTCGTAAATATGCTGACGAACCCCACAAAAATTACATAATTCGTTTAAATTACGATTACTAACACATACATCACAGCATAATTGAAGTACACACAAGTTTGGTACGTGTAAGCAGCTATCTTCATTGAATTTAGAATCCTGCTGGGTTTCGAAATCGTAGAAAATAAAGCACGTTTCCGGATGGTTGCTATTTTTCTTTTTTAGACGATGCGAGTTCACGATGGGTCGCATGAAACATAATTCGTTAGGTCCACGATTTATTTTGCAATGCTTGCAGTAATATTTACCACACTCGTGCTTCTTTTTAAGTGTATTATATAGTTTGTAATAACTCCGACAGATCTTTACGGTTGTACATATCGATAATTTACACAATGCGGTGTTTTGTTTACGTGACGCTGAAGCTATTTTTTATGGTGGTTAAAACAACCTTCACCGTAAAATTCTCGATTGCAATTATTGCAATGTATTTTTCTAACATTATCATTATTTTTTTCACAGTTTTGCAATCCGTTACATTGCGGACAAATATTATCACATTTATGCGATAAGACTCGACTGTAAGATGTGTTACACGGAGTGCAATAAAACATACGCGCTTTGACCGCTAAAAGATTTACTGTAAGATTGTAATGTTGCGCTTGCTCGGAATACATTATATTTATAAAACTTGAATATTCACCCGGTAAACTTTCCCGACCATCGAAAAGAAGAGGTGCACCAGTTCCAAATGTTTCGTATTCGAAAACGCGTTAACAAATATTTTTTTTTGCAAAGTATTGTTGAAAGAGCTGGAGCTCGTGAATACCGCATCCATCGTTTTCGTTTAATTTAATTTTACAATTTTCTAATAAAATTTTCGAACGGCGTTTTTGCTCCGATGCAAATTTAATTTTTTTCCATCCGTTTTTCCATTCTAACGAATTATTTTTATTTGCGTAAACTTCACCACAAACTAATACACGCGGAAAACATAAATTATCATTATTGTTAATGCATAAAGTAACGCTAGATTTTAAATTGCTATTGTCTTTATTTCCTTTTCCGTTTATTAACGGAACGTAGGTCGCACAAATTTTAAAGCTTTCGTCAATTTGAAATCTTGATTACTTTGAGTAACACGCGAAAATAAATCCCTTAAATCTTCAAAATGAAACTGAGTAACAGATCTATCATACATCCACACAGGCCCTTCAGTAAAAGCGGTTGAATTTAACGTTAGGCCTATAAGACAATTTTCATTAAAATCGCGTTTTAGATAAATAACTAACTCTCGCAAAGCCGATTCTACCCAGATAACAGGATTTACATTCTCACTAGAGGTATTAATTTTAAAAACGATTTCGCGCGCATTTACCCTAAAATGATTATTATGCCGCTCGCTAGTTGTATGTAGAATAATTTTATTTGTATCTATTATTCCTTCAGCATTCGCCGTAGTGTCGTCTCTTTTATCACCACCACTGCCTATTTATTTACTCACTTGTAGTATATTATTTTCACCCGCTCTACCACTAATACTTGACTCTTCCGTGACGACACTACGGCTATCAGACGCTGCTTTTTTTTCGTCGTTGTAACTATCGGTGTTGTAGCTGGAATTAAAACTCTGCTAGTAGATGGTACCGCCAGCTCTGCTGCTGGTGCTGATGATGATACAGATGTTGCTGCTTTTGTCGTCGTTGTGGTTGTTGGTGGCTCGGTTAACGTCATTGTTACTTGCTGTTTCTGCTGCTGCTGCTGTTGTTGTTGTTGTTCTTTTTTATCATCCTCGATCCGACTGAGTACTGTAAAATAAACAATAAGCATTTAAATTATTTGACATTTAATAGTTACAAAAATTCTAAAATAGTTATTTACCTTTATTCCATGATTCTGACATGTCTCTGTCGTGACGTATTCGTTTTGAGACATGCTCTTCATCATCCCCGGCTCTTTTTCTTTGGTTATGAAGCTGACACTCCCGATGCACGTGCTGCATCTCCCCCACGCATTCAGAGGCTGTGGCTTCAGGACCCGTTACATTTCTTTCCATAGTTTGAAGCTCCTCTCTTATACCACCCTGCAGTACCCCTTCATTTTCCCACAATTGTGAAACTGTAAAAAATAAAAAAATTATTATACGATAAATTGCATTAAAATTTTTAAATAATTTAAAAAATTCAAATAGCTTACTAATATTATTGTAATGTTCCATTAACGCACGCATCCTCTCATTTTTTTCTTCTCGTCTGGCCATCACGATTTCCCCGACATACAACACAGCTTCGTCACTTTCGCGTAAGCACATATGGTACAATGTCTCGATGTTGAGCGTGCCCATGTCCGCAAACATTTCGTAAATTATCTGCAACAGATCACTTTTTTCCAGATGCAGCAAACGGTCGAACAACTCAGTAGAGTAAACTCGACGCGCTGATCCAGGACGGATTGATAAAAATATCGCACAACGGGATACAACTCCATGTAGTTTTGTTAAAGCCATCTT
This sequence comes from Torymus aiolomorphi, assembly GCA_036365515.1. Taxonomy (NCBI): domain Eukaryota; kingdom Metazoa; phylum Arthropoda; class Insecta; order Hymenoptera; family Torymidae; genus Torymus; species Torymus aiolomorphi. The sequence continues at coordinate 85,715,044 of CM070876.1, forward strand.
GGATATCGAAAAATCGAACGGAGAAAATACACACAAACGTACCAAACCGAGAGTTTGAGAAGACTGTTTTATTTTTACATGGGTTACTGCAGTTTTATATCCAACACCCCACTACTTTTCACCATCCCTAAACCTTACACTTTGACTCTACCGACCGCAGTGCTTTTTTCCCAAGCTCCCGAGTAGCAATACCGAAAGCGAAATCTTGTACATTTTCAGTTAGCATAATAAATGTCATCGCTTCCGACCAATGTCAAACTATTTTACGACAACCAGATTTCCAATTTTCCAATCTCTGGATACCGCGGCATGCGGCTTGAGCAGAGAACGATGCACCCCCGCCGGTCTATTTTTAAAACACATGGTCTTTCGACTGCCTATGAAATCGACGGTGTCCTCTTATGAACGAGCTGCACAGTCGCGTACTACGCTCTCACGCGCTATCATCTCACAACACGTGTCGCTTCACAACGGGGTCGGGCTCCAGTCGTATAACTTGACTCCAGTCGAAAGTCATTTTAACGCCTTAAACGTGCAAGTGGACAGTGCATTAGAGGTTTCAAGTGTCTTCATACATTACAAGCGTGTGAAAATTTAGCTATGGCTCAAGCGATGGTCGGTGAGAAAAATACCCGTAACAACCAAGAGAAAAAGAGAAAAATAGTCATGGCAGAGGCCGTGGATGATTTAAAATCGACAAATTTACTTATCCTCACCACAGTATACCCACTCAATAATTCGAACACGAAAAAAATTGCTGTTGGATTACTGTATATACAAAAAACAAAAAGTTTCAAACCAGCGATTGTGCTTTTGAATTCACATTATTCTCAAGGTTTGCAAAAGCGACGAAAATAGAGCCAATCGTAAAGAGTATAATCGCATTCGAGTTGACGAAATAGATATACTTTTTACTACATCTTACGGAACAAAAACTATTGTTTTTGATAAATATAAAAAAGAAGAAGATAGATGCAGTCATAGAAAAAGTAAATTGTTTGTACCGTCCATGGTCATGCAGAAACGAACCTTCCATGGATTAAAGAATGTTGCCGACTGCGTCGAAGAACGATTTCGACGCAAAGATCGCATCTCTGCATTAGTCAACAGATGCAAAGAGTTTATCCGTGAAGAAGTAGAAAATATCGTATTAAAGGAGTGTAATCTAGACAAAACCAGTTTAATCTTTAAAGCAAAAACAATTTTAATAGAAAATGCTGCAGAAATAAAGGAAAAAATTAAGCAAAAACTTAATACCGAAGCTGTATTCCTCGAACATTATTTTGAAATAGTGTTCCACGAGTTGACATCGTTCTGTATCGAACTATTGTGCCAAGAAATCATGGAGGAACATTCTCACGAAAATGTGGATATCATAAATTTAAATTCTGAAAAACATTTTGTATAATTCTATGTAATAAAATATATTTTGTATATATATAGTGTATGTGATTTGAATAAACAACAGAAAAAATGTTACAGTTTGTCATTTTCATTTCGCAAACCTTCTTACTATTATTCTTAGAAATACATTTTCCACATCTCTTATCCACTCCAAAAAATACACACGACTATCCCATAAATTATCAAACCTTTTAAGTTTTAAAATGACATCGGTAGCTACAAAATCTCACCAAATTTTCTCTCCCACACTCACTCACCAAGTACACGTGGCTTCCCTAGTTAGAAGATGCATGTTCCCGCCCTTGTAAATTATCAATTTTATTACTGCATGTGCGTGTACGTACGCGTACGTGCTTGTACGTGCGTGTCTCATCTTGCACCGACCTGCTCATTTCCTTATATGGTTAATTTTCTAGTGAAGTCTTTCGGAAAATTTTCTTTCGACTCCCGCAATGCTCTCTTAAAATAAACACTTCCCTCGGTGTACGCTCCAGTCTCCATAAATTTTCAATTCTATGACGGCACGTGTCCATGTGATCATTCGCCGACCGACTCATTTCCTTATGTGGCTGTAACCTTGTAGAGACGACTCTCCAAAAATTTTCTTTCGACTCCCTCAAAGCACCCTTCTCCCGTCCACCTCATTCACCCCACACTTTTCCTCAATAGCCATACCCATTCCTACTCTCCTATTACAATCTTTTAAATATAACTCACCTGCCCTCGCACTCCCTCCTTTACACCTCATTCCATAAACGCCGTCCACCCACCTTACACCCACTCGCCCCACTGCCGCTGGTGCGCCCTCCTCTTTTTTTACTTTTTGCAAATTTTTGCAAATTTTCACAATATTTCCAAACACCACCCTCCACCCACCTACACTAACTCCCATATACCCCGCATCACTTTTCCTCTCTTTGCAAATTTTTGCAAAAATTCGCAAACACCAACTTACCCACCCACCAGCCTCCCGCTCTCACTCCCACCCATCTCCTCATCCATTTTTCCACTCTTTGCAAATTTTCGCAGAAATTCGCAACCACCATCCTTCCCTGCCCGCCACCCACCTACACTCTCTTCCACCCATCTCCTCTCCTCTTTTCCGCTATTTGCAAATTTTTTGCAAAATTTTGCACTCACCACCCACCACCCTCTCCTCCCACCGCCCACTCTCCCACTTCACCCATTTTCTCCTCCCGCGATCCCCTCCACTCCAGCCTTCCAAAAACGTCCCCCGGCTCGAGCACACAGACCCAGACACACCGACCAAAACCGTCTCCCCGCCGGCGCCGCCGCCGCCAGACGCTGACGTCACCGGTGTCTGGAAAAAGCGTCCCCCTACTACTGATAGGTGGCTTTCATATCGGAATTTTCTATCCGTATGTGAATCGTCACGTCGAAAGTATATAATTACAATGACTTTTCATCTTATTCATCTTCGAAATTTTTTCGAATTTCTGTCAATACAATCAAACTTGGATTTCATAGTGTCTTTCGTGTATCTGATGATTAAATCATCGGTAACTCTTTGTTTCGTTATGTCTTTCGTTTATTGTAGCAACTAAAATGGATTCAACTTGGAAATTAAAATGCATAAATCTTTTAAATAAAAATGATCACCCTTCATATAAAATAAAAGATTTGATCGACATTCCAATACTTTTAAGAAGTGAATATCCCTTAGTACCAGAGAAAGCAAAAATTTGTTCTAACTGTCAACGCCAAATTTACAAACATAAATCAAGTTTACCTCCAGCTGATGCTAAAAAAGCTAAAATAGTGTGTAACGATGAGTATCACAAAGCTGGTGTTGCAGTTCTTGAACAAATAAAGAAAAAAATTTCAGAATCAACAAATAAGCAAGAGAGAATTCAGTTACTAACTCTTGCGCCTGAGTTTTGGTCTCGTAGGGACTTAATGCGAGAATTCGCTTGCACTGAATGGGAAGCTCGCGAAGCTTTTTAGCTCGCGAAGCTTTTTAGCTTCGTGGAATTTTTTCAATACCTGCTAATAAAAGTGCACGGAAAGAAAAATGGGTTGGAAATATTGCTATTTTGGGATCTATAAACGATTAAATGAATAAGAACCATAATATACTATTGATATATAATAGATTTCAGCGTCACACTTTTTATTTTACCTTTATACAATGAAAATTCCTCAGTTTACTTTTCTAAAAAAGTGAATTTTAAATTTTACTTTTTTGAAATTGCGAAATTTCGTTTTTTACTTTTATAAAATATTAATGATCGAATTTATCCTTTAGAAAAGAGTAAATTACTTAATTTGCTCTTTTAGAAATTTGGGGTTAAAATTTCAACTTTTACAAAGTGAGAATTTCTTTAGTGAGAAACTCTTTAGGAAAGAGTAAATTACTGAATTTATACTTTTAACCTTTCGAAGTTACATTTTCTACTTTTAGAAAATATAAAATTTTCAATTTTCTCTGTGGGAAAAAGTATATTTACTTTTTCACTCTTTGGGAATGAGGACAAAGCATTTTCTCCATTTCAAAAATGAAAAAAATGAGTTTTGTATGTCTTTGTAGAGGTAGATTTTGGATAGTTCTCGGTCGAGTTTTTTTGGGCAAAATGATTGGTCCATTAATTTCAGATATTTGAGGTTTAAATTTTGTTAGCCTTCTTTTGAAATAGTAATTTCTCGGAAACCGCTCTATATATCTGAATCGGATTAGTAGCATTCGAAAGAGAATTATAATACCTATATTTTCTAAAAAAAAAATTTCTAGCTATCACGGTTCTTTTGTTATTAACAAAAATGTGTTTTTTTTTTTAAACTTACAACTCTTATAAATCCCAAACTAAATGGTCAATTTTTTTGAGAAAAATCATGATAATGCAGAATTCTTTTATAGTAATTTGTATTATTAAAAATTTACTGCAATTGTCAATTGACTTTTCTCGCCATTGCTGCCTGTATGATCGTTTTTTCTACAGTCTTAGAGCGAGTTTTTAAACATTATATAAAAGCAGATAAGATGAAAATAAAAAATTTATTAAAATAATACAGATTTTTGTTCTCGATATTGCAGCTAATGGCCAATTTACTAACAATGCGGTGTTTTTTATTTGGAGGTAAAATTAATAAACAAACACCATTTTAACAGTCAGTATCCGACGTTTCGGACATTTATTATGTCCCTCTTCAGGAATAATAAATTAATGTCGAGGTTGTTACGCGGAAAACAGTCCGCTCCTTATTGACGAGCGGAATAATAATTTATTATTCCTGAAGAGGGACATAATAAATGTCCGAAACGTCGGATACTGACTGTTAAAATGGTGTCTGTTTATTAATTTTACCTCCAAATAATAAACCGCTGCCAAAAATTGAATTTGCTTATTTCTTTAATGAATTTTTAATAACAAAATTTATAATTTTTGCAACAATTTATGACAAAATTATAATTAAATTTATTTATGAAGATTAAAAAGTATTAATTTTTAAATTATGTACAAAATATGAATAAAATAATAGGTATTACTTTTTTAAAAATTATGTGTGAAAAATAAATAAAATAATTGATTATAATATTATCGTCAAAAGTTTTTAAAATTCCTAAATAACCTTTACTTTAAATTATATTTTCTTTGTGAAATTTCACACATATAGGGTACTTGTCTCCAGTAGTATGCCTGTCCGTATTTGTGTGCTCTTTCTGGAATTTCCGATGTAAGAAAAAGGTTCTAACCTTAAAAATAATAAATGGCTATTACAAAACAAAAGCAGGTATACAACACGCACGTATCGGTACATAGCGCATAGCGCATGTCATTTCCATTTTCTAGTATACATAAATGCATTCCCGAATAATTACAATTTTAAAAGTTGGCTAAAATAGTTTTAACCTCAAATATCTCTGAAATTCATAAATGAATTCTTTTACCCTACGAATTCTTCGAATAAATAATATACAAACTCTACATCTCTACCAAATTGTCATGTCATGACTATTATCATGTTATTTAAAAAAAATTTTTTGTTATCTTACCCTTAATTTTCAACAGTTATTTGGGTTTTTAATGTATAAATTAAAATTTAATTTATACATTAAATATATATGCAACCCTACACATCAGATTGTACCGTTGGTTGCATTCTTTTAAAAACCTTGAAAATTTTCATAATAAGAAAAAGCACTAATCAATATTTCATATTAGATCTAAAATAACTTTCATTTTTTTTTCATTCTTCTAATGGAATGAATAATAATTCAAATTTAATTAAAAATATTTTTGCATTCTAAAATTATATTAATTATAGTACCCGGATAATAAAATGCAGTTGTGCACTTATACACTTATGCTATTATCTGAGATATATAATTTGAAAATCAAATGTTTAATGTTTTATAATATAAACGGTACGTGATACGAACACTTGAACTAAAACCTTTTTTTTACAATATAAGTTATTGTTATAATATAAATTTCTCATCGTATTTTGATAAGTATTCTAAAATATTTTTGTTCCAAGTCCTTGTTTAAATTAATTTTTAGGTTTATGCATCTTTATTGTTTAAACTCTTTTCGTTTCGCAATACTTATACCTCCTTTATGAAACTATAACTATATTAAATAAATCAGATCTTAGTATTTTGTTTTACCGTCAATATAGTAATTGTAAAACGATTTTGACAACTGAATATTAAAATATTCTTTTTCACGGTCCCTCTATGCACGCCGTACCGCACATCTGGAAAATCTTATCTCCCCCTAGGACGCTGCGTAGCCTATGCAGGACCAAAGATGCACTTTTGAAGGAAACCTTTTCATTTCCCTACCCTGCGACGAAATATTATTTCCAATTGTAAAACTTATAAAGCCTATATTTATTTAACTATTTTAGATTTTTAATTTCTAATAACACAGCTCACCTGCAGTAATTTTTCTTTGTAGTTTATATAATATAAATTTTAATTCAAGATTTTTTTTAATATAATTGTTTATATAAACTTCATTAATTTATCAATGTTTTTTTTAATCTTAATAATTTTATTCTTACAATAATTTCATTTTCCATTTTTTTAAAAAAATTCACATTTGAAGCTTGAAGAAATGATTATTTAATTAAGTAGCAAATAAATATAAAATTTATAATTTTATGATTGGAGATAAACCGAAACAATATTTTATGTAACTTTGAATGAAATCTTTTATGTCAATGCATTAATATTAAGTAAAACATATGTAATTAATAAATAACAGCGATATCTGCAATAATTTTGGAGACACTGGTATGACTTTAAGTTTAATTGTTTAATTTTACAATCTTTAACAGCGTCTAATATTTTTGTAAACTTATATTAATTACTCTTCCATAAAACTAGTTATTATGTTTAACAATTTTTAATTTAGCTATAACTCCGATTGTATTCACTGTAGAATCACTGTTCAAATTTGTAATACCTTGTTAAGGTAACATCTAATAAAGTAATGTAATGGTTAATTTATAAAACTTCGATTTTCAATAGTTTTTATAAAACGTAAAACTTATCAAGAAAACTCTCCAAAAAAGCGTAGAGTGAGAGAGATAGGAACATATTTTCTCTCTCTCATCTTCCTTCTTTTTCGCACAGTATAGCGTTCTCTTTCGCTCTCGATACGAACCGCCGGAAAATACCCTAGAGAAGGGATGAGCGCCCGCTCTCTGTGTTAGAGCATAGGGTTCTCCCCACTTGACGAAACTTAGGCGCTTGGAAGGGAGATCGCCCCCGCATCATTGGGCCCCGCCTTCCCGCACTCTTCACCTCACTCAACATTGAAACATAGGAACATTTAAAAATACCACAGCCGCCATCGCACGCGTCATCGCTGATTCGACAAGACGCTGACGCCGCGAGTCCTGATTTGATACCTCAGCTTTTTGAGGGAGGAGCATTGTCATTAAAACCAGCCGCGCTCCAGTGTACAAACCAGATCAGTCCGAGATCTCGGTCGACCAATAACTTTTGAATAAAAAGTAAGTGTAGACCTAAAACAATTTTTTGGAAACCCTTGTTTCTCCCTTCCTTTCCTTGTTGGAGTGGCCTAGGTAGCACCGATTAATTTTGGTCTAAGCCCTACCGGTCCAGCAACTCATCACAACCCTGGAGTCCAGAGGCCTAAGTAGCGCCGATCAATTCTGGTCTAAGCACTACTGGCCCAGCTACTCATCCTAACCCGAATAGTGCGAACCGCTCGCACGCTTTAATCCTGGCCTAAGTGTTACCGATCATACGTGATCTAAGTAGCACCGGTCATAACCTAAGCAAACGCGAACGTCTATGCATTATCCTTTCCACAACCACACGGAGAAAAGTAGGCAGCGTCGCTCGCTGTGTTGGCGATCCGCGCGCTCGACTGTTACCCCCGTCAGCACGCAGCAGCCTGCCGGCAGCGCCTTACACTGTGCCGAGTGGCGTGCGCTGTGACAACTATCACGCTGCTCGATTCGGACCATGGTCACCGTGTATTCCAGTGACTGCCTCGGGATTTGGCATAGCGGCGCGCACTGAGCTGCGCGGCATACCCGTTGATACTTAACTCGTCGTATCTTTGGTAATTATGAATATTTCTTTTTGAAATTTTAGTGGCTTATTCTCCACGGTCTTACCTGAAAAACAAGCTCCACCCGAAGTTCGTAAAACAGTTTTTGGTTGAGTAGCGAATTTCCGAATTTGTGCCGCCCGTTTTTACAAGTCCTCGCATACTATCGCAAAAGTTGAGTGACGAAGTTTCGAATTTCGGATTAATAATAATTGGGTATTGAAATATAGTATATAAAGAAGTTTTCTGTAAATTTTTAGCTCTTTATATCCAATAGAAAAAGAAATATGCAATTTCAAAGTTGAGCATTCAGTACACATGCGCGTACGGCGCGCAAGGATCACCGCGGCTGATTTACACTGGTGTAAATAAACCATTTATCTATTGATACTGTCCAGGTAATCGTTAGCTTATTTGTATCGTACCTATTTATATGATCCCAAAAAAAATCCAAAGCTATTCGTTATAACATCAATTCCTCACGGTATAATTTAACGATTGGAAGACTCGTAAAACCGGGTTGCACACGTTCGAAAATTCGCTACTCAGCCAAAAACTGCTTTACCAACTTCGGGTATAGCTTCTTTTTTAGGTAATACCGTGGAGAATAAGCCATTACAATTGCAAAACGAAATATTCATAATTATATAAGATAAAACGAGTTAAGTATCAAAAAGTATTTAATGAAATAATATCTCCAGATTCGTATTCAGCGTACTCGAAAACATAACAATTGGTAGAATGTTAAAAGTTATAATGACTTTTTGATGACTATTTTTAACTTCTTAACTTATTTTTAACTTATTTTTGGGTATGATTAGGTTCTTATTTCTCGTAACATTAGATGATATGAGGTATTGCAACTTGAGACCAGAGTAACGAAATCTTAGAGATTCGAAAGTAAACAGCTGTTCTAAATTTAAGGTAGTTATATCCCAACTACGTAAGTTAAAACATCAAAATGATAAAAAAATGATATGTGATAAAAATAGTCATAAAAAAATCTTTTAACATTCTACCCATTGTTATGTTTTCGAGTACGCTGAATACGAATCTGGATATATTATTTCATTAAATACTTTTGATACTTAACTCGTTTTATCTCAGATAATTATGAATATTTCTTTTTGAAATTATAATGGCTTATTCTCCACGGTATTACCTAAAAAAGAAGCCCCACCCGAAGTTGATAAAGCAGTTTTTGGCTGAGTAGCGAATTTTCGAACTTGTACCACCCGGTTTTACGAGTCCTCCAATCGTTAAATTATACCGTAAGGAATTGATGTTACAACGAATAGCTCTGGATTTTTTTTCGGATCATAGAAATAGGTACGATACAAATTATCTAACGATTACCTGGACAGTATCAATAGATAAATGGTTTATTTACACCAGTGTAAATCAGCCGCGGTGATCCTTGCGCTCCGTACGCGCGTGCTCGGACTGAACGTTCAACTTTGAAATTGCATATTTCTTTTTCTATTGGATATAAAGAGTTAAAAATTTACGGAAAACTTCTTTATATACTATATTTCAATACCCAATTATTATTAATCCGAAATTCGAAACTTCGTCAATCAACTTTTGCGATAGTATGCGAGGACTTATAAAAACGGGCGGCACAATTTCGGAAATTCGCTACTCAGCCAAAAACTGCTTTACGAACTTCGGGTGGAGCTTGTTTTTCAGGTAATAAGCCATTAAAATTTCTAAAAGAAATATTCATAATTACCAAAGATACGACGAGTTAAGTATCAACGAGCATGCCGCGCAGCTCAGTGCGCGCCGCTATGCTAAATCTCGAGGCAGTCACTGGAATACGCGGTGACTATGGTCCGAATCGAGCAGTGTGATAGTTGTCACAGCACACACCACTGCCGGCACAGTGTACGGCGCTGACGGGGGTAACAGTCGAGCGCGCGGATCGCCAACATAGCGAGCGACGCTGCCTACTTTCTCCGTACACTGTAAGATACCGTAAATTTTTTTTTTTTATTGTTGGGGTAATTTTTCCTCCCTTTACCTTCTCCTTTTGCATTGGCTTAAGTAGTACCGATCAATTCTGGTCTAAGTACTACCAGTCTAGCAATTCACGTGGGGGGTCTTTACGGCCTAAGCGTAACCGATCATATGTGGTCTAAGTTACTGCCGGTCGTTGGACACAGCGAGCACCTACCTTAATGTGGCCTAAGCTCTACCGATCATACGTGGTCTAAGTAGCGCCGGTTCGACATAGGTAATAGTGATTGTCTGCATGCCATCCTCCCAGTAAAGTGTTATTAATAGGGCTTAAGTAATACCGATCAATTTTTGGTCTAAGTATTACCAACGCTAAAATAATACACCACTGTGTCGAGGGATTCCAAGTAAGATGTGGGAATAAAATCAGAGAGGCCGGTGAACTCAAGGATGGGGAATTAATAACAACACCAATATTTAGTTTTTATATAGTGTTCTTAGTTTTAGTGATTTAACGAAATACTGCGGTTGAAAATAGATATCTAAGTGTTTCTACCGGGCTTTTATGCTTTTGGGTACGTTTCAAGATTAGTACATGCAACAAACCGTTAATATCATGTGCAACTGCCTCAGAGATTAATCTTTCTAGATTAATACATGTACCAAAACCTCTGAATATTAAGCGGTCTTGCCTCTGAGATTAATCTTTCTACCGGGCTTTTCGCTTTCGGGTTGTGTCTACCGGGCTTTTATGCTTTCGGGTTGGTTTTACCGGGCTTTTATGCTTTCGGGTACGTTTCAAGATTAGTACATGCAGCAAACCGTTAATATCATGTGCAACTGCCTCTGAGATTAATCTTTCTAGATTAATACATGCACCAAAACCTCTGAATATTACTCGGTCCTGCCTCTGAGATTAATCTTTCTACCGGGCTTTTCGCTTTCGGGTTGTTTCTACCGGGCTTTATGCTTTCGGGTACGTTTCAAGATTAGTACATGCAGCAAACCGTTAATATCATGTGCAACTGCCTCTGAGATTAATCTTTCTAGATTGATATATGCACCAAAACTTCTGAATATTACGCGGTCCTGCCTCTGAGATTAATCTTTCTACCGGGCTTTTCGCTTTCGGGTTGTGTCTACCGGGCTGTTATGCTTTCGGGTTAGATTATTTATTTTTCGACCGTTTTATATTTTTAAATCAATAACTATAAGTACTAGTAGAATCAAGATAATTAAAAATTAGATCAGAACATAGTCGAAAGAGTTTATTTCCTATTAACTGGCTCCAGCCCTGGTATAGGACGAAAGTCTTGCCTAAAAAGGAGCGTAGAATTAATTATTTAATTCTATTGAAAAACCCTAAGTGACACTCGGACGTCACAAAATTTCAAAGAAATTAAAAAAATTTTAATGTAGTTATATTGTGCGACAACAAAGAAAGTGATTTTCAAAAATACTAAAATTTTAAATATCAAACATCTCAAAAAATAACCATATAATCTGGATGAAATTTTACACAGGTATTGCCTATATCGCATACAAAATAGTCTATAAATTTCAAGCTGATACATGACGTCGTCATTGAGAAATTACGATTATGAAAAAAACCATAAAAGAATTTTAACCTTAAATATCTCTAAAAATCATGACACAATTCTTTTACCTAAAGCACTTATACGATAATATATAGACTCTACATCTCCACAAAATTTCAACATGATTAAACAAATTTCTGTTTACTCTAGTTATCATGCGACAAAGAAAATAACTTTGTAAAATACGAAAATTTTCAAAATCAAATATCACAAAAAGTAATCATACGATCTTGATGAAAGTTCGCACACATATTATCTATATCACATACAAAATTGTCTATACATTTGGAGCTGATACAGGGAGCCGTTCTTGAGAATATATATTACACATATTAATCGAACAGATCGAATATAATTATTTTGTGACTCTATATCAATTTATTGTTAATTTTATAAACGAATAAATAGTGCAATTATTGAACCATCAATCTACTCATTTCGAGAACCTACACCAACAGGAAAAGCCAAAATATAACTAACAATCAATTATAAGAGTAGATTCCTCGACATTTCAAGACTTAACAGTGGTTCCGGTCGAACATTAGTTCACTAGACTATTTAAAATAAAAGAATAAAAATAACTTTTCTCCGGAACTTAACAGTGGTTCCGATACCGATCGAACGAAAGTTCACTACACTATTTCAAATTAAAGAATAAAAATAACTTTTCTCCGGAACTTAACAGTGGTTCCGGTATGAATCGAACATTTTATAGTTCACTAGATTATTTGAAATAAAAGAATAAAATAACTATTTTTCGGAACTTAACAGTGGTTCCGGTACACAGTCGAACGACAGTTCGTTAGATCAGCTAAATCAAACTTTAAACGTTTTAAAGTAGATCAAATAAGCTCTTGAAAGACGCGGGAAATATTCTTATATAAACTAACATAAAATAAGTCCGAGCTTCACATTTTGCAGTAAGTAGTTGTGGCCATTCATTATAGCATGAATTACCAAAACTACTGAAAATAAATGCGTACGGCTCGTCGAGTTATTAACAAGTATTTAACAAATGATGAATACGGAAATAAGAATAATTTCTACAAAACAAATGACATTTTTCAAAAATATATTACGCAAAATACAAATACAGTCTAACACAGATTAGAAAATTGAAAAATAAAAATATTACAAACGAAAAAAGATACGACACTACAAGGAGTAATAAAACAAAGAAGTAAGAAAACAATTTTTAACGACAAATTATATAACAAATTATAGCTGAAATAGCAAGTGAAAAGATAAATTTACAGAGTGAAATCAAGAAATATTACGCGAAAAATAATAGCAGTCTAATACAAGTAAGAAATTGGAAAAAAATCAATAATAAAAAGATATAAAAGTAAAACCAAAAGAAAATACTACAATAGATAAAACAAAATATCATAAAGACAAATTATAATTACAAAAAATTAAGAACAACGATCACATAAATCGAAAATATAGCACGCGAAAAATAAACATAGAATAATGATCAACGCAGCTCAAGAAAACGAATAATAATATTAAACAAATTGATCAATTAAATAATAATTGCATAAATAAACATTACATTTTAAACAATAAAAGATAAAACACTAAAAACGAAGCAAATGGAAAAAATTTATAAAAGTGACAAATAAATAAATAAATTATATCGTGAAATAAACAATTACAAAATATATACAGAAAAATAGTAGAACTAATAATAAAAACATATTTTAAAAGATATATTAAGTATAATATAAACAAAGAAGTAATATGTCATGCCAAATCAGAAAGGTATAGGAAATAAGGGAAACGAAGGGATTATAACCAGACGGATTACCCAAAGAAATCCAGAACTTAAAAAACAAGTAAACGAGATAAATAAAGAAGCTAATATTTTTGGAAGGAAACCGAGAGTAGAAAGGTCACCGCCTAGCATAAGCTTGCCTAAAAATTCACATACTTACGTTAACGTACCAATTCACTCAAAAACAGAAGAAAATACGGAAAAAGCTTCAAGTCCAACGACTTCAAAAGCAGATCTTAATGTATCAAAAAAATCAGACTCACCAATTATATCTAACTTAAAACAAAACGATAACATTACAGACTCTAAACAAAACTTAATAGATGACAACAAATCTACAGAAAATACAAATAATCTTTTAGTTCCGGGAATAAAACAAGATATATTATCACCAATTGCTTTTCACACACCAAGTCAGAATTTTACTTTTTTTGACGACTCAACACTTTTAGGAAACGACAGACAAAACGACTACACGGAAATAGAAGGAATACTACACGAACAAAGTTTGATTTTAGCCAGAGATAACAATTTGAATAATAACGACCAGGCTGAAATTCCAATAATTGAAAATTTAATAAATCTCGAACCAGAAATGGCAAATCAAGTATTAAAATTACCACTTAAAGAATTTTGACGGGAAAAATATCCAATTAGAGGAATATATAGAAAAATTAAAACAAGCAAAAAGAATAATATCGAATAATGATGAATCGAACCTAGTACAGATCCTCAAAATAAAGCTCAAAGGAGAAATTTATAAAACATTAGCAAATGTAGAAATTGAAAGTATTGAAACTTTTATTAAAACAATACGTAAAATACATCCATCAACGGATAATATACATTCATTATACGGAAAACTAACACAGCAAATTCAAAAATCAGATGAAGATGTACTATGTTTTGCAAACAAATTACGAGTGTTGGGTACACAAATAATAGAATTAAAAAAATTAGAACCTAATGTAACAGGAGAAATTTTAACAGAATATAAAACTGGATTAAAAACCGACATGCTCAGTAGTTTTAAAAAAAGGATTAAAACAAGAAATTAGAATCGAACTCGGAGAACACCAAGACATGGATAACGCAGTACAAAAAGCAATTGAAATAGAATCAAATTTAAAAAAGCAAAATAGCTTAAGAAATGATACTACGAGCATATTGTTTAATTTCGAAACTCAAATTCCAAACACAATTAAACAAGTTTTTTGCCAATCATGTAAGAAAATAGATCACGAAGCATTATTTTGCATGAAAGCTTCATGTGTCTATTGTAAAAGTAAGGAACATGTATCATATCATTGCAGAACAGCTAAGCATGTAATAAAATTAATTTGCAAATTGTGTAGTACGGAAGGCCACTCAATAGATGCGTGTAAGTTAAATAAGATGCAGAGTAATCATTGTCAATACTGCCAAAATATGGGGCACGAGGTTACGCAATGTCCTACTATTACAGAATATGAGCTGTGTTGGAGATGTAAGGAAAGAGGACACGATCCACTTACGTGCAATAATTCGGTAAGAATTACGGAAGTATGCGACGCCTGTGGCAGCGCGTCACACACAGCTAAAAATTGCCCGTCAGCATTGTGTAAGAGGTGCAACAACCTCGGGCATTTAATGAAATACTGCACGATAAACAAAGGAACGATATGGTGCGCGATATGTGCGGATGAAGGTCACGAAACCGTGGATTGCGAGAGCGTTAAAGTTTTAATTATGCAAAATAGACAACAAAACTCTCAGAATAAAGAAATTTGTCAATTATGCGACACGCCAGGACCTTCAGCAAAAACTTGTAGGAAAAGGAGTAATAATCAACAAAATACATTCCAGAGTAACAACTACAACCCTTCAAATAAATCCTATGAACATCGAGATAAAAATAGAAACGGATTTTTCCGAACAAATCATCAAAATGGTCATCATTTCTCAAATAATTCAAATAGTAACTATCGGGGAAACTTTAATACACAAGGTAGAAAATGCGAATATTGTAATTTCACCGAGCATACATTGGAAGATTGTAGAAAATTAAAAAATCTGACGACACAAATTAAATGCTCTTTTTGCAATAAAAATGGACATCAAATAAACAATTGCCATGAAATCAAGATGCTACAAAATAAATTAGATAAATTTTGTAAGATTTGTAAAAACACGAATCACACAACTGAGGAATGTGCTTCGCGATCAGTACTTAATGAACAAACTTCGGAAAACTAACAAATTCTTCTGGAAATGAGTGGACTAGAAGGATTAACAAAAAATCACTCGAAAATAATGCAGATATTAAAATAAGTACATTTAATGGCGATAATATTACAAACATAAATCGCAACAAAGGGAAAGATACGGACATTGATTTATTAATTACAAAGAATTTTAGCGATATTAATGAAAATATGAAGGAAAATCAGGAAGCTAACAAATTGGAAGGAAAAAATGTTAACAAAATCAATTTTAACGAACTCGAAATAAATAGTGTTGAAAAGGAAAAAATACAAGAAAGAATAATGGCGACAAAGATTGCAATGTATTTTCTGAAGTTGGAAAACTCACTTCAGTATATCGAAATAGAGAATCATACAAATAAAATATGTAATTTACTCGTAGATAATGGAGCTCAACTAAATATTATCAAAGGAAATCAAATACCTTCTAACATAATTTTGGAAAATAGAAAAGTTCGTTTATCCGGTATCACAGATAAAACTATTTAGACATTAGGAGTAATAAAAATGAAAATCAATGGACTAAATATTGGTTTTCATGTTGCACCAGAAGATTTTTGTCTATCCTACGACGGAATTTTAGGAATTAAAATTCTTACTGAACAAAAATTAAGACTAGACGAGGGTTATTTACAAATAAATAATAATAAAATCAAGCTAAAACCAGCCCATAAATTAAATCATAATCTTAAGGGGGTGTCAAACTCAATTCTGCGATTTGACCGAC
This sequence comes from Torymus aiolomorphi, assembly GCA_036365515.1. Lineage (NCBI taxonomy): Eukaryota > Metazoa > Arthropoda > Insecta > Hymenoptera > Torymidae > Torymus > Torymus aiolomorphi. The sequence continues at coordinate 85,731,300 of CM070876.1, forward strand.
CCATAGGTCGGTAAGGTAGGAAGTACATACTATTGATGAAATATGACACAAGCGCCATCTCTGGAAAATCGTAATAGATTTTAACATAGATGGCGCTACATATTTCAAAAATATTAAAGATACGCGTTTTTTTATTACAAACAATTGTACATATTTCGCGTATACGTATTTCTTTTTATAATTAATTATGCGTATTTTGCGTATACGCATTTTTATTGTTAATAATAGTGCGTATTTCACATATATACGCATATTTATTACAAATAATTCTGCGCATTTCGCTTATACGCATTTTATAATAAATAATTTGGTGTATTTCGCCTATACACATATTTTATTCTAAATAATTATGCGTATTTCGCTTATACGCACTTTTCAGTGTTATCAATTGTGAGCATTTCGCCTATACGCATTTTATAATAAATAATTTGGTGTATTTCGCCTATACACATGTTTTATTATAAATAATTATGCGTATTTCGCTTATACGCACTTTTCAGTGTTATTAATTGTGCGCATTTTGCCTATACGCATTTTATAATAAATAATTTTGTGTATTTCGCCTATACACATGTTTTATTATAAATAATTATGCGTATTTCGCTTATACGCACTTCTCAGTGTTATTAATCGTGTGCATTTTGCCTACACGCATTTTATAATAAATAATTTTGTGTATTTCGACTATACACATGTTCTATTATAAATAAATGTGCGCATTTCGCCTATACAAATTTCTTATAATAATGAGATGCAGATTCGTCACTTTATTATATAGTCTCAGTTATTATTGACGTTTCAAAATTCAGGACGTCGCCTCGCATGATTGCAACTGTTTTCTTAAAAATGGTAGTGCGTTTCGTAGGTTTTTGTGTCCCGGTGAAGGGACAGATCGGATGCGAGGTCTAGGTGTTTAGATGGCCGATGATGGAGTCCGGGTTATGCGCTCCATAGGTTTTTGTACTCAGGTGTCGAGACAGCTCGATTACGAGGTCTAGTTGTTCCAGGTGGCCGGTGATAGAGTGTAAGTGATGCGCTCCGAAGATTTTTGTGTCCAGATGTCGGGACAGATCGTATGCGAGGTCTGAGCGTTCCAGGTGGACGATGATGGAGTTTACGTGATACGCTCCGTAGGTTTTGTGTCCAGAGACCAAGACAAATCGAATGCGAGGTCTAGGTGTTACAGATGGCCGATGATGGAGTCCGGGTAGTGCGCTTCGTAGGTTTTTGAGTCTTGGTGTCGGAACAGCTGGAATACGAGGTCTAGCTGTTCCAGGCGGCTGATGATACGCTTCGTAGACTTCGGTGTCCAGGTGTTTTGACAGATCGGATGCGAGGTCTAGGTGTTCCAGGCGGCCGATGATGGAGTTCGGGTAGTACGCTCCGTAGGTTTTTGTGTCCAGGTGAAGGGACAGGTCGGATGCGAGGTCTAGGTGTTGCAGATGGCCGATGATGTAATCCGGGTGATGCGCTCTGAAGATTTTTGTGTCCAGGTGTCGGGACAGATCGGATGCGAGGTTTAGCCGTTCCAGGTAGCCGATGATGGAGTTTACGTGACGCGCTCCGTAGGTTTTTGTGTCCAGAGGCCAGGACAAATCGAATGCGAGGTTTAGGTGTTCCAGATGGTCGATGAGTCCGGGTAGTGCGCTCCGTAGGTTTTTGTGTCCAGGTGAAGGGACAGGTCGGATGCGAGGTCTAGGTGTTTAGATGGCCGATGATGGAGTCCAATTTAATATTATGATTTTCAAAATATTACCTGTATCTGAAATTTTGTGGCACTGTACTGCACTTTTTGTACATATTCTGGATGTAGTTTACAAAATTTCTACCAAGAGATAGTTTAGATTTGGTTTTTATTTTTTTGGTTGAGGGTTTAATTGTTCATTGAAATTTAAACAAATTTCAATGTTTTTATTTTTTATTCAATCTAACCATAAAAAAAATGTCAATATGAAATCAAGTTATCTTTTGGTAGATTTTAAGTATTTGCTGCTAAAAATATATTGGATATTTCAGGTGAAGTCAGCAGCTCAAAATTTTAAAATCGCTCAAAACTCGTTTTCTTTTAGTTTTTTATGAACAAAAAATGTTTCTCAAATTTTAAATCGATATTTGCAAAAATAAAAAAACTATGCAACATTGAAAATTCAATTTTTTTGCAATTTTTGGTTAAAATCAAGTTTATTCATTTTTTAACTCAAAATCTTGAAACTTTTTGTATAGTACATTGATTGGCAAAAGGTTTGCATTTTTTCTGTAGAATGTGCCAGTATTTATTTTATGACTCTTTTTGAAAGTCTCTGATTGGCTGCTTCTTAGTATACCTTCATCAAAGGATATTGAGGCTGCGGCCAAATATTCTTTATTCGACAAATTTTTTTGTATTCTTCTTCGAAAACCCTTCAAAATGCTTTTTTGATCAATACTGGCCGAGCAAAGGGAAAAAAGTGGATTTTTTGAAATATCAAGAAAAATCCATAATTTCAATTATTGATAACATGATTAATGAAACTGAACATTATTCATACATCTTATGGCATGGACCGTACCACTGAATTTTGTTAGAACATCAAGTAGAACATTATAAATATCTATTTTCAATAATATTAGGCTTACACAATAACCAATACCTAATTATGAATTAATAATAAATTAAGCTATAGAGGTTAATTACTATAAAGCTGTCAAAATGAAATCAGGCAACAGACTGATAATTTCATTCATAATTAGGTATCGCTTATTGTGTAAGCCTAATATTATTGAAAATAGATATTTCTAATGTTCTATTTGATGCTCTAACAAAATTCAGTGGTATGGTCCATGCCATAAGATGTATGAATAATATTCAGTTTCATTAATCATGTTATCAAAAATTGAAATTATGGATTTTTCTTGATATTTAAAAAAATTGTAACTTTTTTCCCTATGCTCTGCCAGTATTGATAAAAAAGCATTTTGAAGGGTTTTCGAAGAAGAATACAAAAAAATTTGTCGAATAAAGAATATTTGGCCGCAGCCTCAATATCCTTTGATGAAGGTATACTAAGAAGCAGCCAATCAGAGACTTTCAAAAAGGGTCATAAAATAAATACTGGCACATTCTACAGAAAAAATTCAAACCTTTTGCCAATCAATGTACTATACAAAAAGTTTCAAGATTTTCAGTTAAAAAATGAATAAACTTGGATTTTAACAAAAAATTGCAAAAAAATTGAATTTTCAATATTGCATAGCTTTTTTTTTTGCAAATATCGACCTAAAATTTGAGGAACATTTTTTGTTCATAAAAACTAAAGAAAAACGAGTTTTGAGGGATTTTAAAATTTTGAGCTGCTGACCACGTGAAATATCCCATATACGTGAAACAACAGGAGGGTGTAACAAAATTTGAGACCAAGGGTTGAACTTCAAATGAACCTGAGTATGGTATATAAGTTGATCCGCATTTTAAAATATACACCTTCCATCATATAAACGCATAACTGCAAATTGAACATTTTAACAAAATTTGTATTATTAGAAGTATTGTCATTAATAATTACTTTGCATTATACTTGTCATGCTACTGAATGATTGGCAAAAGTAGAGCTACTATAATTTCAATGAGCTAGGCTCATAAGTTTCTTTAGCTTCTTTTCAAATTTTATGAGTTTTGTTGAAAAAAAACGGAAAAGAATTAATTTTATGTCAAGACATCTAGTTTCTTATAAATAGATAACTAAATAAACTCATGTAATTGTAATTCTTTTCTGTTATAATTAAATATGTTCGCCCATACACCTTTCCTTATAACTAATAATTGTGCGTATTTCGTCTATACGCATTTTTGCATTATAAACAACTGTGCGTATTTCGTTTATACATATTTTTGATATTATAAATAATTGTACGTATTTCGCTTGTACGAATTTTTTATTATAAATAATTGTGCGTATTTCGCCTATACGCATTTTTGTATGATAAATAATTGTGCGCATTTCGCATATACGCATTATTTATTATGAATAATTGTGCGTATTTCGCCTATACGCATTTTAATATTTACTCTTTTTTTATTACAAACACATGTCAATTTGAACGTAATTACGTTCGAATAAGTATTTATTTATAATCACGATTTTTACTTATAGTATAAAATTACGTGATTAGTAATACTTTAAGTTTTGACATGTCCAACACCTATTAGCCAAAAACTACGGAGCGCACCACCTAAATATCGTCACCGGCTTCCCCGAAGACCTGGACCACGTATTAGATACGCCCTGATATCCAAACGCAAAAGACTACAAAGCGCACCACCTAGACCTCGTCATCGGCTACCCTGAACACCTGCGTATTAGATGCGCCCTGATATTATAATGCAAAAACCTAGACTCCATCATCGGCTACCACAAAGACCTAAACCACGCATTTGATACGTTCCAACATCTAGAGACAAAAAACTACGGAGCGCACGACCTAGACATCATCATCGGCTACCCCGAACACTTTGACTACGTATTAGATGCGTCCTGGGATCTAAACGCAAAAAACTTCGGAGCGCATCACCTCGACTCCATCATTGACCACCTCAAAGACCTAGACGACGCATTCGATGCTTTCAATTATCGATAAGTAACACTTCCTTATAATAGTTGTCATTTCCGTATTAGCAGGTAGCAACCGTTACCGCTATAGTATTTCTCCTTACAATTGAAGGTGGAAGCAATGTATACTAAAATCGTGTAACGCTGTTACGTCGGTATATGCCGCTGATCCAACGATCGTATAATTGTGTAATTGTTGTAGTATGAAAAGCAACATACCGTAAAAGTATGGGTCCCTTACTAAGATTGCTAAAACCACCTTACTTATATAGTAAAGGAACTCCTATACTCCACGAGTAAGCCGTTTTAACTGTAGCAGTAAGAGTTTTCTTTCGGTGTGCGCCCGCAGAAAACTGTTACTTTTTGGGAGATATAATTCGTACCTAAAAATCAGGTGTGCCCTAAATACTGACATTAGTCTAGGCACCAGGGGGTTTCCGTGGCCGATGGATGTCCACGCCTCCACCAAAGCTTTTCTTACGTATTTTTGTCTGCTGATTCTGAATTTCGAAGGTGGACAGTCGCCAGAATGTTAGTTTTTGTTATTAACAATTTAATTGTTTAAACTGCGGCCAAATCAATACGATTAATTATAACTGAATCCTAACTGTCTAAAACTGTAGTAAATTGATCTAGAATTATGCACGTTTGCGCTCGAATTCGCGACTTATTGCACTAAATTTGCAATAATTCGGGTTCTAATCAAAATTTTTCAATTCTGAAAAAACGAGCATATTCTAGATCAATTTACTACAGTTTTAGGCAGTTAGGATTCAGTTATAATTAATCATATTGATTTGGCGGCAATTTAAACAATTAAATTGTTAATAACAAAAAACTAACAGTCTGGCGACGTTCCACCTTCGAAATTCAGAATCAGCAGTCAAAAATACGTAAGAAAAGCTTTGGTGGAAGTGTGGACATCCATCGGCCACGGAAACCCCTGGCGCCTGAGACTACATCTCGAGTCTGTCGCGGGAGCGCAGACATTCAAGTATACCTTCGTCGTCCCTTCTCCGTCGTGTCCGCCTAGGTGATGTCCTCGGGAAGTGGTAGTTGCGTTGGCTGCCCTCGAGGAGAGTAGAATGATATGAAGACCTATTGTCTTCTGCAGGAGCTCTTCGCCTAGAGCAAAACAAAATATATTAATAATGTTTTAGGCAGTAGGGATGAGGAGAGCAGTATCAAACTGCCAGGAACAGAGGAGTAGACAGATGGAAAGTTGGAGGCTAGGTTCGGCTATACTACAGGATAAAGTCCAAATCCGAAGTGAAGTACTTACTCGAGTGTCACGGAAGCGCGAACTACATTCAACTACACCTTCGCCCTCCCTTCTCCGTTGTGTTCGCCTAGGTGATGTCCTCGGGAAGTGGTAGTTGCGTTGGCTGTCCTCGAGAAGAGTAGAATTATATGAAGACTTGTTGTCTTCTACAGGAGCTCTTCACCTAGGACAATACGAAATATATTAATAATGTATTAAGGAGTAGGGATGAGGATAGCAGTATCGAACTGCCAGGAACAGAGGAGTAGACCGATGGAAAGTTGGAGACTAGGTTCGGCTGTACTACAAGATAAAGTCCAAATCCGAAGTGAAATACTTACTCGAGTCTGGCACAGGAGATCAAACTATATTTATATACACCTTCGCTCTCACTTCTACGATATGTTTGTCTAGCTGATGTCTTCAGGACGTGGTAGTTGTGTTGGCTGCCCTGGAGGAGAGTAGAATTATATGAAGACGTGTTGTCTTCTGCAGGAGCTCTTCGCCTAGGGCAAAACAGAATATATTAATAAAGTGTTAAGCAGTATAGGAATGAGGATAGCAGTATCGACCTGCCAGAAACAGAGGGAGTAGATAGATGGAAAGTTAAGATATCTGTAGAAAATGGAAAGGGTCTTTGGAATGAAAAGTCGAAAAAGTGCATGTGCATTTCCAACTAAGACCTCATCACCCTCGCTTAAAGTTTACCAGAATGTTAACACACAATCCAATACATGTTGAGGCATTGTATATTAAATTTTAGATCTTTTCAATCAGCCAGTGTAGGCGGAATAACTTTTTCTCTTGAACATTTCTTAAAAAGAGCATACAAATTGCAATATCTCCACACTTGCTAATTATTTAGATTTGAAACTTGATAAACAATATCCCTCAGCATGTATTACATAGTGTGTGTAAAGTTTGAAATATTTGTAGAGAATGGAAAGGGATCATTGAAATGAAAAGTCGAAAAAGCGCGTGTGCATTTCCAATGTAGACCTCCTCACCCTCGCTTAAAGTTTATGAGAATGTTTACACACAATCCAGTACATGCTGAGGCATTGTATATTAGGTTTCAGATCTACTCAATCAGCCAGTTTGGAGGAAATTACTTTTCTATCTTAAAAATTTCCTGAAAAAGCACAAAAATTGCAATATCTCCAGACTTGCTAATTATGTAGATCTGAAACTTGATAAACCGTCCCTCAGCATGTATGCCATTATGTATGGAAAGTTTAAGATACTTGTAGGGAATGGAACGGGATCTTTGGAACGAATTGTCGAAAAGCCGCATGTGCATTTGCGACAAAAACCTCCTCACACTTTCTCATAGTTTACCAGAATGTTCTCACACAATGCAATGCATGCTGAGGCATTGCATATTGAGTTTCAGATATACTCCATCAGCCAGTTTGGAGGAAATGACTTTTTTTCTTAAAAATTTCCTGAAAAAGCACAAAAATTGCAATATCTCCAGATTTGCTATTTATGTAGATCTGAAACTTGATAAACTGTCCCTCAGCATATATTGCACGGTGTGTGTAAAGTTTAAGATATGTTGAGAGAATGGAAAGGGATCTTTGGACTGAAAAGTCGAAAAAGCGCAAGTGCATTTCCAACTAAGACCTCCTGACCATTGCTTAAAGCTTACCAGAATGTTAACACGCAATCCAATACATGTTAAGGCATTGTATATTAAATTTTAGATCTTTTCAATCAGCCAGTGTACGGGAAATAACTTTTTTTCTTGAACATTTCTTAAAAAGAGCATACAAATTGCAATATCTCCACACTTGCTAATTATTTAGATCTGAAAGTTGATAAACAATACCTCAGCATGTGTTACATAGTGTGTGTAAAGTTTGAAATATTTGTAGAGAATGGAAAGGGATCTTTGAAATGAAAAGTCGAAAAAGCGCGTGTGCATTTCCAATGTAGACCTCCTCACCCTCGCTTAAAGTGTGTGAGAATGTTTACACACAATCCAGTACATACTGAGGCATTGTATATTAGGTTTCAGATCTATTCAATCAGCCAGTTTGGAGGAAATTACTTTTCTTTCTTAAAAATTTCCTGAAAAAGCACAAAAATTGCAATATCTCCAGACTTGCTAACTATGTAGATCTGAAACTTGATAAACCGTCCCTCAGCATGTATGCCATTATGTATGGAAAGTTTAAGATACTTGTAGGGAATGGAACGGGATCTTTGGAACGAATTGTCGAAAAGCCGCATGTGCATTTGCGACAAAAACCTCCTCACACTTTCTCATAGTTTACCAGAATGTTCTCACACAATGCAATGCATGCTGTGGCATTGCATATTGAGTTTCAGATATACTCCATCAGCCAGTTTGAAGGAAATGACTTTTCTTTCTTAAAAATTTCCTGAAAAAGCACAAAAATTGCAATATCTCCAGATTTGCTATTTATGTAGATCTGAAACTTGATAAACTGTCCCTCAGCATATATTGCACGGTGTGTGTAAAGTTTAAGATATGTTGAGAGAATGGAAAGGGATCTTTGGACTGAAAAGTCGAAAAAGCGCAAGTGCATTTCCAACTAAGACCTCCTGACCATTGCTCAAAGCTTACCAGAATGTTAACACGCAATCCAATACATGTTAAGGCATTGTATATTAAATTTTAGATCTTTTCAATCAGCCAGTGTACGGGAAATAACTTTTTTTCTTGAACATTTCTTAAAAAGAGCATACAAATTGCAATATCTCCACACTTGCTAATTATTTAGATCTGAAAGTTGATAAACAATACCTCAGCATGTGTTACATAGTGTGTGTAAAGTTTGAAATATTTGTAGAGAATGGAAAGGGATCTTTGAAATGAAAAGTCGAAAAAGCGCGTGTGCATTTCCAATGTAGACCTCCTCACCCTCGCTTAAAGTGTGTGAGAATGTTTACACACAATCCAGTACATACTGAGGCATTGTATATTAGGTTTCAGATCTATTCAATCAGCCAGTTTGGAGGAAATTACTTTTCTTTCTTAAAAATTTCCTGAAAAAGCACAAAAATTGCAATATCTCCAGACTTACTAATTATGTAGATCTGAAACTTGATAAACTGTCCCTCAGCATGTATTCCATTATGTATGGAAAGTTGAAGATACTTGTAGGGAATGGAAAGGGATCTTTGGAACGAAATGTCAAAAAGCCGCATGTGCATTTGCGACAAAAACCTCCTCACTCTTTCTCATAGTTTACCAGAATGTTCTCACACAATGCAATGCATGCTGAGGCACTGTATATTAAATTTAGATCTTTTCAATCAGCCAGTGTAGGGGAAATAACTTTTTTACTTGAACATTTCTTAAAAAGAGCATACAAATTGCAATATCTCCTCACTTGCTAATTATTTAGATCTTAAACTTGATAAACAGTCCCTCAGCATGTATTACATAGTGTGTAAAGTTTGAAATATTTGTAGAGAATGGAAAGGGATCTTTGAAATGAAAAGTCGAAAAAGCGCGTGTGCATTTCCAAGGTAGACCTCCTCATCCTCGCTTAAAGTTTATGAGAATGTTTACATACAATCCAGTACATGGTGAGGCATTGTATATTAGATTTCAGATCTACTCAATCAGCCAGTTTGGAGGAAATGACTTTTCTTGAAAATATTTTGAAAAATACACAGAAAATGCAGTATCTCCACACTTGCTGATTATTTAGATCTGTAATCTTTGGAATGAAAAGTCGAAAAAGCGCATCAAATCTATAGTTGGCCGTTGTTATTTATACGCCAGATTGCTAGATAGGTATACCTATATATACGTAAAACCTAACCTTCAATTTTCTTTAGCCGAAGAATTGACGCTTGATTAAAGAAAAAAAAGGCAAGGATTGACGCTTGACTAAAGAAATAATAGTCCCTTCCATCTCAGACTTTCAAAACAGTGATTTTTACACGTTTCTAAGTGGGTTATAGGTTATTTGTACGACAGATCTGTCGTACAAATAACAACGCCGTAAAATAAATAAATTCTTGAATGACTTACTTTTCTGTCTTACGGCGGGGCCAAGTCCAAGCGGCACGGTCCCTTGGGTGTGCACGCACACGGTGCGGTACGGACGCTACGGTCTGCGAGGTGGGCGGCTGATGCGGCGCTCCAGGCTGCGCCGTCTGCGAGCGGTCCAGGCGGCAGGCACACCGATGACACGTCGATTAGCAATGGATAGAGGAGGGCACAGGTGGCGAAGGTGGCGGCGGAGGTGGTGGCGGCAACACGGGACCGCCTCCCGGAGGGCCTAGGCCCAGGCATCGGCGATGGACTGATGGCTCAGCTGTGCTGCAGCCAGCAGCGCATGCGCGTACACACACACGGGCAAGGCCGCGCCGCTGGCCGCTGCCGTCGCTGCCGTCGCTGCCGTCGCCGACTCGCGAATCTCGCGATGCTACATATTACCCATATGGTACAATAATCTATTTTTTTTTTTAATATTATGCATAATCATGAGTGCATTGCCCTCCGTAATGACATTATGAATCATTCTGCAAAGTTTCACGTCGATATTTTAAGGCATCTGAGAATGGCATTTGAACGAAATTTTCGTTCAAATGCCATTCTTAGACGCTTTTGAATATTGACTTGGCATTTTGCAGAATGATTAATAATGTAATTACGGAGGGCAATGCACTCATTATTTTTCATATATCGTTATATTTTTTTTTTTCTATTAAAAACAATATATTTTTTGCTCGGTCGGTAAAAATTGAGTTTGACACCCCCTTAATATAGTAACTGAAAACCTACAAAAACCGATAAAGAAATCAAATCAAGAGTAACAATAGAACAAAAGGAATTTTTAAAGAAAATGTTGGAAGATACGAATGAAAAACAAAATTCAACACCTGTAATTCATAGGGATTGTGAACAAGTAATACAAATAAACGAAAAAACTGAAAATTTTCAAATTGAGGATGAAATGGAGAAATCATCTTCTTTAATATCTTATGAACCTGAGTTAATCAATAAAAATGAAGTAAATATAAATTTAGAAATAACATTATATGATGACATTACGAAAATTTTAAATACGATTTCAATATTAGAGGGAGAAGGAAAGGATTTACAAAAAAAAATGTTAAATGAAATTTTACCAGAAAATATAAATGATTTACATTATGAAAACATTTTGGAAAATGACGAAAATAATCTTAAGTCATTAATAAATAATATTAATATTGCTTTTGAAAATAATGACCAAGCAATCGATTTTGAGGAAATCGAATCAACAGTTTATAAACAATTTTTGACAATAATGAATAAAAAGATTGAAGTAGATTTAGAAGATTATAATAAACTCTATGGAAATGAAAAAGAATATAGCTTTATATCTTATGAAATAGACAATTTACCTGAAGACTTTCAGATAACAGAAGACTTTAACATAGATGAAAATGAAATTTTAAATTTGGGATCAATAAATTTTATAGGAAAAAATGAGTCAGTACAAGATTTTAAAGAATATAATAGAGAAGAAAGATTATTAGAAAAAATATGTTACGAAAACTTGCCTGAAAATAGTAAAACAATGATTAAAGATCTAGTATTGAAAAATAAGGATATATTTTGGCTAGAGGGAGACAGTTTAGGATCATGTAATGTAGAACAACATGAAATAAATTTAACAGATGATAAACCCGTATACGTAAAGCAATTTCCTTTACCTCATAAATTAAAAGAAATCGCGATAGAGTAAACTCAAAAATTAATAACAAATGACCTAGTTCGAAACTCAAAAAGTGCTTTTAATGCTCCAGCATGGATTGTAGCAAAAAAACAGTTAGCAGACGAAAAAAAACGATGGCGTTTAGTAATAGATTACAGAAAACTAAATGAAAAGACAGTTCCAGATCCATATTTACTCCCAAACATTAAAGAAATATTTGATCAATTGGGAAAAATTAAGTTTTATTACGTTATAGATTTAAAGTCGGGATTTTACCAAATTCCTGTGAAACCAAGTGATATACATAAAACTGCATTTAGCATGAACCCATTGGGACGTTTTGAATTTCGAGTATTACCTTTCGGATTAAGAAACTCACCGCGTACATTTCAAAGAGTTTTAAATACAGTCTTAGGCGATTTAATCGGTAAGATATGCTTCGTATTCATCGACGATATAATTATTTTTGGCGAAACTATGACAGAAGCCAACGAAAGATTCAATACAGTTGCACAAAAATTACGAGAAGCGAATTTAACATTAGAACCAGAAAAATGTGAATTTTTTAAAAAAGAAGTATGTTATTTAGGTTACATTATTAGTGAACACGGAATAAAACCTGATCTAAAGAAAATAGAAGCAGTAAAGAAATTTCCTACACCGAAAAATGTTAAAAATATTAGAGAGTTTCTAGGGCTTTCAGGTTACTATAGAAGATTTATAAAAAATTACGCAAAAGTAACAAAACCCTTAAATATATTGCTAGAAAAAGACGTGAAGTTTCATTGGGAAAAAGACCAACAAAAAGCCTTTGAGGAAATTAAAGAATTATTATGCACAGCACCAATCTTAAAATATCCACGTTTTGATGAACCATTCATTATTCCAACAGATGCTTCGAATTCTGCTTTAGGTGCAGTTTTGTCGCAAGGAAAAATTGGCAAAGACCCAGCGATAGCTTACGCATCACGAAGTCTACATAAAGCGGAAACTAAATATCACACCTATGAAAAGGAAGCATTGGCAATAATGTTTGCCATAAAAACGTTTAAAAATTACGTATATGGAAACAAATTCACAATAGTTACTGATCATAAACCGCTGTTATGGTTAAGATCAGTTGATAATAATATAAGAGTCCAAAAATGGAGACTAAAACTATCAGATTATGAATTTGATATCGTATACAAACCAGGAAAACAGAACGCAAATGCAGATGCTCTATCTAGGAATCCAGAAGAGATATTTGTTTTTACCAGAGCACAAAATAAGAAAATATTAAATAAAAATAACGAACAACCTAGAATTCTTAGTAACGATGACAAAATCAAAGTAATGAATGAAGATAGACAGAAAATTAAAGGAAAAAGGGGCAGACCTAGGAAAAATGACAAAAAAATGACTACGGGTAGAAAAGAAGAGAAAATTGAGGAAAACAAAGAAAATATACCGGAAATTAATAATATCATTTATTCTAAAAATTCTATACAATTTAGAAACGATAACATTGTTCATTTAATAAATTTAAAAGGAAAATCATTAGATAAAAATACTGAATTATTAATCAAAAGTAAAAACATAAAACAAAAACTATCACTTACAAAAGATAATATCGATATAATAAATATAGAGAATTAAAAACTATTTATGTTATACATAGATACGTCCGTATCATGTAAATTAATAAAAGAAAATTTACCGAAATTATTTAATCAATTAAAAGAATTATTAGTTACTAAGAATATATGTATTTATAGTATTTCTAGGGATATAGAAATTTTAAATATAAGTTGGTTAGTATTAGAGGAAATATTAAAAGAAATATTTAGCAATACAAATATAAAGGTAATAATATGTTTAAATAATATTGAATATGTAAAAATTGAAGACAGGGATACAATTTTTAACATGTATCACTCCTCTATGATAGGAGGACATTCAGGTGTAAATAGAACATACAATAGACTTAAGGAAAAATAAAAATAAATCAGGAAACGATAGGGAGGGTCAACCCACAAAATAAACAACACATCACATAATAATATTATCCAACGTTTCGCTGCACTTGGTTGTCAGCCTCTTCAGGGAACTGTATATAAATATAGACTATACAGTTATCAAACAAAATATCGCATCACAATGATCAACAGATCAAACTTACTATGATATAGACATCTTAAACATGTATTTAAAATTATTGTAGTAACAACTACATAGTCAACATAACTAATATGAGTAAAGAATTACAAAAATTAAAAACTGCATGTGATAAAATCTGACTACAATTATTGTACATCGCTGTAACTGTCTACGCAACACTGTCAAAGCAAACCTTCGATTCAATGAAAACTGCTAACTGTACTATCCAATGAATATAATGATATATATATATATATATATATATATATATATATATATATATATATATATATATAAATATATGAAACGCTAGTTATGCAGACACTTTCCGAAATTTAAATAGACTTATGCAGACAGAGACCGACTTATGCAGACGTCAGCATAAGTAGAGAGATTATTTCTTTAGTCACGCTAGACTTGTGCAGACACTTGTATAAACGGTACTACACTTATGCAGACAGGTCACGTGGTCTTATACATTGGTGTCAGCATAAGTCCATGTTTATATGATTATATATATATATATATATATATATATATATATATATATATATATATATATATATATATATATATATATATATATATATATATATATATATATATATATATATATATATATATATATATATATATATATATATATATATATATATATATATATATATATATATATATATATGCATACATATAAACACATATACACATCAATAACTGAAGCAAAATACTGTTATGTTATACAAAAATTAATAAGTCTATTATATTGCGCATTTAAAAACTTAATGTCCTCTTGCCTATTGATAGTGTGATCATTGCTTTTTATGTATAACATTTCTAAAATACGTCTTTTATCGAAAGAATGTTCTCTATCAATTATAGTGGTACTTTCCCAGTCAAACGAATGGCTGGGATTTTCATAAATGTGTTTCGGAACAAGCATTAAAGCATTGTTGTTACTATCCACCGAATAATGAATTTTTTCTACGGATTTTTTGTGTTCAAGAATCCGGGTTTTTAGTCGCCACAATTGAACTTGTATACAACTCCCGTCTCATTCCATTTACAATTTTTATCTTTTCCTAATTTTATAATATTATCCATTTTTTGAATCATCAAAGGTACACATCGAATATTATACTTCTTAAGTAATTTTACGCAAGTATAATAAAATTTATCAACAAAAGGCAAGGATAATGTCAAGGACGGCTCGATCGAATTATTAGAAGCTTTTTTTGTAGTTATATTTTGGAATTTATGATAGCGAACTCTATTTGAAATGCAAGAATCAATAAATTCAATTGGATAATTATTGTTAATTAAGATATTTCGTACAATGTCAATATTTTGTTTATGAAACGACACATGAGAAAGTAACATAGCCCTATCAATCAGATTGGACACAATATTGCGTTTTTGTTGTATGGAATGATTAGAATGAAAGCTTAATATTCTGCCAGAACTCGTTTTCTTTTGAAACCAATTAGTAATAATTCTGCCATTGTTATTAATAAGTGTTAAGTCTAGAAAGTTAATACTATTGTTAGCTTCAAGTTCATGAGTAAATTGTAAATGTGAGTTATAACTATTGAAAATGTCTAGGGTGTGTTGTACAAATTACTTTTTAATGCACAGTATAGTATCATCCACATAACGAAAGTAGAATAACGGAGTGCAACGGAATTTATCTTTTAATTCTTTTAAACAATGAACTTCTAAATCCTCCATTACAAGATCAGCGAAAATTGGTGAAATAGGTGAACCCATAGGACTACCAAATATTTGTTTGTAGATTTTATCGTTGAACTGAAAAAAGGTATTGTCGAAAAGGAATTTTACCAATTCTATAATATGTACATAGGGAATTTTTGAATAGTTGTTGATTCGCGAATATCTTTTATCTAAGCTATTAATCACTAACTGGCACGGGACGTTGGTAAATAACGAAGTAAAATCTAGAAAGAGTAGTGTATAGTCAGAAGGAATGTTTATGTTTGATATCCTCTCTTGTAATTGAAAACTATTGTCAACGTGGGAATCGGGCTTTTTTAAAATGGGAGAAAGATTGTTCTTAAGAATTTTTGCCAAAAAATGAACTGGGCTATTAATAGAAGAAATAATAGGTCTTAACGGTGCACCTTCTTTATGGATCTTGGGCAATCCATAAGCTTTTGCTAACATTGTGTTGGTTTGAGTGAGACTATTCTGATGGTATTTTTTTTGTAGATAATCATTATCATTTAGAAAAGAGAGCAATTACAAGAGAGGATATCAAACTAAACATTCCTTCTGACTATACACTACTGTCTCTAGATGTTACTTCGTTATTTACCAGCGTCCCGTGCCAGTTAGTAATTAATAGTTTAGATAAAAGATATTCGCGAATCAAGAACTATTCAAAAATTCCCTATGTACATATTATAGAATTGGTAAAATTCCTTTTCCGTTAATAGTATTAACGGAAAGTTAATAGTATTAACTTTCTAGACTTAACACTTATTAATAACAATGGCAGAATTATTACTAATTGGTTTCAAAAGAAAACGAGTTCTGGCAGAATATTAAGCTTTCATTCTAATCATTCCATACAACAAAAACGCAATATTGTGTCCAATCTGGATTGATAGGGCTATGTTACTTTCTCATGTGTCGTTTCATAAACAAAATATTGACATTGTACGAAATATCTTAATTAACAATAATTATCCAATTGAATTTATTGATTCTTGCATTTCAAATAGAGTTCGCTATCATAAATTCCAAAATATAACTACAAAAAAAGCTTCTAATAATTCGATCGAGCCGGCCTTGACATTATCCTTGCCTTTTGTTGATAAATTTTATTATACTTGCGTAAAATTACTTAAGAAATATAATATTCGATGTGTACCTTTGATGATTCAAAAACTTGGATAATATTATAAAATTAGGAAAAGATAAAAATTGTAAATGGAATGAGACGGGAGTTGTATACAAGTTCAATTGTGGCGACTGTAGTACTATATATATCGGAGAAAGCAAACGTTCATTAAAAACTCGGATTCTTGAACACAAAAAATCAGTAGAAAAAATTGATTATTCGGTGGATAGTAACAACAATGCTTTAATGTCTGTTCCGAAACACATTTATGAAAATCCCAGCCATTCGTTTGACTGGGAAAATACCACTATAATTGATAGAGAACATTCTTTCGATAAAAGACGTATTTTAGAAATGTTATACATAAAAAGCAATGATCACACTATCAATAGGCAAGAGGACACTAAGTTTTTAAATGCGCAATATAATAGACTTATTAATTTTTGTATAACATAACAGTATTTTGCTTGAGTTATTGATGTGGATATGTGTTTACATGTACGTATATGTGTGTATATATATATATATCTCTATATTATATAGACGTTTAAAAAAAGTGTCAGTCGCAGCCCCCCTCACTCCCCCTCGCGCCACCTCACTCCCCCCTCGCGCCACCTCGCCCCCACCTCGCGCCCCCTCACTCCCCCTCGCCCCCCCCCCCCCTCGTGCCCCCTCACTCCCCCTCGCGCCCCCTCAGCCCCTCCTCAGCGCCCTCCTCACCCCCTCAGCGCCCCCTCAAAATAACGGAAAAATGTGATTATTTACATGTGTTTTGAGAATGCGAGCCACCCTTCAAAGCGCCCCCTCGCCCCCCTCACCCCACCTCACTCCCCCCTCGCGCCACCTCGTCCCCACCTCGTGCCCCCTCACTCCCCCTCGCGCGCCCTCACCCCTCCTCAGGCACCCTCTCGCGCCCCCTCATCCCCTCCTCAGCCCCCCCCCACCCCCTCCAAATAATTTCATTATTTGAATAGTTTTTGTTTAATATCAAGTAATATCCTTTGTCGGTTTCAACCTTTTTTTCTAAAAAATTACAACCATTTTCTAAAATTTCTAATTTTGGAAATATTTGTAGAAGAATATTCTTTTAAATATATAAATAAATTATATCCTTACAGGATATAAATAAAATATGATTAAAATGATTCCAAGTTAAAACTTATGATAATAGTCAAGGACCTTCAATCTTTAACAAAAAGGAAACACAAAAAGGTGGAAGAACACTAAGCAAAGCTAGATTGCTGTACAGCAAGGTTTATGTTAATAGTCAAGGTTTCTTGGCTCAGCTTATTATATATATTTAGTGTTATTGATGTTATATGTATTACTATCGTATATATATGTTTCTATACTATAATGTTGTGTATAATTAACAGTTTTCCACGCTACCCTAGAGGTACTGTTAATAGGCGCGTTGGATTTTTTTTTTTAAGTGGTATCCTTCGCCAATGGCCCTACCTAACCACTATATCTCTCTTACTTATAATTGATTATTTATAATTGAGTTACCATGATTGCCTGGAAAAAATAATATATTGATCAAATATAATATAAAATAAATTATATGATATATAGAATATATATATGTTTATTTAAATGTTTATTCAAATGTTTATTCAGATGATATGAAAGGAAATGAAATATATTGTTTTAATTTTTATAAATCTTTATATAAATCTTTATAGAAATCTTGTAATCATTTTTCTGTTTGATAATGTGTTCATTTGAAAAATTTAAAAGGGTTCTTTATTTATATATCCTTTTTTATTTATTTTTCCGTTCCACTTTTAAACATTATGATTTTAAAGAATATCATAAAGATTATTTCATAAAGATTTGTATATTTTATAAATTTTCTAAAAATTATATTTCCTTTTCATCATTTTTTATTATGAAATAAATAATAATATCATCATTATCATTTCATCATTATCATTTTCGAAATATTAAAATTTTTTTAAAACTTTATATATTTCAAAGATTTTTATAAAAATATACCAAAATATACTTATCTTATTTTTTATGTTAATTATTATTTTAATTGTCTTCTACTTCTTTTGTCTAAAAAATAATCATATAATTATAATTATTATATATATATTGTCACGGGGTGGATTTTCGGGCTAAGGCACGTTTCACCTGCGTACCTTTCTTACCGTCACCGGTTAATGTTCGATTCTCTTTCTCTTTCCCTCTAGGGGTCTTCGCCGGTGACGGTTTGTGTTTTTCGTGGCGATTTTCACCTTTCTTCCTTGGGTTGTGGCCGGATGTACGAGCGTTTTGTTTGCTGCGTAACTCGTTCAGTCCGGCCTCTAACCTCGATATAGCGGTCAGTATCGACTGATCCGCCAAGGTTTCTTTGCCTGCGAGGCCATTGTACTCTCCAGAGTTCACTCCGGAGATTTTTGGCTTCGCAGGTTTCACACTCCTTGACTTATAGGCTGCTTCAGGCAACATAGTCAATTCCGGAGGCGGCGGAGGGCGGAAGGTTTTCTCCATATCGAGAGTTAGTTCGGCTTCCCTCGCCATCTCTTGTAACTCGTCGATATCTTTGAAGTCGGCTCTCCTCACCAACCTTTGGAGTCCCGGCCTCAAGTTTCGATGGAGCATGTCAAGTTGCGTTTCTAAGTTCGGTATCGGCTCCATTTTTCTTATAATAACCAGGAGGCAGGTTATATAATCTCTCGCGAGTTCATCTTCTCCCTGTGTCCTGGCGGTTGCTTCCATCAATAAGCGTTGTTGGTAACCTCTTCCGGTTCCGTACCAACGCCGAGCTGCTGAACAGAAGTCTGACCATGTGTTCCACTTGTGTTTTTCTACCTGGAACCACATGGCTGCCACGCCTTTTAGTAGTTCCGGCAAGGCCTGGAATACCTCTGCTTCGGACAGGCTAGTCGACCCGCGGCACGCTTCTACTTTCTCCAGGAAAGCTTCTATGCTCTGGCCTCTATCGCCAGAGAACGACACGTTCCACTTCCTCACTGTGAGTCTGACGTCAACAATGGGGAAGGTTCGCCTTCTTAACGACGAATCTTCGACTCCACTGGCGCCGAGGTTCTCGGAGGTTTCATTCCTCGAGAATCCTCCCCCCTCCCCCCAGGTTCTGCCATGGTTGCCTAACAGTGGCTGGGTTCTGTCACCTAAATGCGCCTGGGGGGTCGATGCTTCGTCCCGATTCGGATCGACGGGGTACTGACACGTGTCTTGTAAGCGCACGTGTTCCTTCCGTAATCTGGTCCGGTCGTCTTCCATCCTGGTGCTAGAAGCTGCTCCTTGCGTTGCGCCGTTTGCATGCAAGGTTTTGTTTTCCTGCATCATGTTACCGCAGAACTCTAAAAATGCTTCTGGCACCAGGAACTTCATGCCGGATGCGGATGTCATCGCCGCCATCGGCTCGGAAAACTGTGCCAGCGTCGTGTCGTCTACCTCAGAACTCTGGTTTATTAAGTTGCCAGAGTCCAGTTGGTTCGGTTTTTCTGTGGATTTTCCGCCTGTTAGTTCTTTTTCTGTCCTCTGTCGCGGCGCGGTTTCTTTTATTGCCAACCTTGTGGCCTCCAGGTTGGCTTTTGTCGCATCGTCCTCTGCCAGCATGGTTAACGGGTGTGGTTCATCCGTGGATTCACCCGTTATGTTCTCCCATGCTGGTGGAAGGTCTTCTGTGCTGTGTTCTTGAATGAACCTGGTTCGGAGGTTATCTCTCTTTATGAGCAGGGAATATTCATCCTGCCCTTCTTCCATCTGAAAATCCTCCGGCTGGTATATTCCAAGTAGCCACTGCGACATCCTGTTCATCTTTATAAATTTGGAGCCGCTGGTTTTCAAGTTCAATGTCTGTAGATGATCGTCTACATCTTTTGCCGTTAAACATTGGCACCAATTCCCGATGGCTTCCTCTATATTCTGCGCCATTTTTAATTCTTGTTTCGCTTGTAGCCTTCTTTACACGCGCTTGAATGTGTATTTCAGAGTGTGGTTGTGTGTGCGGTTTCTATTTAAGGGATCGTTCCCTAAGGCGCACCTCTTAATTTACGAATAAATAAATCAGTATATATATAAATAATTTATAATATACTATAGTTCTACCTAACCTCCACACTCTGAATTTCACTTCGAGTTGCAGAGGGTTTGATACCAGTCGCTCGGTTTCAAAACGCCCTAGCTGGTTTTCTTATTAATTTGCCAGTAATTGGTTCATCGATCCCGATTTAGCACGAATTACTGGTTTGTCTCTGCTTTCAAGCTGTTTTAAAATTTTTACCCTGTAAAAAAAATAAATGCCAGCCACGTCACCGCGGGTTCGAATCTACCCCTCAGTTCGATTCTTTGTCTCTGGTTCGAATCCCTTGAGCCTCCACTAAGCTAGCAACTGGTATCGATTGAACGCTCATCACAAATTTAGTCGAGTGTTCAATCCCCTGATGCTTCTCTTCACAAACTTTTATTATTATTTAAACAAACTATTATTATTGTTTAAACAAATAAGAGTCTCGCTCGCAATTTTATTCCGCCTAGGCGCACCGTTTCTAACTAGTAAAAAGGCTTGTAAAAATGTTTAGAACTTACCAACAGCAATTTTTTCGATTTTCTGCAAAAATCTTCAAATTTCCACCACTAGAGGGTTTGCTGTTGGTTAATTAATGTTCTGTAGTCGCTTCCTAACTAAAAATTAAAAAAAGAATCGGAAAAACGCAAAAAGAAATTTTTGGAATTCGAACTTTGTTCCTTCGAAGTCAAAATTTCGCGATATTCCCAAGCACACACACATATAGGGCTCCAGTTGTCACGGGGTGGATTTTCGGGCTAAGGCACGTTTCACCTGCGTACCTTGGCGGTTCAATTCCATATCTCTCGGTTCAACTCCCGGAGATGTAATAGCCAGATTATGCAACGGACGCTACAACGTCGTGCAATGTTCACCTAATCTGGTTACTTACCGTGCAACACGCAAGTCGAAGACTTGCGCTTTGTTTCTCACCAGTGACTCGAACTCTCCTCTCGTTCACTGGTTCGTGTGCCGGCTGCTCAGATGAAACGATACGTTTTCTCTTATGTAACGACCACGGAGGCGGCGGTGAACGGGGAATGACTAGGTCGCGAAATAATAACTCGAGAGGTTAAGTGTTAATAATAAAAGACTATTGTTTATTAAATAAAAGAAGTTGTGGTGTGATAATGGATCAGAAATATAAAAGAAATGAATTTAGGTTTGCGTATTCCCTATCTAAACGGTGCGCCAGCACGTTACCTCTGACATCAACTGCCTCGGAGACTGACCTCACGCTCGCGGTAATTTACGCCGTGCACGTGAGGTATAATACGCCTCACGTGTGCGGTACTCTATGCGCGCGCTCACCGAGTAAAGCGACGAAGTGTGAGAGCAGTCGCGATCGCCGCGCGACGCACACACGTATAAGTGTGAGAGAGAGGGCAGACGGCGGGTTTACACGTGTGCGCACCTGTTGTGCGCACTCTCCGGCTTTGAAAAAGCCGGTGGTTTGACCTCGCGTTTAACCTTGATGAAGTGCGAGCCCGTTGCCTACACTCTCTCCTCGCACTTGCTCTCACCGCACGAGAACGCCTACTCGAACCCGATGTCCAGGTACGACGAGCCTGGACAAGCGGTTACGCGGAGCTAATACGCGGCGCGGAAGAATGCGTGCATGCTTACCTTTTACCCAATTTAGCAACGGCTCAAGTAGTTGATCGGTCTCGGACGTGTCTGGTCTTACTTCCTGAGCAATATAAAAATCTTGATGTTGCGGTGGAGTGGACACGAAGAGTGCTATTACTTCCTCCAGACACTAAGTAGTTGGAGTGCCGCAGGTGATACTAGCCTGTCGCACTTGAACTTTGCACTTTAACGCGCGAAAACCGCAGAAGTACTTCAAATACACTATTTGTGTATATCACGAGCAAAGCTGTCGTGATTCGCGCTCTGACACGGTACTTCTCTTCAAATGAACGAACGAGTCTTCTTTTAATAACGGGCGAAACAAGGTGGAGCGAAACGAAAAGCGGTTGCAGAATGCCGTAGCGAACTATAAGATGGCCGTCGGCTCGCCGCGGTCTGCTAGTCATCACGTCGATGCAGCTCAGATTCTGCATCGACGCGCCATCTCGCGTTCGCGCGCATGAGTTACTTCAACTACGGCTTATCCGCGACGTCGGTACGGCAGGCCGTGACAATATATATATATATATATATATATATATATAATAATATAGTGATAGTTTATACTTATTGGTGAAGGTTTACCTCCACATAAAATAATATTAAAAGTACCATAGAATTTCTTTGTCACTCATTATTAAATAGTTTTGGAAAGGTTCGATGTCAATGAGTACATTGAGTTCCTATTTGTGCAACGTTTCGATGCAATGTACTCATTAACATCGAACCTTTCCAAAAATATTAAAAGTAAATAAAGGGAATAAAGTATTTATACCCCGGATAACATTAAGTACTTGTGAATCTTCATCTTTACCATTTATTTTATATAGAAAACAATTTCCTATTATTTTAGCTTTTGCAATAACTATTAATAAATCACAAGGTCAAAGTTTTGATAATGTAGGAATATTTATAAAAAAATCTTTATTTACACATGGACAATTATATGTGGCTCTTTCTAGATGTAAAAATCCAAATAATATATATACACGGTGACCCATTTTAATCGCTACACCCGGATTTTTCGGATCCTAAGACAGATAGGAAAAAATGATTCAGACAAAAGTTGTAGGGGACGAAGGGGGCCAAACGATGGTCCTAACAGCTTTGACCTTGAATTTGACCTTCAAGGTTATTTCAAGGTCAAGTGGTTTTTTTTTAATAGGAACACCTATTTTTGACCCCGGATTCGGAAAGAGCGGGAAATTTTACGTTCAAAATCATATTGAGACATTTTTTTTCAAGGTCATTTCAAGGTCATTTCAAGGCCAAATGAAGGTCGAACTCCGAAAAATCCATTTTAAGTCGTTTTTTCCATGAGTCACAGGCTTAAGTGGTTCAAACTGATCGTAGGTTTAATAGGGAAACCCACACACCCAAAACTTTCACATCCTAGTAAACAAATATCAAACTTGCACATCCGAACCCCATGCTCTTCATAGCCTCACATGCTAAACTGTTACACCAGACATCCCCCAGTCCCACACATCTCTACCCCATGTCTGATGTTTGTTTAACGGAAACTTCAAGATCATTAAAGCTTCTGTTGTAAATGTGTCAACCTTACGTTTAGCGCTACCCAGAAACAACGACGTGGACGTAGTAAGGATTGTTTCCTTTGGGGTGCTTGATTAAAGTGAGTCCCCTTGCCTCTCACTGTTCAGGGTGCTTGATTTAAGTGAGTCCCTTCGCCTCTCACTTATGTGTTTATCTAACCTCGAAGAAAATGTTCGAAATTACGACCATCGGTCTTCCAAAAAGTACATTTTTAAGAATTATGAAGGTGCTTAGATATCATGCGTATCATATTACTCTGGTCCAAGAGCTACAGTTTGCTCATTTTCAACAGCGTATTGTGTTTTGCCAATGGGCTTTACAAATGATAGAAAATGATCCAGACTTTTTTAATTTTGTTCTTTTTTCTGATGAGGCAAAATTTCAAAGTGATGGGGAATTGAATAGACATAATTGTCATTACTGGTCTGATGTTAATCCTCATTGGGTCAGAACTGTAAACCATCAAAGACGATGGAGTATTATGGTATGGTGTGGGATTATTAATGGATGTGTGATTGGCCCTTATTTTTCGAAGAAAATGTTAATCAACACACGTACTTAACGCTAATAAGAGATGAACTACCTGTATTGATGGAAGATGTTGACTTAGAAACGCGACGAAGAATGTGGCTCCAGCAGGACGGCGCAACACCACATTTCGCTCGAATTGTCAGGACTTTTTGAATGAGCAGTATGGTAACAGATGGATTGGTCGAGGTGGTCCGGTTGAATGGCCTGCTTGCTCACCAGATCTTACATCACCAGATTTTTACTTATGGGGGTATTTAAAAAATGCCGTTTTTGAGGAAAGGCCCACCACAAGAGTAGACATGATGGACAGAATTCGTCGAGCATGCGCTGCCATTCCAAGGCAAACTTTGCTAAACACCGTTCGCCACTTCCAAAGGCGTTTGACTATGTGCCTGGAAGCAAATGGTCGTAATTTCGAACATTTTCTTCGAGGTTAGATAAACACATAAGTGAGAGGCGAAGGGACTCACTTAAATCAAGCACCCTGAACAGTGAGAGGCAAGGGGACTCACTTTAATCAAGCACCCCGATCAGTGAGAGGCGAAGGGACTCACTTAAATCAAGCACCCTGAACAGTGAGAGGCAAGAGGACTCACTTTAATCAAGCACCCCGATCAGTGAGAGGCGAAGGGACTCACTTAAATCAAGCACCCTGAACAGTGAGAGGCAAGGGGACTCACTTTAATCAAGCACCCCGATCAGTGAGAGGCGAAGGGACTCACTTAAATCAAGCACCCTGAACAGTGAGAGGCAAGGGGACTCACTTTAATCAAGCACCCCAAAGGAAACAATCCTTACTACGTCCACGTCGTTGTTTCTGGGTAGCGCTAAACGTAAGGTTGACACATTTACAACAGAAGCTTTAATGATCTTGAAGTTTCCGTTAAACAAACATCAGACATGGGGTAGAGATGTGTGGGACTGGGGGATGTCTGGTGTAACAGTTTAGCATGTGAGGCTATGAAGAGCATGGGGTTCGGATGTGCAAATTTGATATTTGTTTACTAGGATGTGAAAGTTTTGGGTGTGTGGGTTTCCCTATTAAACCTACGATCAGTTTGAACCACTTAAGCCTGTGACTCATGGAAAAAACGACTTAAAATGGATTTTTCGGAGTTCGACCTTCATTTGGCCTTGAAATGACCTTGAAATGACCTTGAAAAAAAATGTCTCAATATGATTTTGAACGTAAAATTTCCCGCTCTTTCCGAATCCGGGGTCAAAAATAGGTGTTCCTATTAAAAAAAACCACTTGACCTTGAAATAACCTTGAAGGTCAAGTTCAAGGTCAAAGCTGTTAGGACCATCGTTTGGCCCCCTTCGTCCCCTACAACTTTTGTCTGAATCATTTTTTCCTGTCTGTCTTAGGATCCGAAAAATCCGGGTGTAGCGATTAAAATGGGTCACCGTGTATATATATACAATATGAATGTGAGAATAAAAAAGACATACCAAACATTGTTTGGAAAGAAATATTAAATAATTAACATTTTTAAATAACATGATATAATAAAAAAAATAATTAAATTCAACTCAATAAATATAAAATAAATTATTATCATTTTTTCTGATGTAATAAATACTCATAATAATAAAATAAATTTAAGGTATTTTATATAATTATAATTAAATTAATATCTATTGTTTGACCTAATTAAAAATATTTTAATAAGATACAGTATGGTTGATCAAGGAGATTCAACACCAAGTCCATTAAGATGGGATCCGCAACAGAAGATGTATATTCAAGTTAATAGTGTACAACATGCTAGACAATTAAATGATATCAATAATCAAATACAAGAACATATAAATGAGCAAGATGAACATGAAAATTATTTAATCAATCAAATTAATGATTATGATATTGTTACCAGTGTACCACTTATTTGGGATCCATAACAAAAAAAAAATATTGAAGTAGAAAATTTAAAAGATGCTATAAAATTAGATACATTAAACGACATAGTGGAAAATCATGAAAAAGAAGAAAGTAGGTATAACAAATATTGTGAAAAAATACTTAAAGAGTATGATATGAATTATTTAAAAAATTTAATTGAAAATATAAGTAACGAAAAACTTACTGATTAAAAATAATTAGAACATTACGAAAATTATTACTAAGTTGTAACTTTTTATAAATATTTATCAGATATATAAAATTTTTAATATAAAATATTTCAATTTTATAAGAATGGTATTAACATTTTTAATAAATTATATATTATTACGTATACATATTTCTTTCATATATTCTACATATTGTTAACAAAATTCTATAAAAGCTAAAATATATATATCAGGAACAATAAACATAAACAAGTTCTAAAATATGAAAAGCTTAAGAACAAAACATTGAAGAATATATTAAAGAAAATATATTTAAAAAAATATATTATAAATACCAATTTTCGTAAATTTGAATACAATAAATAATTGAAATAATTTATATACAAATCATGTAACACTAAATTTTACGTAAAGTTCAAATTATATAAATATAAATTTAAATTTAAACTTGTAATATTTAAATTTTTACGAAAATAAATTAAAATGTTATTATTTGTGTCAAAATTTTACAAAATTAATTTCATGAAATATATATTTCTGTCGTATATCCTACATAACAAAAAGCTAAAATATTTATATATATATATATATATATGTATATATATATATATATATATATATATATATGTATATATATATATATATATATATATATATATATATATATATATATATATATATATATATATATATATATATATATATATATATATATATATATATATATATATATTTATATATATATATATATGAAACAAATAAACAAAAATAAGTTTCCAAGATATAAAAAGCTTATGAATAAAACATTATAGGATATATTGAAGAAAATACATTTATACATATTACCTCTGAAAAGCTTCCACTTTCTTTATACACAAATATTTTCGTAAATTTTTAAAAAACATAAAAATTATAAAAATAAGGTTGGATATATAATAAAATTTTAAGTAAAATAAGACATACATAATAAGTCATACATAAATATAATAATTGAAAATCAAAAGTGGTTACGTAGGGCTATTGGCGAAGGATACCACTTAAAATAAAATCCAACGCGCCTCTAACAGTACCTCTAGGGTAGCGTGGAAAACTGTTAAATATGTAAAACATATGTTTACTGTTACGCAATATTAACAAAACTAATTTTAATTTGATGTCTATTATATTAACGCTATTTATATCTATTATCACAGCAATATATTTATACTATATTGCCTCTGACGACCCCACGTTCTTTATAATCAAATATTTAATAAGACAGTTAATAAAATTATCGAAACGAAATGATTTTAATCATTCAAATCATGAATTAAATGATTCCAAGTGATTGGTCGAGTCAATTATTTACCTTAAATACTTAACTCCAACCAACGGATGGTTGACATTTTTTGAATTTTTAAATATAGGAAAACATACAACATCAATAGCAATAAAACTAATTTTAATTTAACGTTTATTGTATTAACAATATAATAAAACTAATTTTAATTTAACTTTTATTATATTAACAATATTTGTATCTGATATCACCACAATAATGGATCATTGTTTACCTTTACTTATGTATGAAAACAGGGGGTTGGCGAGCGGAGCGAGCAGGGGGCGGAGCCCCACTAGTATATATATATATATATATATATATATATATATATATATATATATATATATATATATATATATATATATATCATTATATTCATTGGATAGTACAGTTAGCAGTTTTCATTGAATCGAAGGTTTGCTTTGACAGTGTTACGTAGACAGTTACAGCGATGTACAATAATTGTAGTCAGATTTTATCACATGCACTTTTTAATTTTTGTAATTCTTTACTCATATTAGTTATGTTGACTATGTAGTTGTTACTACAATAATTTTAAATACATGTTTAAGATGTATATATCATAGTAAGTTTGATCTGTTGATCATTGTGATGCGATATTTTGTTTGATAACTGTATAGTCTATATTTATATACATCAAGGAGCGCGGGAGCGCTCCGAAGGCAAGTATAGAAGAAGCCTAAAGGAGCGACCCGTGTTACATATATATTGAAATGGGTCTACGAAAAATTCAATGCGCTTTTACGTATATTGCGTTAGTTTTTACTATATAACATATCCCTCTTAATCGAAAGCCATTTCATTTCTCTACTCAAATCAAAACATTTTATTTAAAAAGATTATCTCGTTCAGAAGATATAGAGAGCTGAATTTTTTTATGTGCGATTTCCTTTTATACTTTTCTTCTCCTTATTCGGCGTCCGGTTTGCAGCTCTTACGACACTTCCGGTTGTCGTCTATCTTACGCTTGTATATCTATATATATATATATATATATATATATATATATACACACACACCCGTATCTGATCGATCTAACCTTACATACAACATGTCAGTATTTTTTTATATACAAATGTTATCATATATCGTGAGTTAGTTAATAACACATTTCAAAGATCTCAAGAAGTTGCTAGATTGTTTAGGTTAAGAACTTATTCTTAGCAATCTAAGAAGAAGAATTTTTATCTATTATTTTATAGATATACATTTTACAAATGTTATCATATCGTGAGTTAGTTAATTAGTTATGTATTTTAAAGATCTCAAGTTGTCAACTGGTGATGAGAAAAATTGATCTATTCGTCTATCAATCAATGGGGAAAATAACTTTCATTACATAAGTACTTACTAGCTAAATGTTAAATGGCTAAAATCTTTTTTTAAACTTGATACTTTGTGAGATTTTTTATTTTTACAGATATTATACCAGAAGATTTTTTTTCGAGTCATTTTGAAGATATATATAATTATAGCCAATAATGTTGAGGAGTTCTAATTGTGTACTGTCTGAAAAATCTAATTTTGAATTGACAAAAATGAACGAGTGCCCTCATGACCCTTGGAGTTATTATTAATGAACAAGAAAAAGTTATTTTAATACAAGAACAGACACGTACTATTCAAGATAGAAAAACCAAACCAATATTACTATGGGGCAAATATATTATTATTTATGACACAATATTTTTCAAGACATATCTATAATATAATTATAGTGAAGTCAGTGCAAGTTTTCAGATCAGATATAATAAAATGTTTTGTATAATAAATGAAATAAAGTAGCGGTATGATGTGTTAAATGAAGTGTTCATAACAAATTTAAAACCTCTACTTAAAATCAGAATTTAAAATAATGTGAGACGTTAGAGCCTTGGTTAAGAAAAATCATTTTTTGTCTATACTTCAAGAAACTGAGTCGATATTAGTGCTGTGCTCTTGTACATATTTACTTAACCACGAATTAAAAAATTATGCTAAATGAACATTAAAATACAGAAAAAAGCAAAAATGATGTGTTATTGTTCTGAAAATTTCAACAAATAAAAGTGCTCAGTTAATCTAATTTTATCATTTTCTCACGGTGGGAGACGTCCAAATGTTTCAGAGAATTTCTCAGTAAATATTTTTCTACGCAAGATTCAGATAACTACAAGATTTATTGTGTATATCAACAATAAAAATAATTAGATACGTATTTAATGACTAAATATCTATTTTTAAAATATAAAATGTTGGTTATAAAAATGAACATTGACACTTTGTGTTGATTTATTATTTTTTTTTTAAATTATATGAGAAATTTCTGACGGTGGAAGACGTCAAAATGTTTCAGAGGAGTTCTTAGTAATTTTTGCATATACTATAAACAATGGCCTGAAGAAATGAAAATCTACAAGCGTCCTGTACAAGAAAATAACTTAGAAATATAATAATAGTGAAGTCAGTGCAAGTTTTCAGATCAGATATAATAAAATGTTTTGTATAATAAATAAAATAAGTAGCAGTATGATGTGTTAAATGAAGTGTTTATAACAAATTTAGAACCTCTACTTAAAATCAGAATTTAAAATATTGGTCAGACGTTAGAGCCTTGGTTAAGAAAAATCATTTTTTGTCTATACTTCAAGAAACTGAGTCGATATTAGTGCTGTGCTCTTGTACATATTTACTTAACCACGAATTAAAAAATTATGCTAAATGAACATTAAAATACAGAAAAAAGCCAAAATGATGTGTTATTGTTATGAAAATTTCAACGAATAAAAGTGCTCAGTTAATCTAATTTTATAATTTTCTCACGGAGGGAGACGTCAAAATGTTTCAGAGGATTTCTCAGTAAATATTTTTCTACACAAGATTCAGATAATTATTTGAAAAAGTATACAAGAATGTTAAGAAAGCTTTTATTATCAGTAATTATAGTTCATAAACTGTTTGTTTTTAATTTTACAAGATGTGTGCGGCAATCATGAGTTATTAAATTAAGCTGTTTTATATTTTCTACTATAAAAGAATATCGAGAAAGCTTTTTTCTCCCAATGATTCTTAGTTCATAAACTTTTGTTTTTAATTTTGCAAGATGTGTCTGATAGATTATTAATTCAAGTGGTTTCTAGTGAAAACTTCAACGAATCCAAGTGTTGAAAATAATGTAATTAATGATTGGCTTATGGTGAGGGGCGCCAAATGTTTCAGAGGAGCCATTTGTTCTGTGAATATGCAGTACATGAAACCATAATATAAATTACTGTAATGGCTACTTTTTGAATTTGCAACCAACATTTTAATTTGCTAGCTGATTGTGATGCAATAGTATGATTATTAGATGTAGTACCCTTGCAAGTCTCTGATAAAATATTATGAAAAAGAAATATGTGGATATCAAAATAATGAAATGAGTTCCAGCTTTAGAATGTAATAAAAGGCTAAAGGTAAATTTTAGCACAAATTTAATAATGTAATAATAATTTGTCAAAAAAATAAAAGCAAATGGATGCATAAGAGTGTTTTGTAAAAAAACTTAGTATCAAGTTCTGTTACGTAAGGGTAGTTAACTTGGCAAACTTTGAGCTTCGCATTTTGTAAAGGCTAGAGGATTAGGTGATTTCAGAAAAATAGATGCGAAAGAATAGTTTTTAAAAAACTTTGTACCGCCTGCTGCTATGGAAATGGCAGTTGACATGAGAACTCAACTTCTCAGCCAACTTTGAGCTTCAAGTTTTATAAAAGCAAGAGAATCAGGTGATATAGAGATTTGAATTATAATTCTGAGAACTTGTACTTTTTTCTTTTATTCCTTGCGATAGCTACAATAAATACTAATAAAAGTTTACTGTTTTTATCCAAACAATTTTGCTCTCAACAACTGTCCAACTCTCTACAAAGAACTTGACTGAAAGCTTAAATGTTTTTTTGAAACAATTATAATAAACACTTTTAGAAACTATTTTTTAAAGTATTTTCCATCTGTAAATTATTCATTGTTATATTTTCTCTACAAAATATCTCAAAAAATGGTCCATTTCTATATCTTTAAAAAAATCCATTAATAAATTATTTTACAAAACTTCTACAATCCTTTACAAACTTTTGCAAGCAACGAGAAATTCTTTTCCAAAACCTTTACAATCACTTTACAAAAACTTTTACAAACGATAAGAATTTTTTCGTAAACTACAAGAATTATTTTCCGAAACCTATACAATATCCTAAAAAATTATTTACGTTTTATTTTATGAAAAGGAATTCTACGAATAAATAATAAATGTTTGCGTTCTAAAGTCGAAATAAATTTCTTTCACGCAGATACTGAAAGTCAAACCCAAAAAAGTTGTGAAATCAATTAAAGTGTAGTTTTATACTTAACAGATATTATTTACAATGTAGTTTTACTCTTAAGAAGTTGTGAAATCTCTTTAAAAAATAATTTTACATAAGTAAAAACTTTTAGGCAAGTATAAGTTTGGTTACTATTCTACATAGTTTGTACTTAACAAACATTATTTACTAAACTCTCCCACCCTCTCTTCCCCCTCTCTCTCTCTCCCTCTGTACCAAAAACTTTAATGAGAGCTTAAATATTTTTTTCAAAACAATCAACACGTTCTTTAAAAAACTAATTTTTTAAATATATTTGTGGCGACCCCTGCAGGGCTCACCGCGCATGCTCCGCGCCGTCGGAAGCAGGTCCTGCAACAGCGCCACTGCGCGTCGATTCGGACAAGACATCCGCCCGGCTCAGTCTAGTCTAGCCGTGCGAGCCACGCGAAGCACACCAGTTTTGTCTTCGCTCCACTCTTTGTACCTGTACTCAGAACCCAGTTTTGTAATAAAGTCTCCATCGCTCGTACGCCTCGCCTTGTCATTTCCCCACTGTCACAATATCTCAGCAAAACGCTAAAGAACGCCGCGGGCGCAGCCAGTCTCGCTCGTTGGGCGGCATGTCATCGAGATACTGGCCGAAGAGCGTTCGCAGGTCCGCAGGAGCGATGGCAGTGTGTCGCGCGCGTGGCGGTCGCGGGGGCTGAGCCGACAATGGCGTCGAGAACGCGTCCTCGTGGTGTGCCACGTTGTTGCCTCGCGGTCCACTGGATCACGTCGGGGTCACCACTTTAGCGTTTTGCTGAGATATTGTGACAGTGGGGAAATGACAAGGCGAGGCGTACGAGCGATGGAGACTTTATTACAAAACTGGGTTCTGAGTACAGGTACAAAGAGTGGAGCGAAGACAAAACTGGTGTGCTTCGCGTGGCTCGCACGGCTAGACTAGACTGAGCCGGGCGGATGTCTTGTCCGAATCGACGCGCAGTGGCGCTGTTGCAGGACCTGCTTCCGACGCCGCGGAGCATGCGCGGTGAGCCCTGCAGGGGTTGCCACATATTCTATCCACACCATTTGTCTATAGTCCTTTTATTTATTCTGATCTCATATATTCAGTAACCACTCTCTACAAATGGTAAGAATTTTTTTCGTGACTGTACAAATAACTTTTATTTATTCGAATCTCATCTATTCAATAAGCACTCTGCAAATGGTAATAATTTTTTTCATGACTGTACCAATAATAATATTGTTAATATAAAACTTTCTACGAAAGTATAAAATAAGGCAAGTATAGACGTTTTTTCTGTATAATCTATAAAAGAATAATATTTATGTTTTTTTAAAAGAAATCAAATAAATTCCAGTGAAAAAGTCTTTTACTTCTTTGAGTCATTGTATGCTGAACAAATTATATGTAAGTAAGTATATTCAAATTGTTCATTGCAAATCAAACAAATGAAAGTTGTGAAATCAATTATCGATAGTCAAGTAATGCAAACAACTCTCGGAAACAGCTGTATGACTATTCTCAGAAATGTACTAAAATTTGTTTATCCTTCTATACAAATTAAACACAAGAAAGTACTGAAATCAATTTATTGTAGTACCCATAAGTTAACTTGACTGAATAATACAACTTTTCGTAACTACTTAAAAATATTCAGTCAGCGGACATAAAGTACTACTTAACGCCTAACAGGCGTAATAGCTCCCATACTCCTACCAAACTTTATAGAACCTACGCACTTTACGCCCGTGTGGGCGAAAATTATTTTAATTATATAACTACTGTGCCTTCTTTTTATTTCTAAAATTCATAAGAATTTTATCAGATATTTACGAAAAGTCAAAGCCTATATAAAAAAATTACATAGTTACCACCACATCCCCATTTTTCATTGATCTTTCTCAATTTTGAAATTTCTATATTACGCATCTTGGGAGGACAATAGAAGTCTATAGAGCTGCTCTAGCAGGTGTGGTCCTCCAATCTCCTATACATACTTGGCGGGCCCGGCGGTTTCCAGTTTACTGGTGGGCTTTGTAAATGTAGAATACTAAATTTTTACATAAATTCATTAACAATGTTTATACCTATAAGCCCATTATAAATAATTACATTGGCTCTAATTTTTAATTGATACCGTTTAAATATAATATTCCTACATGTGCAGAATCTCATGATTTACTTTCATTACCGAAAATATTTTTCCTTGTGTCCGTCTTTTTTAAACGGAAATGGGATAAAAAATGTATATAAATTTATTGTCTACTCAAAAGTGCTTTAGGTTTTATTAACCATTTTTTAAGCCACCTATTTTTTATTCTTTTCCGTCGTGTAAATATCATATGAGATCTCATATGAGATATCATATGTGTGATGTCATCTGCAATTTTACATATTATGGGATCTCATATGAGATCTGATGCCCGATATTCTCCATGAGATCTGATGTCCGATATTCCCAAATAAGATCTGATGTCCAATATTCTCATATGAGATCTCATATGATATTTTCATGCGGGTTTGCACTTTCTATTCAAAAACAGAGTAATAAATTCAATACTGAGCCCTATTTAATCCTCTCTTAAAAAAGTGATGGAGGAAATCTGTCATCACAATAAGACTGTTTTGATTGGTTGTTGCTGGCTCATTTGATTGGTCTACATAGAATAAGCGCCAAAATCGAGTATGTTTGAATTTTGAAGATTGGATTCTTGACTTTGAATATTTAAAACTGAATAGTATAAGAAAAACTTTATGATTTTATTTATGAGACTTACGTTATTATCGTATAATTTTAACTATTTAAACAAACTTTTAAAATGAAACTTGATCATGTTCATAACCTCAAAAACAAAAAAACAAAGAGATAAATGATACGCGCGAAGCGCGCTAAAAGTAGCTAGTATGTAGAAGCAACCCATTTATACATTTTATCTGATCTTTAAACATATGAATATTTATATGAAAATGACCATGTCTAGACCTTAAACTGCAAACCGTCGGGCCCGCCAAGTATGTATGGGAGATTGGAGGACCACCCCTGCTAGAGCAGCTCTATAGACTTCTATTGTCCTCCCAAGATGCGTAATATTATAGAAATTCAAAATTGAGAAAGATCAATGAAAAATGGAGATGTGGTGGTAACTATGTAATTTTTTTATATAGGCTTTGACTTTTCGTAAATATCTGATAAAATGCTTATGAATTTTAGAAATAAAAAGAAGTCATAGTAGTTATATAATTAAAATAATTTTCGCCCACACGGGCGTAAAGTGCGTAGGTTCTATAAAGTTTGGTAGGAGTATGGGAGCTATTACGCCTGTTAGGCGTTAAGTAGTACTTTATGCCCGCTGACTGAATATTTTTAAGTAGTTAAGAAAAGTTGTATTATTCAGTCAAGTTAACTTATGGGTACTAGACTACAATAAATTGATTTCAGTACTTTCTTGTGTTTAATTTGTATAGAAGGATGAACAAATTTTAGTACATTTCTGAGGATAGTTATACAGTTGTTTCCGAGAGTTGTTTGCATTACTTGACTATCAATAATTGATTTTACAACTTTCATTTGTTTGATTTGCAATGAACAATTTGAATGTACTTACTTACATATAATTTGTTCAGCATACAATGACTCAAAGAAGTAAAAGACTTTTTCACTGGCATTTATTTGATTTCTTTTAAAAAAACATAAATATTATTATTTTATAGATTATACAGAAAAAACGTCTATACTTGCCTTATTTTATACTTTCTTAGAAAGTTTTATATTAACAATATTATTATTGGTACAGTCATGAAAAAAATTATTACCATTTGCAGAGTGCTTATTGAATAGATGAGATTCGAATAAATAAAAGTTATTTGTACAGTCATGAAAAAAATTCTTACCATTTGTAGAGAGTGGTTATTGAATATATGAGATGAGAATAAATAAAAGGACTATAGACAAATGGTGTGGATAGAATATATTTAAAAAATTAGTTTTTTAAAGAACGTGTTGATTGTTTTGAAAAAATATTTAAGCTCTCATTAAAGTTTTTGGTACAGTGGGAGAGAGAGAGGGGGAAGAGAGGGTGGGAGAGTTTAGTAAATAATGTTTGTTAAGTACAAACTATGTAGAATAGTAATTATTTTTATGTTAATAAACAGTTCCCAGAAGAGGCTGACAACCAAGTGCAGCGAAACGTTGGATAATATTATTATGTGATGTGTTGTTTATTTTGTGAGTTGACCCTCCCTATCGTTTCCTGATTTATTTTTATTCAAAAAGATGGACGGTAGTCAAACTAACTACTTAAGGAACAATATTTTGGGAAAACTCAAAATCAGACATCCAAAATAGAATAAAAAAATGCGAAGATTGTCAAAGAAATAAATTAAAGCGGAAAAATACTAAACAACTAATGATTATCACAGATTCACCGGGGAAAAAATTCGATAAAATCGCAATTGATATTGTAAGACCATTTAAAATTACTAAAAATAATAATAAATATATTTTATCTATACAGGATCAATTATCAAAATTTGTAATTTTAGTATGTTTAAAAGATCAAACAGCAGAATCGGTTTCAGATGCTTTTATAAAAAGATTTATATGTATATTTGGATGTCCAAAGATAGTGCTAACCGATAGAGGGGCAAATTTCGCGAGTAAAATAATGAAACAGATAGCTAAAAGGTTTAAATTTGATCAAATTGAAACTACAGCTTTCTCGCCACAATGTAATGGTTCATTAGAAAGAGCACACCACCCGTTGTGTGAATATTTAAAAAATTTTTCTACAAAGAAATATGAATGGGATGAACTATTAGATTTTGCACAATTTCATTATAATACTAGTGTACATACTAGCCATCAATTCACACCATATGAACTAGTTTTTGCCTGTCCTGCTAGAATTCCGTCTAGCGAACCAGTAAAAAAATCAGAATTATTACCGACCTATAATGAATATTTAGAAAAACTGATTAATAATATGAGAGAAGTTGCCTTAATAGCAAAACAAAAATTAATAATGTCAAAAGAAAAATCAAAGATATATTATGACAGATTTATTAACCCAAGAGAATTTAAAATGGGAGATAAAGTATGGTTGATCAAAGAACCTAAACCAGGGAAACTTGAAAAAGATCATTATCATGGCCCTTTTGACATTATTAAAGTAAATGAAAATAATAATGTTGTCATAGACTATAAAGAAAAGGCAAAAACAGTCCATACAAATAAATTAAGCCTTGTTAATAATAAAAAATAATAACATAACATTTTTGTTTTAGGATATGGACAACATACTCAATATTAACATCTATCATAATCTCTTCTTATTTTTCCAAATTTAATACAGCAATAGAGAATTATAATTGCAGCTGAACTTTTCCATTTGAAGCAAAACCATCCTACTTCTTGGTCAACTAACCCTAAGGTGATCCAGATTTTACCAAATATACAATTTAAAATTATAACCACTTATCCGTTTGTCTACATTTGTTCGTATCAACTTGTCAGAATTTTGTGAAAAGTAACTATATTTCCTAAGAAAGTTAATAATTTTATAAAAATGCGATCGGAATAATATAAGTTTGAATAATGAAATTCTAAGAAATTGTTTACGAAGACAGCAAAAAGATTCACACATGAAAGATTTTAGAAGTAATGCTACGACTAACAATAACATCGTTGACAATTAAAAAAGAAATATACATTGTTCTTTTCTTTTTTAACAACAACAAACAAAATATTGCGATTATATATTAAAATACCTCAGTGAAACAAGCAAAAGTTTTATTTGTGAAAATTATGTGTTATTAAATAATAGAAATATTGAATTAATTATTTAGTCACAAGGTAGAAAACATTTCAGGGATTAATTTAATAACTTATTATTCTATCTATCTTTGAATAAGAAAATATAGAACTAATCCAAAAGAAAACGAAACAAAACCATTCCTAAACCTTGCAACCCTAACAAACATAGATAAAAAAAATTTGACTGTAATTTTATGCAAAATTAAGCTGTATTTGCCTTCAGAAAAATTTTTCGCACTTATAAGAACAAAAGGAAGAAATCAGGTATACTCACATTGCTAAGATTAAATCGAATATAATGTATTGGAAGTGATCAGTTTCATCATATACTGACATGATCATCCTACAAGATACACTATTCGGCACTGTATTGAGTAAAACAAATATCTACTCTAACGCACTGCGTACTCTATAATGCAAATATGTGAATAGTACTCATGCCAGGAAAAAAATCTTGAGTTCCAAAATGAACATTGAAATGGCTGAAAATTTCCAGGAAAAAAAGGCAATACAATGATGCATAAGAGCAATAACAAGTCAAAATTAACAAAAATCACTCCGTCCTATTAACCTTCCTTTTTATCAAAAATACTTACCAATATAATTAAATTTTTCTTTTGGAAATAATTATAAATTTTCTCAGTATACGGTTGAAAAATATTTTTTTTTATAATGATAATATCAAAAACCCTTTAATGTTATTCTATTCAAACAAAGAGGACAAAATAATATATCTTTTGCCAAATATCTCAGCAGGGAGGGAAGTCAATGATCACTTGAATCATTCCCTATATATTTCTCCTCACATTTTATTTACTACAAAATTATTTAATACACACATTATTTCTAAACTCAGTTACTCAATGACTTTAATTTATGTAAAACCAGCAAAACAAAATTTATTATACATTAGCATAATAAAATAATTTAATTGTCGAAATGCGATGTTCAAACAAGATATTATATATCTCTATACAAATTCTAATGCATAACGTATGCTATATTTATTACGTAACGTTTTATTAATTCATGAAAATTCAAGTTATTTTTACACCGAAGGTTTTTGTAATTTATTTATAATTTAATTAAGAATTTATTGTAAAAGTGTTTTCTTAAAAGTAAATGATATTAAATCATAGATTTAGTGTAAGTTTGATAATAATACATTATGTGCTGAATTATCACATAACGAAGTAAGAATACCCGTTTATTCCATAGTAATCCGTACCGCCATTTGAACGCTAGGAAAAATCGGCATTCAACATGCGATACAAAGTAAAACCGTAGGTTAAGTGTAGTCTAGTGTTAGGAACAAAAATAAATGATTTACTTTATAGAAATTTATAGACGATACGAAATTTTGTTTAAATTTATTGAATTTTTACTATTGTTCTTGTTATATGAATTTTTATTATTGTTTATATATATAAATTATTATTATGGATTTAATGATATGAATTTTTATTATTGTTTTTATTATTTGAATTGTTAGTATTATTGAACCTTTTGTAACAAGAAATTACTGATGGTTCAAGTATTCCTATAATTGTTGAATCTCTACGATATTCAACAGTCTAAGGGGGGAGGTGTTACGTCCGTAACGTATCCTTAAATTCCATTTGATATTCATATTCTCATCAGTAATTTCTTGATCCACAAAATTATGTGATTGCAAATTTATTGACACCCACGTATCAACTAGCATAGAGAAAAAAATTGCAACACAGGAAAATTGTAAACATTCCTGTACGAAATGAACCACAATTTTAAACGAACCCTATTGAAATTATTTCAAAATTTCTCAAAACATTTTATGAAAGATGTTGTATTTATAGTTAACTTTCCATCTTATAATTGTAATTTGAAATTATTGTAACAGAAAATTACTGATGACTAACTATTATTATACTTGTTGAATCTCTGCAATATTCAACAATCTAAGGGGGGAGGTGTTACGTCTGTGACGTATCTCTAAATTCAATTTAACAATGCATATTTATCACCAGTAATTTTCTGACATACAAATGTCGTATATGCGAATTTTGACAACGTTGCATTCCAACGCAAGCGGCATCGCGATGGGGCAATACAAATTATAAACTGATATGTCTCTGACGTTATTAAATCCCAATATTCATTTCTTTGACCCACAAAACGATGCAAGTGCGAATTTTAACAGTACAGCAATTTCGGCTACGCAACAGCCAGCGTGACGTAGCGAGCCACTGACCTTGTGAAACCAACCGCTCATCGCAACTTTGTTTAGAATCAGCACTTTTAAATGTGAAATCGAAATGATGATATTTAAATGTTTACTAAATTTGTTTAAAAAGATGATTTTGACTCAGCGTCAAAATCATCTTTAACCCAAATTAACCTCTTAATAAATACGGCGACTCTCAACACACAAATCAGTAATCGTGCAAAAGTCGCGAGTTCTGTATCACTCCAGCCGACAAGAGGAGGAACGATTATTATACAGGCCAATTCGAGCCTATAACAGACTACGAGAAAATACTTATATCTATAAAATCAATAATCTATCGGTATTAATTTTCCGCGCAAGCAACGCATATATTACACATATTAATCGAACAGATCGAATATAATTATTTTGTGACTCTATATCAATTTATTGTTAATTTTATAAACGAATAAATAGTGCAATTATTGAACCATCAATCTATTCATTTCAAGAACCTACACCAACAGGAAAAAAAAGTAAATAAGCCAAAATACAACTAACAATCAATTATAAGAGTAGATTCCTCAATATTTCAAGACTTAACACCCTATCTTTGCTTGCAACTTCCTGAAAAATCAATATTTTTTAATGAATCAGGGCTTAAATTTTAATGTCTACTTTCATAATTTTTCTTCCTCGTTTTCGTATCTTACATATTTTTAATGTGACACTCAATAGAAGAGACATCATTTTTTAGGGATATAGACGATATTTGAGATTAAATTGCCCATATCTCAAGATAAAGGTCCCATTTGGCGGAAATGTGAGCACTGGGCTTAAATTTTAGGTACCGGAAATCGACTCTCCAATGTCCGCTATAATCCGTTTCCCGCAGCTGGAACCCTCTCCTTGTTAGTTAAGTAAGCAATGAATGTGCATCGGTTTTTATTAATGAATATGTAAAAGCAAATAATGCATGAATATAATATATATTTGTCTTATTCAATTTAATGTTTCCAATTGGTTTTTGCCATAAGTTTCATTAAAACGTTTCATAATCAGGCCTTTTATCTTAGAATACGCGAGGCAGTGTTCAAATAAAATAAGTCGTAGACTATATATAGTTTATGATTTATTTTACCTGAAAACTGCCTTTCGGACTTACATTAAGTATTTAAAAATAAGAAATCAAAAATATAAAATGAAAATGGTTTCCCATCTGTGGAGTAAGGTACTAGGATATATGGGTTTAGAGGCTTAGGTTAATCCAAAATAGAAAATAAAAAGATATTGATGAAATAACAACGGTGTGTTATTGTATGAATTTATCCCTCGGCTGGTATGATTATATTGGTATGTAGGAGTTCGATCTTTCCGAGGCAAGGATGTGAGAAATAAATTTTCACATGTGTATGATAACGTTTCGGTGAACAACCTCATCAAAACAAAAAGTTAATTTTGTCACGAAAAATAATTTTTGTAGGCTTTTTTTTCCGCCGTATAAATGCGGGGGGGAAGAAAATTTAAAAACAATCCTTCCTACATTGGCTTTGGAAATCGTTCTTCTTTTTGTTCTGATGAGGGTGACATTGTTCACCGAAACGTTATCATACACATGTGAAAATTTATTTCTCACATCCTTGCCTCGGGAAGATCGAACTCCTACATACCAATATGAAAATAAAAAGAATTTTCCGTTTGCCATGTAAGGCACTAACTAGGGTAAGTATGC
This sequence comes from Torymus aiolomorphi, assembly GCA_036365515.1. Classification (NCBI taxonomy): domain Eukaryota; kingdom Metazoa; phylum Arthropoda; class Insecta; order Hymenoptera; family Torymidae; genus Torymus; species Torymus aiolomorphi. Next base: position 85,773,066 of record CM070876.1, read on the forward strand.
CAGTTCCTGTGCCCTCACATGTTACTGGCTTTTAACATGCATTCCAATGTCCAGTAACTAAAACTTGTCGTCTGCTTAGGGGGCACAGTAACTGGCACACGTACCCTATATAGACCCCCGTGAAGATATAACTTCACCCCCGTGAGATCTCATAACTTTCGTATGAAATTTCCTTTGCAATTTTATTAAATAAAATTTAAAAAATCGCTGTCAATTTATTAGCACGTATGATGGCTTCCTCAAACTTAGTCTACATGTTCCTTTGACTCCCATTTTATGTATTGTAACGGGCTAAATGCTGTCCTCGATACGCTATATCTCAACGCAGACTTGCCGATGAACGGCGCAGCAATTGACAGGCGCGAGCACTTACTCGTGCCAACCCTCGACGATTAGCGGCCCGTCAGCTCCGTGCTGTTGCTCGTTGTCGGCTGCTTTCAGCAGCAGCCGCGCCTTTTCGCTCCGTTACAACGCGCGACTTCGTCGTCGCGCGCTCTCTCTCTCTCTCTCTCTCTCTCTCTCGAGCGTGCTGCTCCAGCTACTCAGTATCACGCGAGTACTACGTACTCGCGACCGCGGAGGCCGGCGGTATTCTTCACCGTGCCACCGAATAGGGAATTGAAAGTAGGATGCGTCAAATAATGCGCGAACAAGTAAAAGCAACGATTTATCTTTATTGACCCTGGAGGCTGTTCACTATTTACACGCGCTGCGCGTACTCTAGGTACGCGCCGATTCGGGTGGTGCGCCCGCGCAAAAGCGGCTCGCGCCGCGGCCGATCGCCGCGCACGATCGGCGCTCACGCGCGCGTCGGCGGCCTCGCTCGCTCGCCCGTGTTCCGCTCTCGGAACGTACGTCGTACGCGGGGAGAGCGCGCTTCCGCCTGGCCAGGACTTACCTCAGTTGCAGCGAGAAGGCGCGGTTGAACGCGCCTGGCAGTGCTGGCTGCAGCGCGCCGCTGTGTCTCTCTTTCTCTCCTTGTTCGCTGCTACAGGCCTCGCCTTACTCTCTCTCGCTTCCTCGAGTAGGCTCGTTCGCGATGCTCTCTCTCTCTTGCTCCCGTGAGTGAGCTCGGACGCGCTGCTCTCTCGCTCTCTCGCTATTTCGCTGCCGTGGTCGAGTGTGGCTCTCTCTCCCTCTCCCTCAACCACCGGCGAACGCGGTTCTCGGAGCCGTGCTGCGTCTCTCTGTCTCTCTCACTCTCGTGCACTACCCTTTCGCACCTCTCTCGTTCTAGTGCACCGCACGCACTCACGACCGCGACTCTCGTGCACGCGGAGACTGTCACACTCTCCTTCTTTCTCTCTCCTCGCGAGAACAACCCAGCGCGGGTAGAAGGCGGCTCTTCTCCACGGCAGCGAAAGCAATACTACCGGGCTCTGTTTCTCGCTCTCCTTCCCCCTCGCGCAACGTTGTCGCGAGTTTTCATTTCGGGGCTCATTGTGTGTCGTAGTTGCGCTCGGTACTTTTCGCACAGCTACACGTGCGCGCCACTACACAGAAACACACACGTAAGCCCCCGGAGAAATACGATGACAAGCCCGACTCTATTCGCCAATCCTCATGTCGAAATCTAGGATCGATAGGTGGCGCGGAGCGTACGGACGTGCGCTGGTTCGGCTCCCACTTTTTTAGGATTTTGAACGGTGGCTTGCAGGTATTTTTTATAAAAAGTGGTGTATTGTTTGTGCTGGAGGTGCTGCATCGGTGTGAGAGTGATTCAACTGTGAAGGTAACTGTGAAAGTGGAAAGAGCCGGTTTGATATCGGTTCGTTGTCATCGGCCGCTGATTTGTATTCGGCTTCACTTCGCCCTGCACCCCGCCGTAACGTCACTCCGTCTATCACAATCAACACAGACATCGTGGTCCTGCATGTTTTGCCGCCAAAATCAGAGTATCATCATCGGCGGAACTCCTACTATTCAAAAAGTTCACCAACGATCGGAGCAGAGGTCAAGGACCCGCACTTTACTCGCGCGCGTCACCTGTCTCGTGAGTCAGCCAGCTACTATAGCGTACTCACGCACACATTTCCACGAAACCAAAACAAACGGAGCTGGCTGCTTACGTTCAAGTTTGATATTCAAGCTGAATTTATCCATCTCACTTGATATCTTATTTTCTCACCATTGGATTTTGAAATGGCACCGAAATCCTGCAGTATTTGCAAGAAAGTGGACAGGAAGGAAGCCAAAATTCGGAACTGCTGCATATGCAAAAAATCCTTCCATGAAGTATGCCAGCCCATGTTCATAGTGGAACAAAGCAATTCTCCCGCTACCACATACATATGCAAGGTGTGCAAAATTATAAAACCGGGGACAACTACAGAAGAGAAGAAGACTGATCAACATAAGAATGCGTTAAAATCACAGGAGCTACAAACGAAAACAAACACGTCCCTGCTGGTTTCAACTCAAATCCAGCCGGTTGCCGCTATTAAGGCGCAGACCGCTGTAAAGCGGGTTGCAGCGATGAAGGCTGCGGCACACAAAAACAACAACATTGGCGATAATAGCAACAACAATAACAACAGCAACAACAGTAGTAACAACGACAGCAACAACGGCAGCAACATCATCAACAACAGCTGCGATAACTCGCATCAGAATGCGAAGTCGGACAAAGAGCAGTTCGACAAAACATCGTATTTTCTGCCGCGCTCAAACCTCACCACGTTTGCGCCAAGTCCTGTGTATTCGGCAAAGAAGTCTAGCAGCGAGTCATTCAACACCTCATCCCCGTCATCGACTTCAATCTTCGCCAGTTCGTCGAGAAGAAGCTCCGCCCAATTCGACTCTTCTGTAGTCAAGAATGGCACCATAATCTCCAGCATGGTAACGTACGCTAATTCCATCCGCGATACAGTACAGGAAGCTATCACCTCCCAACAGGAAGCTATTGCGTCCAAGCTTGTGGAGATTGCCGCTTCTCTGAGTGTACTACCTAATATCACTCAGAAAATCGATAATCTCGAATCAAAGGTGGCCTCTTTAGAAGCCTTGTTGGTCGAGGAAACTGAGCAACTGAAAACATCTGCGAGAGAATGTGAATTGCTTCGCGAACAAATTGACAAGCAAACCGATTGCTTCGATGCGAAATTTATTACGCTTGAAAAAACACTAGCGTCCTCGGCAAGATCGATCGATAATAATGACAAATCCGTGTCTGCAGTATTGTCTGCTCCCCCTCCGTCCTCTGAAGGTAACACGCCCATTGCATTATCATCCATCGAAAAATTCCGAGCTTCTCATTACCGGGTTTATAGACAAGAAGGACTATAATTTTAAAAACGCTGCTTTCGCAGCACTCCATGCTGTTTCCAACTCGATTTCGATGGATGATATTGTTTCTTGTCGACCATCGGCTGTTAGAGAGCAACAAAGCAGCTCTATCAGACCAACTGCTAAGCGCCCAACACCTTTCTTTGTCCAACTGCGTTCGGCTAAAACTGTACACGACATGTTGAATGCGAAGCGTAACTTCACCTTGCTTCATACACGGGATCTGGATCTATCGCACCTTGACCTTGATGATCGTTCTCATGTTATTGACACAAATATATATTTTAACGAAGTTCTCTATAAAAATAAGTACAAGCATTTTCAAAATCTTAAATCAATAACTAAAAAACTCGGATTCAAGTATGTATGGCACCGTAAAGGATCGTTCTTGGTCAAGTGGCGCGATGGTGAAAGTTCCCATGTTATTAATTCAGCAGCAGACATTAGCGTTATCGCGAACACATATGCTTCGCAACCAATAGGGCAGACATCATGTGTCTCAAATGGGACTGCGTGACTACCTCAGAGGTCCAGGAGCGCGCTAATACACTCGGGGAAGAGGCTAAGGGCATCCTTCCTCAATGCCTGCTCTCTCAAAGCTCATATTGAGGAAGTCCGGCAGTACCTTCGCGACAATCCGGATTACGACGTAGTAGCGGTGGCGGAGACTCGTTTTCATCCTATGCTTGACGATTCGACGATAATGGTCAATGGCTACGCTCTTGTGAGACAAGACCGAAATACACAAGGAGGTGGCGTGGCTCTGTACTTTCGAAATATTTTCAAATTTACTGAGCTCGCAACCTCGGACACCACTGGTCCCGGTAAACCTGGACTTATAGAGTACATGATGGGGTCCCTGAATGTTGGCACGGGTGATCCCGTTTTTATCTCTGTAGTATACCGACCCCCTGATGTCTCTTTAACTAACAATAAGTATTTCACTGATAAACTCAAACTCTACTCTGGAGGTGACTACGGTACGAGAATACTTATGGGGGACTTTAACGCTAACCTTCTCACGATATCTGTAGACGAGACGTACTTACGCGACATCACTAGCGAGTTAGCCTTGAAGGTAGTCGAGCATGGTGCTACGAACTTCAAAACCCTACCTGGGACATGGATTGATGCTATCTTCGTTGGCAGCAATGATTCAATAATAGACATCGAGAATCGTCCGGCGCCATATAACAACACCCACAACCTCATTTCCGTAACACTGGACAGACCTACGCCATCAGTACCCCATGAGTACTTTACTTACAGGCCGTTTGACAAAATAGATCCAGACGAACTTAACACTGTACTGAGAGGTTACGATTGGTCGTCGTTCGATTCTGCCTCGCCGGATCTGACGGACATGATACTGAAACTAACAGACAACTTGACTCTTGCGGTTGACTTGCTGGCTCCTCTGAGGACCGTCATTCCCAAAAAACGGCAGCCGCCATGGGTGGATGATGAGTTGCGTGTCCTATACCGCAAACGTGACGCCGCCTTGCGGCGACATAAGCGGACAGGCGATCGCAAACTGCTAGAGGAGTTCATCAGATTACGTAGAGAAACGACGGACGCGACTAAACAAGCAAGGACCAAATACATACGTAACCGACTGAAAAGGACACTGGACGATAAAGGTAACTTTTGGAAGGAATTGTGTAGCCTCGGTCTTCTCCCTAAGTCGGCCGATGGACTGCATGGCTTCTCGCTTAACGATCTCAACGAACACTTTGTGTCTGTGTCGCATTCTCCCTTGGAATCGCATGATGAAGCGATCGGAGCAATTAATTCTGTACCTAAAGAGGGTTTTTTCTTCCAACATGTGACGCTACATGATGTTATACTTGCGGTAGCTCACTTTACCTCACAGGCCAAGGGAGAGGACGGCATTCCGCAGAGTGTTATTGCAAAAGCCCTTCCTACCATCGGACCACTTCTAGTCACACTATTTAATTCATCGCTTAGCAATAATGTTTTTCCAGGAACTTGGAAAAAAGCACAGCTGATACCATTAAAAAAGAAATCTTCACCTTCATCTCCCTCGGACTTTCGACCGATTGCACTGCTCTGCTTTCTTTCCAAGGTCTTGGAGAAGCTTGCTCATGACCAACTGTTAGATTATATAACCAAAAAGGGTATTCTGGACCCTCTTCAATCCGGCTTCCGACGACACCATAGCACGACCACCGCACTTCTCAAACTGACGGACGATATCAGATCCGGCCTTGACAAAAAACTCGTTACTGTCGCGTTGCTATTTGATTTTAGCAAAGCATTCGATACTATTTCACCAACGACACTGATGCGCAAGCTGAGCAGTATGGGGCTACCACGCTCTGTCCTCTGTTGGATACACTCGTATTTATTGGATAGAAGGCAAAGAGTTTTTAATAAGAATGAAACCTCTGATTGGGTAGTAACCAATCTCGGTGTTCCACAGGGGTCGGTGCTGGGGCCTCTGCTGTTCTGTTTGTACATTAACGACATACAGCAACTTTTTCTCAATAACAGCATAGGACATATACTTTACGCAGACGATTTGCAAATTTATGTACAAGTGTCGTACAATCAGTTGGAGGAGAGGGGACTGCCCAAACTATCAGCAGCGGCTCGAGCTGTGTCGGACTGGGCTGCGCGGTCCGGTCTTAGACTCAATCCAGGCAAAACTCAAGCCATTTTCTTTGCTTCGCAGTACATGATAAATCGTATCGATAAGCTGAGATTGCCTGGAGTCGATCTGGGATCGGGAGTCACTGTTCCCTTCACCGATACGGTGACAAGCCTTGGGGTTGTGCTAGATCGGACACTTTCTTGGAAATCGTATTTTAACCACCTCACGGTAAAGGTGAATCGAGTGCTGTATGCATTACGCTTTGTCCGATCATGCACCACCGAATTGCTTCGTCAGCATATGGTACGGACATTAATCTTCCCTCTTCTCGATTACTGTTCCGAGATAACACTCGACGCTACGAACGTACAGAAATCTCGACTACAAAGACTGCAAAATGCATGTATCAGGTACATCTTCGGAGTGAAACGGACTGATCATGTGACTCCTCTTCGGTACAAGCTGGGCTGGTTGCGGACGGATACGAGACGGCAGTATTTCACTGCTGTTCTATTGTATAAAATTATAAATTTACGTTCTCCGTCTTATTTATTTGATATGTTTGAGAAGCGCCAGTTAGGCCGACCCGCTAGGGGAGCCACAAGGGACATTAAGATTCCAAAGGTGCAAACCGAGTTTGGTTTACTATCTTTCAGGGCCCGAGGTGTGCAACTGTGGAATTCCCTCCCCGAGTGCATAAAATATCTACCTAGTCTTAGTCGCTTCAAACACGCTCTCCATGAGCATTTGTTCGAACTTGATTGACATTATTTTAAATGACTGTGATATCTTTTTATATCATTCGATAAATTCTTGACTGAACTAAATTCTTGACTGACTATTATAGTCTATATGTATATAGCGTTGACACATGATACCTACAGGTATTATAGATCATTACATATTTTTATTGTAATTAACTCAAATGATCAATCTAGCATTTTAAGTGTAAAAATCTGTGATATCTGTATTTTTTAATTGTAATTCTATCTTGATTAGCGACTATGTTTGTATTGTTATCATTTTCTCGGTATATGATACTAGCGTGACTTGAAGCTCAGCTCTCGAATCAACTGTTGTTCTTACCTCTGTACTATTTCTTTTTTGGCCATGATCGAAAATAAAGTATTATTATTATTATTATTATTAAATCGTCGGTCTTGCCTTCTCTAAGGCCGCGGCATGTTTACGTTTTCGGGCATCTACCCGTGTGTATCTCGTGCGTCGGAGGTCGGCTCGATCCTAGCTCCGTGTTCGCGCACATACACATACACAGCCGCGCCTGCCGTTACAGTATTAACTTTTAAATTTGTTAAGCCCTTAAATATCAATTAGTTAGGTTCTTTCCACATTTGCATCCTGTCAGTACGCTAGTTATTACTAGGCTACATGCTATTTTTATTATTTGTTGCGTTTTTATGGAAAAGATTTATGTCTGAATGAAAAACGTGTCACATTTATTTGATAATGTTATCCAGGAGTTTTGGAAATCGCTGATTATGAATTTTGGCATTAGTATTGAAATTGTTTTCGATAACTTGTACTAAATTTTAATAAAATTGGAAGATTTTCAAATTGAGATTCAGGATATTGGATCGCTCATATTAAATTTTGAAAATCTGATTGCAGATTCGTAATGAGAAACCGAAAAAACCATTACTCGCATGAAATTGTTACGTTCGACTTAACCTCTGAAATCTCATCAGCAATTTTAATTCAGAAATAATATATTTTTAATGTATATTCATAAATAAATGTTATCAATAAATTTTACTAATGTGAATATTTTATTTCATTCTACTTATATATATAATAATCAATGAAACATAATATTAATTCATGCTTTTACATTAAAATTATTAATTAATTAAAATTGAAGATGAGATCTTCTATGAGATCTCATACATATTTGTTATACTTGAAATTCATACAACGTTACATATATACCATTTTCACTTAAGTAGGTGTAGGCATTACACTTCTTTTGATAATCCTACATATGATAATCCTATATAAGAGAGAGCGAGAGAGCGAGAGAGCGAGAGAGCGAGAGAGCGAGAGAGAGAGAGAGAGAGAGAGAGAGAGAGAGAGGGAGAGAGAGAGAGAGAGAGAGAGAGAGAGAGAGAGAGAGAGAGAGAGAATATGGTTTAACATGAATTATAGATGATGTAAGTATGTAAAAGTTTTTATACTTTGATTATACAGAAGTATAGATATTTAATATATTTTTACAAATTTGTATGCATTTCAATGATTTTTTATTACAGGATTATTACAGAGTACAGTATATTATATAAAATATTAAAAAAAAATTATTACATCATTTCATTTAAAGGAATATTTAATGCAACCTAACTATGTAATTATAATGATATTAGTTATTTTAGTAATTATATAATATATAGAATAAAAAGTTTTTAAATATAATTTTGGCTGTAAGATTAGATTTGAAAATTAGTTGCTGCTAACTGCTTTAGCAGAATGCTTTCTCAAAGAGAATTGATAAATTACATCAAATAATTTTTTTAAATGTACATTTTAATATAAAATTTCATTCTCTCTGCATATCTGATTTTTCTTCAATATAATTATTCAAAATGATCAAGAAAATTATATTTAAAATAGTTATGTAGTAATTATTAAATTGCCTCTAACTCGGTGTTTGCTTCAAAATCCAGCAACGAAAAAAATTATTTTCGATTTTTCAAGCATAATTCGTCTGCAGCATAACTTGTCCATAAATTGTTCGCAGCATAATTCGAAACTGGTCAGAGATACCAAGTTTATCTTTGGCAGATATTTAAAGCTTATTTTGAAGTTGTGCAAGTGCAATTATATAGTTGATCGGGAAATATTAAGTCGGTTAAAAAAAATAAAGCAAAATATCGAAAAGTCGAATTTTTTTTTTAGTCACCGAATTTGGATATCGGTGGGAAGTCGGCCAATTTTTTGAAAGGTCTTGAAATTATCTATCAATCCAAATTTTTCTCGGCCCAATCGAATATTATTAAGTCAACTGATGAGAATTTTTCCATTGGTCTTCAGTCTTATAAATTAAATTAAAATAATTAATATTTATGGCAGTCAGATTGCCCTTGTTTATAATCACCTCCGCAGAATCTGAAATAAAAACTTAATTAAAACCTGGAAAAAAAAACTTTATTAGTAAAGGACTTCTGACTGCCCCCCACCACCAAATTGCCCAATTGCCCAACGTTTATTATTAAGTCGGTTAAAAAAAAAGAAAAAAAAATATAGAAAAATCGAAAATAAGTTTTTTTTGCTCTGGGTTTGGATATCGGTCGGAAGTTGGCCCATTTCCTGAAAGGTCTTAAAATTTTCTATCTACCCATATTTTTTTCGGCCCGATCGGATATTACTAAGTTGATTAAAAAAAAAAATAAAGAAAAATATGGAAAAATCGAAAATAATTTTTTTTTTACTCTGGGTTTCGACATCGGTCGAAACTAGGCCCATTTCCTGAAAGAAATTACCTATCTACTCATATTTTTTTCGGCCCAATAGGATATTATTAAGTCGGTTAAAGAAATAAAGAAAAATATGGAAAAATCGAAAATAATTTTTTTTGGCTCTGGGGGTTTGGATATCGGTCGGAAGTAGACCCATTTTCTGAAAAGTCTTGAAATTTCCTATCTACCCATATTTTTGTCGGCCCACTCGGATATTATAAGTCGATTAAGAAAGATAAAAAAAAAAATATGGAAAAATCGAAATCATTTTTCTTCTTCGCCGGGTTTGGATATCGGTCAGAAGGAGACCCATTTTCTGAAAAGTCTTAAAATTTCCTATCTACCCATATTTTTGTCGGCCCAATCGGATATTATAAGTCGATTAAAAGACAAAAAAATATGGAAAAATCGAAAATAATTTTTTTCGCCGCCGGGTTTGGATGTCGGTCATAAGTAGACCCATTTTCTGAAAGGCCATAAAATCCCCTATCGATCCATATTTTTGTTGACCCAATCGGATAATATTAAGTCGGCTAAAATAAATATGGATAAATCGAAAATAATTTTTTTCTTCTGGGGGGTTTGGATATCGGTCGGAAGTGGGCCCATTTTCTGAAAAGTCTTGAAATTTTCTATCTACCCATATTTTTGTCGGCCCGATCGGATAATATTAAGTCGGTTAAAAACAATAAAGAAAAATATGGAAAAATTGAAAATATTTTTTTACGGCGTTGGGTTTGGATATCTGTTGGAAGTAGTCACATTTTCTTAAACTTGAAATTACCTATCAATCCATATTTTTGTCTGTCGAAACGGATAATATTAAGTTGGAAAAAAAATAAAGAAAAATATGGAAAAATCGTAAATAATTTTTTTCATCGCTAATACAGAAATTGTACTTTAACGTCTTAGAGATACCACTACAAAATTAAAGAAAAAAAAAACGCCTGAGTTAGAGGATATTTGAATCTTTCGCCGGGTTTTATTGTTTTTGAAACCACTCTATGAGTTGGTGGATTTTCGAAGTCTTCGCTGAGTTGGCGGGGTTTTGAAGCAAACACCGAGTTAGCAGGTTTTCAAAGAAAACGCCGAAGAAATTTCGAAGAAATGCAATTAATTTATAAATTCAATAAACAGTATGTGATAATACCTTAAACTTTTTAATTTGCAATTTAATAATTACTACATAACTATTTTAAATATAATTTTCTTGATCATTAAATTTTATATTATGTACCGGCAGGCGCGTCGGGGGGATGTTCTTGATCATCAAATTTTATATTATGTACCGGCAGGCGCGTCGGGGTGTGTATATGTGCGCGAACACGGAGTTCGGATTGAGCCGATCTCCAACGCACGATATACACACGGATAGATGCTCGAAAATGTAAACATGCCGCGGCCTTGGCGAAGGCCAGGCCGTCGATTTCGGCATGAGGCTTCGCGAATTGAGTCGGGCTTGTCCTCGTGTTTCTCCAGGGGCTTTCGTATGTGTATGTAGTTACGCGCACGTGTAGATGTGCGAAAAGTACTGAGCACAACTACGATACACAATAAGCCCCGAAAAGAAAACTCGCAGCAACCTTGTGCGAGGGGGGAAGGAGAGCGAGAGACAGAGCCCGGCAGTATCGCTTCTGCCGTAGCTGAGGCAGCTGCTCGTCCCCCGTGCGCGAAGATTTGGAGAGAGAGAGACAGAGAGAGAGAGAGAGAGAGAGAGAGAGAGAGAGAGAGAGAGAGAGAGAGAGAGAGAGAGAGAGAGAGAGAGAGAGAGAGAGAGAGAGAGAGAGAGAGAGAGAGAGAGAGAGAGAGAGAGAGAGAGAGAGAGAGAGAGAGAGAGAGAGAGAGAGAGAGAGAGAGAGAGAGAGAGAGAGAGAGAGAGAGAGAGAGAGAGAGAGAGAGAGAGAGAGAGAGAGAGAGAGAGAGTCAGAGTCGGAGCGTAGGGTACGAGGATCGCGGCAGCCATAGTGCAGTGTAGTGCACGAGAGGGAGAGAGAGAGAGCGAGTGAGCGGTGCAATAGTGCAGCGAAGGAGAGAGAGACGCAGCACGGCGCCGAGAGCCACGTTCCCTCGTGGCTGAGAGAGAGGGAGAGAGAGCTACGCTCAACCACGGCCGAGAGCGCAAGTGAGAGAGAGAGGGAGCATCGCGGCCGAAGCCAGCTACGGCCGAGCCGACCTGCGGGAGCGAAAGAGAGAGAGAGAGAGAGAGCCCCGCGGCCGAGAGAAGCGGAGAGAGAGAAAGAGAGAGAGACGCTGCTGCGCCCGGCAGCCGACACCGCCGAGAGGGTCCGCTCAAGCCCTGACTAGGCTACGGAGGTAAGTCCTGGCCAGGCGATCGCGTGCTCCCCCCGCGGACGACGAGCTTCCGGGGAGCGAGACCAGCGCGAGCGAGCGAGGTCGCCGACGCGCGCGGCGATCGGCCTACGTCGGCGCGAGCCGCTTTTGTGCGTACGTGTGTGCGACCGCGCACACACGTACTTCGCGTGCGCGGGCGCACCACTCGAACCGGCGCGTACTAATAGCACGCGTCGCGCGTGTATTTAATGATTCAGCCTCTAGGGGTAATAAAGGCGACTTTTTGATTTTACTTTTTCGCGGATTATTTCACGCATCCTGATTTCGATTCCCTATTCGGTGGCACGGTGAAGAATACCGCCGGCCTCCGCGGTCGCGAGTACGTAGTACTCGCCTGATACTGAGTAGCTAGGACAGCACGCTCGAGAGAGAGCGCGACGACGAAGTCGCGCGTTGTATTGGGCCGAGATAAGTGCGGCTGCTGCAGAAAGCAGCCGACGGTGAGCAACAGTACGAGGCAGCGAGGCCGCTGTTCGCCGAGGGTTGGCACGAGGAAGTGCTCGCGCCTGTCAATTGCTGCGCCGTTCATCGGTAAGTCCGCGTTGAGATATAGCGCACCGAGGACAGATTTTAGCCCGTTACAATTAAAATGTACATTTAAAAAAATGATTTGATGTAATTTATCAATTCTCTTTGAGAAAGCATTCTGCTAAAGCAGTTGGCAGCGGTTTTTCCAAAAAAATGATGAGAATTTATTTAGTTAAATAGAAACCGTACTGTCTGTAAGTAGGAATCTGCATTTGACCTAGTTTTCAAACGAGCATAGTTAACGAAAATGCTAATAAAATCACTCAAAAAAATTTCTGAATATAGGGTTTACGTGTACGGAGCGCTTGACAACCGTCTTTTTCTAAATAAACGTTTGAATGTTGATTTAAAAAATATTGAAATTAGGGTTTCACATCACCTTAAATCTATATACTACGATCTACATACTACATGTATGAGAATTTTTGGTTTTGGTTTTGGATGTCATAAAAATTGATTTAAAGCTTATAATTATGAAATAAAATACGTTAATTGTAAATTGCTCACACTGCACCCGTGCTAGAGCCCTCTCCACTGTCGGCTTTTTTCAAATCTATGCTTGTTACTTTATATCCTCTCCTATATCGGCCATATTCGAGATCTATTTGTCTCTATTTCTATTCTATAATGAAATCAGAGTACCGTTACGTTATGAATCATTAAATAAACATGGATTCACCTTAATGGAATGGAATAACCGATTTGTTGTACCGAGGTGTTCATAATTATCAACATCCCTGTCGTAAATTATGAATGTTAATAACAGTTAATAACGGTTAAAAATTATTTAAAACTGTAACTGTTTGAAATTGTATACTTATGTTGCAAAATGTAGGATTTTGGATACATTTTAAAATATTTTTTAGAAGTTTTAAACAGTTTGAGACAGTTTCAAATAATTTTTAATAATGTTTAAAATGAATTAATAATTTGTAATTAATTAAACTATTATTAACTAATAATAATAATAAATTAATAATTAGTAATTAATGAAACGAATGATATTTGAGAATTATATTTATGAATTAGATTTTAAATGATATTTAAGAAGAATTAATAATTTGTAATTAATTATACTATTATTATTATAACTATTAAAAATTGATAAAAACTGTTAAAAACTGTTACAAACAGTTATAAACAATTATTAATGTCCAAAATCCTACATTTTGTAACATTTTTTAACAGTCTACATCTCTTATAAACAGTTTTTAACTTTTTTGAATAAAAATATTTCTGCTAGGGATGTTAACAAAATTGTAGTCGAATTAAGGTGGCTTGGGAGCGAGAATTAGTCACATTACGAAAATTTGTTTGCAATCATTTGTTCACATGTTATAATGTAAGAAACGATATCTTATAAAAATATAGATCTTAAAGTTAAATAAAAAATACTTTCTCGACCAAATTTGAACATTGTAAAAGTAGATATCGCTTAGTAAAAAAATATCTAATTTATTTAATTGCAAATTGCACATGCAATTTCATAGGGAGTCATCGATATCAAAATTAAAATTCAAAACCTGTAAAGACACATGTTTATAGATTGACGCATGCTTTTTATAAACAAATGTATCTTTGCAGGTTTTAATGATAGTAGAACGATAGAAAAAAAAAGTTTATTAATGTGACCAATTTTCGCTCCCAAGCCATCTTACTAGTCCAGTAAAAATAGTTCTGAAATCGACTTGTCACAGAAATGGCTGCATTTTGGTTATAAGGTAAATCGAGGTCGGAAAAAACGATTTTGAGATTTGCAGCTTCCTAGGTCCAGGAGTTCTATGCGAAAACAGCGTTTGAAAGTTTTATTTGCTCATATCTCGAGAACCACTTAGTTTACGACAAAATGGCCTGCACCAAACGGAAAAGCGTAAAATTTTGCACCGGAAACGATTTTTACTCGATTCCGATGAGTGCAAAGTTCCGAGATAATTAATCGAAAAGAAATAAATGCTGTGGAAGCGAGAGATGTCTGGCATGCCGCGGTGTGCGAGGGAAGGGACGGCGAAACAAGAACGGCGCGGAGCGGCGGTGAGGGAAGAGGGGAGAGCCGCGGCACGTTGAGCACGTCGGGCGGAAATCTTTTTTGACTTCGCAGCGACGTCCGGAAAATTTTTTAAGTCCCTTAAATGACCTTAGAAAAAAAAATGTTTTTTAGGAAAGATGTATTTTTACATTTTCGAGCATTCTCTATCGATTAGATATGTTCCCAAATAGTACTATTTTTCATATTAAAATGAATTTTGTAAATTTGCGGCTTCTTTTTTAGAAGTCAATATCTGCGTAATAGTTAAAAAAATAAAGACAAAGAGTATTTTTTAAATCTATTACACAACGTGTAAATATAACGATAAAAATGTCAAAATAAAGTTGATATTTTTATAAAAAATTATGCATGCTATTAAATAGTAACAAAAGTTAATTTTGTATTTTTGCAATTTGTCTTTTTTTTAATTTCACCATTTTGAATGATTAACAATTTTAATTTTTACATTATTCTGTTGGTTTTTTCTGGTTAATAGAAAAAATTCATGAAATTCGTAATTGTAACATAAAATATTTCCTCTAAACCTTATTTTTATTAAAAAAATATTCTGTCTTGCCTTTTTCTTTTTTGTATGTTTTTAACAATAACTCCGTTTTAAAATCTAAGATATCTTATGATTCTTAATTCTTTTATACAAAAAGTGGTTTTAAATTATAGCTCTTCTATATTATTTGACTATCTTTATTTTACTTAAGTAACAAACACATCAAACGTATTTATTAATTCATTGATAGAAATGAAATTTTGTGATTCGGATTTCTCATTGGATTGTAAGAACAGTATCCCTTTGTGCTTTCGATACTATTAAAGTATCAAGTATTTGTGAAGAAATATGATATAATATCACACAACACCATACCAAAACATCCTGTCACCAAATGTTTATAAATTATTTGAGCCCAAGAATCAGTCAAACCAAGAACGTGCATCAGAGTAGTTCTACATGTCGTTGAAGCAAAATCGTGCTCTAACCAGTGTATATCGAAGTAATTTTTAATTAAAAAAAAATATTGAAAATCATTATATTATTGTGAGTGTGTGCCTTAAGAGTTATACATAACAGTGTAACCGACATATTTTTTTATTTTTAAAATCATAGAATATCTTTGATTTTTTCAAGGCGTTTTTTAAGAATTACATTAAGGTATGTGCATATATATTTTTAAGATTAGAAATACATTGAATTTTCGGATTATTCCACATACGATTGACGTTTAAAAAACTTTATAGCAAAGAAAACAAATAAATATTGAAAAATATGCTAAGCTTGCAATAAAAAAAGAATACTTCTTATTTATTGCATATCGTCGGCTGGGAGGAAAACGGTTCTTACTGATCATTATTTCGCTAAGAGAATTACTGGCTATATCTAGTTATTTTGCTAAGAAAAGTTCTAACTCGGCAGAGCACTAAGAAAAGTTGTAACTCAAGTTTTCATAGATATTTTAGTTGAGAACCGTTGTGGAGTTTAGAAAATCTGTTTCTGATTTCTTTTGCTACAAATATACATAAGAAAAATAGTCAAAAATTTTGTTTGAAAGAACACCTTTTGGATGCGTTTTCTTATTTCCGATATCACGAAGTACATGACAAAAAGAGTGTACAATTAAAAACGCGTTTGTGAAACATTGTTTTTTTTTTTTTAATGAAATTTGTAATTACTTTACGTATAAAACTTAGCTATCTGTTTCTTATATGTAACCCTTTTTTACAGAGAGCTTTCCATTCAAATTGTAAATTTTATCACTGAATTAGAAAAGTATCATGTGTACACAGATAGTATTTAATGTATACGTAATACCCAAAACAAAGAAATTGTTTGGAAGCTCCTTGTAGTTTGCATGTGAATTGACATATTCACACACGCACACGCACACGCACGCACGCACACACACACGCACATATATATATATGTATATATATATATATATATATATATATATATATATATATAATGTGAGGTGCATAAATTGTCTCAGATTGTGCATCCAAAATTAGTAGATAAACTCTCGTCTGTATAGAAATACAAATACACGTGCGTGTATAACTACAAGAAGTTCTCAAACAATTTTTATGTTTTAGGTATGACCTACGTAAAATATCAGATTGTACAATAATTTAATTTAAAAACAAAAAAATACTGTCTGTGTACACATAATATTTTTCTAACTCAGTCATACAATTTACAATTTGAATGGGAAGCCTGTTTTCTGTAAAAAAGGGTTACATATAAGAAACAGATAGCTAAGTTTTATACGTAAAGTAATTACAAATTTCATTAAAAAACCAGTTTCACAAATGCATTTTTAATTGTACACGCTTTTTGTCATGCACTGACTGATATCGGAAATAATAAAACGTGTCCAAAAGGTGTCCCTCAAAAAAAAATTTTGGCCATTTATCTTATATATATATTTATACAAGGTGTCCCATTTTAATCGCCCCAGGCAAATATCTTGAAAAGTATGGGAGATGGAAAAAAACTTTAAATACAAAAGTTGCAGGGTGCAAAGGGGGTCAGCTAATGGTAACAACGACTTTGACCTTGAACTCTATTTTCAAGGTTATTTAAAGGTCAAAGTGATTTTTTTGAATGAGGACCCCTACTTTCGACCCCGGAAATGGAAAGAGCAGAACATTTTACGTTCAGAAAGGTCTGATATGTTGGGGTTTCAAGGTCAACCAGCTAATTTAATGAGGTCGTCCTGGGAATACCTCTAGGAAGGACAAAATTGACCTTGACGTTCAAGGTAATTTTAAGGTAAGTTGATTTTATAAAATGGAACCCCTTATTTTTGACCCCGGAAACGGAAAGAGCGGAAGAATTTACGTCCGAATATGACCTTGACCTCGACCTTGACTTTAACCGTGATCTGGAAGGTTATTTTAAGGTCAAGTCGATTTTTTAAAAATCCCCTTATTTTTGACCTCGGAAATGGAAAGAGAAGAAAATTTTACTTTCAGATATGTACCGTCATATGGTGTCAAAGTTGGCCCTCTGGGGTCAATTAAGGGTCAAATCGTGCTTGAGGTCAATTGGGGTCAAATTAATTTTTTTAATCTGATGTGTTCTTACTTTTGTCAGCGTAACTCTGAAGGATTTTTGGGATTAATTTTCGGTATGAAAAGGTACTTTTCTTCTTGTTCTTTCTTGGTTAGGTTGGCACCATTGAAATGTACGGCTACGTCAAATGATATTTTTTAAGTACGAGTGACCGATTACTTTAAGGTAGTTATGAGGCGATGATTTAATGGTTTTGTTATGAGTCAATTATAAATATTCGAATTCTTTAGTTTGCTCAATTTGGGAATATTTTCATTTTTTTTAAAGAGTAATAACAATACTGCACTCGAAAATAGATAGAGGTAGTTATTTTTAGTGGTGTCACTGTGCACAGTACAAATAAAGAAAACCTTTTGATTTCTTATTATTGAATAGCATACGGTAATAATTTCATGTGTTTATTAGAATAAATAACTTTTTCGCTCATTTCCGAAAATTGCCTTCTTAATTTCTTTTGTGGTACCATATTCCTTTTTGAGATGGCTGATTACACGCCCCAGGAGATTGTGAATATGATAAAAGTTGTTGGTGAATGTCATGATAATTATAGGGCTGCAGAAAGACGCTATGCCGAGAAATATCCCAATGCCCGTCACCCAGATAGGAAAGCCATCAAAAGATTATTAACGCGAGCTGCACAAGGCTCCATCGTTCGTAAGAGGCGCAAAACTGGAACGAAACAGCACATCGCGCTGGGTGTGCGAGCTATTATTGCTGAAAATCCCCACATTTCAACACGAGATTTGCAACGAATGCATGGTGTTCCCAAATCAACAGTAAATCGCCTGTTGAAAACATCTAAATTTCACCCCTACCACGTTCGCCTTACACAAACACTAGAGGATGGAGATTATACACGGCGTTTAAATTTTTGTTAATGGGCAAATAATCAGATACGTAGGGACCCTTTCTTTTTTGATCGAGTGCTATTCTCAGATGAAGCAAAATTTGATAATAGGGGTGGTGCCAATCTTCATAATGCCCACTATTACGCTGAACAAAATCCTCATTGGCAACGAGATCATCGAATCCAGAGACGTTGGTCAATAAACGTGTGGGCAGGTATAATTGGAGATCATGTGCTGGGACCTATCTTTTACAATCAAAATTTGAATGGACAATTGTATTTGGATATTTTGCAAAACCAGCTACCTCCTCTATTAGAAGATATCCCACTTATCTTACGGCGGGATATGTGGCTTCATCAAGATGGAGCTCCTGCACATCGCGTTCGATCAGTCAAGAATTTTCTCAATGATATGTATCGTAATCGTTGGATTGGCATCGGCAGCCAAGTACACGAGTGGCCGCCTAGATCCCCAGACCTCACACCTCTTGACTTTTGTGGGGAGTAGTTAAAGGCAAAGTTTTTGCACATGCTCCAACAACCTTAGAGAACATGAGAGGAAGAATTATGGAAGCTTTCCAATCCATTTCAGTGGAAACATTGAGGAATGTTCAAGCAAGCTTCCGAAGAAGGATGCAAGTGTGTTTCAGAGAGAACGGACACTTCATCGAGCATTTGCTGCCTTAGCTCTTCAAATGACAGTCCGTTAATCAATCAGCCCTTTTCAGGGCCAATGATGTGCGAAATCCTTTCGGCAACCTCCACGC
Source organism: Torymus aiolomorphi (assembly GCA_036365515.1). Lineage (NCBI taxonomy): Eukaryota > Metazoa > Arthropoda > Insecta > Hymenoptera > Torymidae > Torymus > Torymus aiolomorphi. The sequence goes on from CM070876.1 coordinate 85,792,040, forward strand.
GGTGCACATTGGGTAATGCTAATGTCGAGGGTAGTCTTTCTAATTTTCGATTCATTTGAGGGAGAAAAAATACTTTTAGATTCCTAAGTAACTCATAAAAACAGTGAAATCCACTTAAAAAAAATTAATTTATTTATTATTACCCTTAATTGACCTCAGAGGGCCAACTTTGACACCATATGACGGTACATATCTGAACGTAAAATTTTCTTCTCTTTCCATTTCCGAGGTCAAAAATAAGGGGATTTTAAAAAAATCGACTTGACCTTAAAATAACCTTCCAGATCACGGTTAAAGTCAAGGTCGAGGTCTAGGTCATATTCGGACGTAAATTCTTCCGCTCTTTCCGTTTCCGGGGTCAAAAATAAGGGGTTCCATTTTATAAAATCAACTTACCTTAAAATTACCTTGAACGTCCAGGTCAATTTTGTCCTTCCTAGAGGTATTCCCAGGTCGACCTCATTAAATTAGCTGGTTGACCTTGAAACCCCAACATATCAGACCTTTCTGAACGTAAAATTTTCTGCTCTTTCCATTTCCGGGGTCGAAAGTAGGGGTCCTCATTCAAAAAAATCACTTTGAACTTGAAATAACCTTGAAAATAGAGTTCAAGATCAAAGTCGTTGTTACCATTAGCTGACCCCCTTTGCACCCTGCAACTTTTGTATTTAAAGTTTTTTTCCATCTCCCATACTTTTCAAGATATTTGCCTGGGGCGATTAAAATGGGACACCTTGTATAGCAAATGAAATCAGAAACAGATTTTCAAAACTCCACAACGGTCTTCATCTAAAACGTCTATGGAAACTTGAGTTAGAACTTTTCTTAGCGCTCCGCCGAGTTAGAATTTTTCTTAACGAAATAACGAGTTAGCATTTTTCTTATCGAAATAATGAGTAAAAATGTAAGTGAATCTGCGCCCCTGATTAAGCCTCGGAGATACATGTGTGGCCAACGGGATACACTCTATTCAGCTACTAAAGCATATTATACAGTTTTCATTGCAAAAACTACATCTTTTACATAATTTTGAGATTATCAAAATATGTTTATTAGTTTTTCATTGTAGAATATTTTGTACATAAAAACATTAGGCGACAGATTTAAAAAATGGAATTTCATCATTTTCAACACAAAACAAATTAAAAATCTGCGGAAATATCACAACGATTAAATTTCATTGTTTCAGATGTTTCGCTTACTTTTTGCCTTAGCTACAATATCATTCATACGTGGATATGACAAACCTTACAACTTAATATCTGTCACCACGCCAATATTGCAAGAGGAATTATTCAAAGCAAGGCTTTACCATGAGATTTGGACGACAGTACACTTTGTTGAGATACGTGACTTAGAAAAAAATGCAAATCAGCTGAATATTAAAATAATAGATCTTCGCGAACAATGTTATAAATTTAACTTTTGTGTTCATATGATAACGTTGAATACAATACATAACAGATTTTATAAAATTAAACATAAAATTAATTCATTACTCAAATTAAGTAATAATACAAGACAGAAAAGAGGATTATTTAATATAGTTGGAACAGCGAATCATTTTTTATTCGGTACTATGTCTGCTGACGATGAAGAAAGAATAAATAAACAAATAGATGACGTTTATAATACGGGCCACATAGCGGTGCTTTTAAATAACCAAACAGCTATTATGAAAAATACTCTTCGCAAATTTGAAAATATAACTGATAATTATAATAAAAATATGAGAATTATTACTGATACCATGAATGCTGTTATTTCTATGAATGTTCTAAATACTTTCAATAATAATATGATGGAATGCATAACTGATTTAGATTTGCATATTGATGATTTATTAGAAGATGTTAATTTAATTTACAACTCAATTGTTGATGGAAAAATTGGAATTGTGTCGCCTAGATTAATATCACCAAAAAACTGCATTGCTGGTCTACATACAATTCATACAAAATTGTTTTACCAAGAATTGCCGTTTCCCTTACAAGAAAATTATTATCTACTATACATGTGATAAGTATATGTGGATGGTGGAAGCAGGAATCCAGGACACAAATGAGTATACACGCACACACGAAGTATTAAAGTATAATAAGTAATTTATTAGAACTACAGATCACTCGACACTCGCTAATCAATAAAACATAGATATAAATATATTTATAAGTAAAAGTATAATCTGACTCGGACGCGATGTCACTCGCTTCAGCTCTCGTAGAGCACTGACTGGCCCTCCACACAGAGCCGTGCTCAGTATCTAAAGGGGGCGCTAGAGTAGATATGAGATGGCGAGTGCGGCAGCGGATTAAGAGGACCCGCAATTCTAACACTCCCTCCCGGGTACCTTAAGCCACGCTGCCCTTCAAATCCTTATTTATTGTCTGTAACATAGAAAAACACTTTAAACAAAATGAAATGATAATTCTAAAATTAAAATTAGTCCAGCTAATTTTATGCAATTCAAATTACATGTACAAGCCGTCGCTTAACGCATTCTCTCACATAATGCTGTATTACATCGGTCATATGTCGCAATTCATTTCCGTCGCCCGTTTTAACGTTTGATTTAGCTGATCGATTATCGCACCATAAAATAATCGACGTAAACTCTCTGGATAGCACATTTTAGAGAATTATGTATGGAGATCAATTCTTTATTACAGTCGCTCATTAATACATATTCCGCTAGACACATTGCGTGTCCCTCAAGCAATGGCATCTCCAAGAAGTTTAATGATATAGCCGCTCGTTGTCAGAGAACTTTCACGGTCGCCAAAACTCGCATCCGAATAACTTTCGAGAATGTCGCTTTTGCCAAGATAATTCAAACCTACAGCTTTAGTACCCTTAAGGTATCTGAACATTCGTATCACTCCTCGCCAGTCGCTGTTGGTAGGATGATTTGGTGCCTGCTTAATACGTTAACCGCTTAAGCTATGTCGGATTTGCATGCATTTGCTCAGTACAAAATGTACCTGTAACTTCGCAATAGGGTATATTATCGTTATTTTCTGTCGTTATAAGTACAGCAATGTTTTCAGTCTCTTTTCGCTCTTTTCGCTTTCGATTCGTAATCATGGGCGTTCGTTGTGGGTGCACGTCCTGAAAGCCAAATTTAGTTTTCATTTTTATGATATACTTTTCTTCCTCGATTTTCATTACCCTCGCTTCTCTGTCTCTTTTGATTTCTAGACCAAGAAAATATTTAAGCTCTCCTATATCAGTCATTTCAAACTTTCTACTAAGACTCTGTTTCGTCTTACGCATTCTTTCTCTGTCGTTACATGCCAGTAGTATGTCATCGACATACAGAATCAGAATCAGAAATTTATTACCTTCACGCTAGGTAAACAGACAATGCTCGTTATTATCTGGTCTCAATCCAAATTTCGTTACAATTCCAGTAAATTTCTCATTCCGGCATTTTGGGCTCACTTTCAAATCATACAAGGCCTTTTTCAGTTTGCATATTTTCTTTCGCTTAAGTTCTGTCGCACATTCGATTCCGTTTGGAATTTTCATGTAAGCTGGTACATTTAAGTGGCCGCTGGAAAATGCTTTCTTAACATCCATGTGAGTCTATCAGTCGCTTTCATGGCCTTTTGATAATTCACGGAGTCTCCATTTATCTCCGCTAGTAGAGCGTGAGTCGTCTTTTTAATTGATTCCGTCTCTTGAGATTTGATATCTCTCACCTTTCGCGAACGACCACGACCTCTTTTTGTCTTTCCCTCCGTTTCGGTTGTTTCAGTCTCAAACTTATAAAATCAGGTGTTTGTATCAATTTCAGAGTTTACAGTCTCCCAGTCGCTTATGTCTGCCTTTGTCAAGTTTAATATATCTGTCGCCTTCATGATGTCTCAACGAATTGCAGATTCATCGTTTTTCTCCAGCCAATAAGAAAAGACTTAATTTCTCTTTTAATTTCTCTCTCCGTTCTCTAATTTTCACATCAAATTCAACGAATCAGATGTTTGGATTAACTTCTGGCCTCTTGGTCATTACACTTAAATTCGCAAGGCATCTATAAAACGATTTAGTTGCATAGTAGCCATATTACAATGTGGATTGAAAGTTTTAATAGGCGAAGCCACATTATTTGAACATGTGATGCGTCTGTTGCATGCATGAACTGCAGTATTTAAAAACAGAATTTTGTATTAACACTCGCATTTATCTCTGAATAATCTTATGAAATATTTCATCGGCACCATCACGGCGCGGCTTATCAGGACACGCCAGCTGTAATTTTATATTTAACTTTCTCAGAGCATATTCACTCAGTCGCATATTCACTCGTGAATTCTGTTCTCTGATCGCTTCGCAAATAGCAAGCCTTCGCATCTTTTCCTAGCAAAAATTCGGGCACTTCTTTCAAAGATTAAAAACAGTACCCTGTCTCATCTTTCCTTTTCATCGTATAGACCATGGCTAAACGAAAAAAATCTTCCACGAAGACAGAAATATATTTGTATCTTTTTGGTTACGTAATAGGGCTTATCATACCCATAAACATTAGCATGTATGATCTGTAAAGGATTCTGTCCCTCTATCGCACTGTGGTTTCTCATTTTCAGTTACTTCATTTATATTGCTTAATTTTCTGTCTCTTATGTTTCCGAAGCACGAACAAATCTCATCGTTTGTTTCTCTGTCTCTATTTTCACTGCACATGCTTCCACTGTTTCAGTCGCTTTTCGTTTAGTCATGTTTCTTTCGTAGTTACATGGGCTATTTCTCTGTTTCTATTCACGTTACAGTCAACATTCGCTTTATTTATTTCAAATTCTACCATCCAATGCCGTTTCTAATAAATATCCAACAGACAACATTCTTTGGATATATGATCATAGATATCATCTGTATATTATCAAAATAAAAGCATAGTCCTAAATAAGTAAAGTTTCGCAATGACAATAGGTTCTCTGACAGATTTTCAACGTAAATCACATTATCAAGTTTCAGTAATTTATTATCACCCGCAAATACTTCAACTGTACCGACTCCCTCCGATTTTAAGTTCGCACTGTCGCTTTTATTTGTATATTAATTTTCATCTTGTTACATGTTAAGACCATTTAAAACTCAAACTCTAATTTATCGAACTGTTCTGTCGCTTCAGTATCTATCACAAGTCTAGGTCACAAATCTAGATTAAAGAATATTGTTATTTACAGTCGAGGCGGAAACAAGTTTAGCATTGTGTGCTTGTATCTTTCGTTCGTTCATATTCAATCATGTCTGTCGTTTTACAAGCTTGTTTGCTCCGCGATCACTCGCTTTATTTCTAGTACTAACTTTTTCAGATTTCTCACTGCCTTTTTCTCAATCTCTCTAGTTTCGCCGTTTTATCGACCTTACGCTTACCCCCGCTATAACGATTTCGGCCTCGGCCACATCCACCTTCGCGATTATACGGTTTATGTTGTATATTCCAGTACCTTGAACTGTCACCATGCTTTTTGTCATGAAGTCGATATTTATCATTTGCATCACTGTGCTTACGACAGCACTATAAAATACGTCCGTTTTTTCAACTTGGGGTAAATCATTGACTTCAGTAAGATTATTATATGATCTAACCACGTCCTCGAATCTGTCGATGAAGACACTCACTTTTTCTTTAAACTCCTTCAGTCGCATCAATTTACCATAAACTTGTTAATCAAATTCAGATCTTTTACTGCCATCGCAATTGGCGACATAGTCGCTCGATCGCTTATTATTACACTAAACATAGAACTCTTTTTGCTTATCTCGAGTTCGCATAGACAGTCTCCAAATTCGCCACTATATATAGCAATTGTTTGCAAATCATGCTTCAGCATTATAAATAAAAACCATATCTTTTCTCGATCTGAAGTAAAACTTCAACCAAAATATTATAAGGCATTATTAAGTCCTCAACACCTTCCACGAAGACTCTCGCTTTTTCTTTCAACAGTTCCTATACCGCGTGTCATAAAACTGTCTACGCTCTGTCGCCCCGATATTAACAGTGGTCTCGAATTCCAGACTTACATTCATCAAGCACATTGAAAAAGTTTTATTTAGATAACACTCGCTTTTACAATCAAACCAGTCATCCAATAAGTCGCATATTTGTAAGTTCAGATCTAAGAAGATTCCGAAAATATCACTTTATAAACATTTTTATCCACTAACATTCACTCTCATTCAAAATCCAATTTTGATTTTCTGTCTCATATAAAATGTTTTATTTATATTTGATTTTATTTATATTAATTTTCACTTACGTGAAATTACGAAACTCCAATTATCAAATATATGTGGGTCATCCGTCAATTTATTTTCTATCTTATTAACGATACGTTTCTGTCGCTCTTATTCACTATACTTTTTCGCCGGCTACCGCTATCACTCACTTTCTGTACCGAATTTCTCACCACTGTCGCGCTTATTTCGGGATAGTCTCTGTCGCGTTCGCCCGTCTCTATTTCGCCGTTACTTCGAGAGGTACTTTCCATGCCCTTCCGGCAATTAAGCATTAGCAGCGGTTGCCCTTCTACTTCTACCTGCTCAAACGCACCTTTTAAGATGCACTTTTCACCCAGCATCATTAATACCATGCCTGTAATTAAAATCTTTCTATAAACAAACCGTGCCTAAACACTACGAGTTCATTTAAGAATTTAAACAGAAAATATTTTTCATCCAGCATCATTAATGTCATGCCTGTAATTAAAATTTTTCAATAAAGAAACTGTGCCGAACACAAACACTACGAGTTCATTGAATATTTTAAACAGAACAATATTTCAAGGTTAATCAAGCGCAATTCCATTTAACCTATTACTCATATTTACTATTGGAGCTGACAAAGTTCAAGGTTCTTATCGTGTGTCGCAAGACAATCAATAATTCTTGTTTTTGTCATATTTAAATATGATATCAATTTCATTTTCAGCACTGAGTTTCAGTCGCCCTCACTTGCTGTTGCATCGGATGCAGTCGCTCATCCCTCGCTTTATCGTCACTCGCCAGTTCGCTCGTTTTTCGACTAAACTCCGCCATTTGCGTCGTAATGATTTGGAGTTGTTCATGCATTACTGTAGTACAAATTATCATTAGCAGTTTTACTAGCTAGATTTTCCTTTGTAGAATTATAATTTGATATCGTTTTTATTCACATATAATTTTTCTATATGTACCAATTGGATTTATTTTTCGTACGTTTTATATACTTTGTTTACGGCTTACCTCTCAAAATCTCATCGTTTTCTCAGGTCGCTGTGGCACCGTCGCCTTCGCTCTGTCACTTGCTACCGTCACTATCGATCGCATATTGCTATCGATTATTCTCGCCTTCACTCGCTTTCCAGTACCGGACTCGACCTGTTCGCATCATTCTCACTCGCTGACTCGCTTTTCTCCGTCTCATTCTCACTCGCTATTTTGAGAGGCATTCTTGCTTTTGTAGCAACACGGTATCAGCATCGACCGGCCCTCTAACTCTGCTTTTTCGATTGCATTTTTCAAAATGCGCTGTTCGCCCAACGTCATTGTTGTTACAAAAATCTTTTAGTGAACAAACTGTGCCGAACGCAAGCACTACGAGTTCACACAAGATTTGACATCAAGAATTTTAAGATAACTAAGTGTACATTTTTCCTTAAAATTATCAATTTTATTGCAGGTATTTTCCTTCTGCCCTACTAAGTTTTTAATTTTATAGACGTACTAAATTTCTATTGCTCCTGCATTCGCGGGACTTACTCGAGATTTATTTTATCTGTATACAGAATATCGTTTTTAACCATTCATATGCATATGTTAATTTTTAAAATAAGACTTAATTCGCGAAGCATAATCGGCCGCTGTGCAATCTGTTTCCAAAACGTTTACGTTCCGCTTTCTGTCTCTCTTTCGTCGTATGGCGCCATACACTCAATCTCCTCTATATACGCAAAGTCGCCGTGCGTGCTTTCCCGAAACAGAGAACTCGCTCTACCTCTCCCACTCGCTTGTCTCACTATAGCGCGCTCACTGCGTGCAGTGACTTTTTCGTCGCTGTCTCCGCTTGTTTTCTGTAGCACCGCGAGCGCGCCTTCGACTCTCCTTCCCCTCTCTCGGCTGCATGCGGGAGCTCGGTCGCTACCTTCTCTCATGCGCCTTGATGCGGGAGACGGACCGATGCCGCTCTCCTTCCCAGCGCGCGCACACGGTACACGAGGCACCGCTGACAAACTCGCGCCTCGTCTCCTTCTCTCTCTCTCTCTCTCAAGGTCAGGCACACATGCACATGCCGCGCATCGCCATTACGCTGTTCGAGGTTCGTTCGCTCTCTCTCACACGCGCAGGCACACATGAATATGCCGCGCGCTGCCATCACGCTGTTCGAGGTTCGCTCGCTCTCTCTCTCAGCGCGGGCATAGAGAAGCTCCCGGCGCGCCGCCATTTTTGCTCGTTGGGAGCCCACGTGCGCGTTCAAACCTGTTGCTGCTGTTATGTGCGCCGCGACACCGGGACGCGTCCGTCCCTTGCGCTTCGAGGAAATTGGACGATTTCGTTCACACTTTTTCTCACTCGCGATTTGCACAGCCGCACGATACGCAACGCAAATAAACTCTTATTACCGGTATTACGCGTTTTTCTCTAGTCGCCATAAAGAAATCTAACGATTTCAACGGTCGCGCACTGTCTCTAATCAGAATTTTCGCAGTCTCACTTACCTCTGTAAGTTTCGTCCGTCGCTTCTATATATCAGTCGCTGTCCATTCCGTCGCTGTCTCCTCCGTCGTAGTTATCTCCGTCGCAGTTTTCTCCTCGTGCGTGCTCATGTCGTCCTTCTTTCCTCCTGGGCCCATAACCTGATAAGTATATGTGGATGGTGGAAGCAGGAATCCAGGACACAAATGAGTATACATGCACCCACGGAGTATTAAAGTATAATAAGTAATTTATTAGAACTACAGATCACTCGACACTCGCTAATCAATAAAACATAGATATAAATATATTTATAAGTAAAAGTATAATCTGACTCCGACGCGATGTCACTCGCTTCAGCTCTCGTAGAGCACTGACTGGCCCTCCACACAGAGCCGTGCTCAGTATCTAAAGGGGGCGCAAGAGTAGATCAGTGTGGCTAGGTAAACAATATATATCGTAATACTGCGCATGTAAAAGTGGCGATTTATCGCCACAACCTGGTCACACTGGAGTAGATATGAGATGGCGAATGCGGCAGCGGCTTAAGAGGACCCGCAATTCTAGCAACATGAAAATAAGTAAGATTAATGTTATTTTGTGCAGTAGTAAACTTTTTTATGTAATTCATATGTCAATACCAACTGGTCCTAATTATACCGTGTACAAATTCACACCGATACCCATGTCTGGGTGGAAACAATACTATATATTTGACAGTATTAAAAGTCATCCTGTTGATTCAAACTTTACAGAGTAATTGATGTAAATACTTGTACATCTGTAAATGATTTTAAAGTTTGTGAGATAACATCTGTCGCGCATAGATTAAGTCTGGAAGAAAGTTGCTATGCTCGTTTGATAAAATACAAAGATGATAAAGGCTGTTCTAGAAAGTATTTTAATTTACACGCTGATTTTGTTTTGGCATTGAGTAACGGTTTTAGTTGGTATATTTTACCAATCAATATAGAAAATATCTTAATAACTTGCGGAGTTTCTACAGATATTTCATTTACTATTGATAAACCTTATATATTACAACTTAATTCAAATTGTAGAGGATACTCTCAAAACCATAAGTATTTACCTAAAAGCCATGCCAATAGTACTAAAATTGGAGAATATAAAATTATCATCGAATTTCTATCAATTGAGACGATAGCTCTTAATACATCAGATTTGAATTACTTACATTTACATCATTTCACGTTGACACTTCTGAAATATTAAATTGCGCAAAAACTATAGAGGATATTACGAAAGATTTGGAACTAATCACATCGAATCATAACTATCGCACACGGTTGATCACGGCCCACAGTATCGTTCATTATGCCATATATGCTATTGCCACTATTGCAATATTTTATGTTTTACATAAAATTGGAGTACTTCAATGTTTTTCTATGATTTTTAAATTTTGTGTACCAAGACTGTGTCCGAAATGTATCCAATGCCAAAATAATAATCAACAAAATGAAGAACCAGTAACTGCGAATGCTGAAAGAGATGAAGAAAATATTACTGCGCATACTTCTGTAACAGAACGATCTATTGTTCACTACAATCCAAGTGATCCACTGTTACGTCCGTTGCATAAATAAACATTACATTTAAAAAAAATAAAAGATAAAACACCAAAAACTAAGCAAATTGAAAAAATTTATAAAAGTGACAAATAAATAAATAAACTATATTATCAAATAAGTAATTGTAAACGGAAATATACATTACAATACAAACGAGAATATTACAAAGGAAAAAAAAGTACGATATTACAAAGAGAAATATAATAAAATAAGAAAATAATATATAAATATAAAAGATAAATAAGAATCACATAAAAGAAAAAGATAAAGAAGAGAAAACTCTAAACTATAAAAGAATAACAAATGAATTACAAAACAAGTAGTTCAAATAGAACAAACTATAAATATGTTAAGAAACCATCAAACCAGTATTTCTTTTTGGGAAATTTCAATACCATCCGAAATAGTTCTTTGTCAAATTTGTAAAAATCAAGGTCATGAAGCTTTACTTTGCCCATGTACAAGATGTATTTATTGCAAAGATGGAAACCACATATCACACTACTGCGATTCAGTCAACAATAAAATGAAACTTGAATGTAATCTGTGTAATAAACAGGGACACACTATAAACGTATGTAAATTCAATAAAAGTAATTTAAGGGGGTCAGACACCTTTACAATTTTCTTCATAAAATGACCTGAAAAAAATTAATTTTCATAATTAGAAATATTTAGAAGTAATATCCTAAAAATATATTCAATTTATGATAAAATGAGACCCAAAAAAAAAATTTTGATCGATTTTAACCAAATATATGGCCACTTCAAAATTTTTGCTCTGCCGTCGACTCCAGATTCAGGAACTGCATATATTTTAATGGGAGAGGTCCTAAAATTTTGGTATTTTATATGACTATTGACTGAAGAGTTGTATGTATCCAATTTATTTGATTAAATAATTTTTTACGGTCAAAAATTGCTAAAAAATTTTAAATTTAAGTGAAATTCAGATTTTTTAGCAATCTTTGACCGTAAAAAATTATTTAATCAAATAAATTGGATACATACAACTCTTCAGTCAATAGACATATAAAATACCAAAATTTTAGGACCTCTCCCATTAAAATATATGCAGTTCCTGAATCTGGAGTCGACGGCAGAGCTCAAAATTTTACATTATGTAGAAAACAGCTTTAAAGATAAGATTACTAAAATACTTCTTTATTTCTTCTTCTTTATTTCTTAACTCCATCTCTACCTTGAAATACAAAATAATATTGTTTTTCGCTCAAAATATTTTACATTTAGAACAAATATTCTGGTACCTCAGTATACGATCTATCAGACTTGTAAGCTATGAGCACGCGTAACAATTATATCCACATCAATCAGTCAAGTTTGTTAAGTGGTGTAATATGTAGATCCTTTGGTGCTTTTAAATCCATATGTTTTTAATCTTTATCACATATATTAGATTCTTGTATATATAGTGAGGTAAATAAAGAATCTGTTGAGAAATCCAAAATCCTTCATGCATGTAATGAAGCCAGTATCGCCATAGCCAAATGCTTGAAAAAAATGTTTATAGTAGCAACATTCCTATATTGATCTTCTTTTAATGTCTGATAAGGTGAACTTCTTTACTTGTCCTTCATTATTCTTTTTCACATATAACATTATTACTTAATAAAAAGAATACGACTGATACATATTTATTGCAGTGCATAACTGTTTTTACTTCAGAAATTAAAATGTCAATTATATCATAGTGAGATTCAGGCAATGGCTGATAATGGTAGCTTTCTGGCAGAAGCGAAGGTTCCATAACATTTTTCTGCACAATAGCATATTCCTTGCTATTAAAAGCTTCCTTTAAAAGTTGATTTAAATCTGTACACTAAATGTTTTTTGTAATAGTCAATATAGACTTAATTTTTCTTTAGTATCAATCCCTGTTATTTTAAGTATAAAGTTTCCAATAAAAGTTCAAGTACTAAAAGCTATTTCTAAAACATTAATTCAATTGTCACACGTATTATTCAAACACTTTTAATAACTGATTTAAAATACTTTTACTTATTATAATACACTAAATGTTTACTCCAAAATCCGTTGGAAACAATGAAAATTAAGAACAACACTTTGTATAGAAAAGGTGCTGATGCTGATATCACAGTGTTTATATGAAATGACAGCTGTGCATGTTTACATTGCTTGCGTACTTTTATATAGGTTAAAATCAGCTCTGTTACAGTGAATCCACATTGCATGCCGTATGCCGTATGCCGTCAGAAAAAAAGTTGTTGTCTGAAATCTATAGGATTTGTAACTCTATGGTTATAAATCCTGTGGGCCTTCACACAGATCTGAGGAACAGATATAAAGTACAAGAATAACATGGGTTAGTATATCTATATATACGAGGAACAGCGAGATACACAAGGAATAATTTCGTGTGAAATTTGCTCAGGAAAAGATCACGACGCATCGAATTGTGAAGAGGTGAAAACTTTATTTTTAAAGGTTTTTAAAGATTTGGGTAAAATTGAAGAATGTGAGTCACTCAAACAATATCCGAATAATAATACTGTTGAATCGCATAATAATATAATAAAAGAATCAATTAACGATTTCAAAATACAGAAAAATAAAATTAATGCAATTAATATTGAAATATACGATGAAAATAAACTAATTAGGAAAATAAACAGGAAATTAATATCATAAATGAATCTAAAATAATTAATAATGATGAAGAAATCAATTTAATTGTCGAACCTCTTATAAACATGAATGAAATCACTGCTGAACCAAAAGTTAATAATATAATTATAAAAAATCATGAAAATACTAATGAAATTAATTTTATAGACTTTAGCGAAATTTGTAAAAATAATCTTGAAATTGAAAATATTATGGAAACAAATTTAAGTGATTTTATTAAATCTACTGTAAAAGATTATGAGACTAATAATAAAATGAATTTCAATGAATCTAATATGGAAACTTATGAGGATGATGATGAAATTAACTTAATTGAATGTGATATAAATAACCAAAAGAATGAAACTTCAAATGAGAATAATGAAAAAAATAATAATTCATTGGAAACAGTAACTTTTTATGATGATGTTAAGGACATTTTATTCAAAATTTCTGGTTTAGCCGAGTCATCTGATTCCGAATATATTCAAATTAAAACTAAATTTGAACAAAAGCCATTTGAAAATCTGTTAAAAGAGAATGTAGGATTAATATATTCCGAAGATTCTTTATTAAATGATACAAAAAATGTGAATAACTTATTAAATAATAATAAGGTAGTTTTTGAAAATGAAAATCAATCAAAATATATGTTTGAAAATCAAGAACTTCAAAAACATCTAGAAAATAAAAGTCAACTTAAAGAAAGCTTGGATAATCAAGATCATAACGTAATAATCAATCTAAATACAAATCCTAATAAAGTACACCAATTGCAGTTAGTTTTTAACTATCCTATCAAAGTAAAATCTAATAAAAACGTCAGAAAACTAAAATGGATATCTAATTATAAAGAATATTTTAATGAATTTGAAAAAAATACAAGATTAAAATTGAAATCTAAAGATTGCTACAATAAATTGAAAATCATGAAATTTTTCAAAAGAGGGGACAAAACATGGCCAATTATAAAACCAAATATGAACAAGTTGAAAGGGATCAACACAAGAATTCGCAATGCTATTGGAACAAAATAATATCAACAAGCAAAGATAATAACAAATAATAATACAATATTTTTGTTTTAGGATATGGACAGCATACTCAAAATTTATTATAACCTCTACTAATTTTTTAAAATTTTTAATACAGCAACAGGGAATAGCATCATTGCATAAATAGCATCATTTGAGCCTAATTTTTCATATGAAGCAAAATCATCCTACTTCTTGGTCAACTAGTATACAAAAACCTAAGGTGATCTAGATTTTATCAAATATACAATTTAAAATTAGAATCACTTATCATTCATTGTTCGTATCAACTTATTAGTATTTTGTGAAAAGCAGCTATATTCCCTAAGTAAGATAATAATTTTAGAAAGACGTGATCGAAATAAGATAAGTTTAAATAAGGTGATTATAAGAATATTTTCATACATCATAAATTTTAGAAATAATACTACAACTAATAATAATATCTTTGATAATTTGAAATATATAGAACAACAAACAAAATAATTATGATTACATATTAAAATATCTCAATTTTCGTTCTGCAATAATGAAACAAGCAAAAATTTTATTTGTAAAAATGATGTGTTACTAAATAATAAAAAAATTATTTAACAGAAATTTTAGTCACAAAGTAGAAAAATTTTAGAGGGATCAATTTAATAACTTATGATTTTATAAGAAAATATAGAACTAATCCAAAAGGAAAAGATATAAAAACATTCCCAAACCTTTTCACATAAGATAAAAAAATATAATTTGACTATAATTTCATGCAAAATTAAACTGTATTTGCCTAAAAAATAAAACAATTGTTCGCACTCATAAAATTTTTTAAAGAGTTTAAGAACAGGAAAAATTGTCTAGGTAGCTATGTTCACATTGCTAAGATTAAATAGAATATATGTATTGGAAGTGATCAGTTCAGACATATCTTAACATGATCATCCTATAAGATACACTATTCTGCATCGAATTGCGTATGTAAAATATTTTTCTACTCTAACAGATTGCGTATTCTTTAAAGCAAACACGTAAATGCTACCTATGCCAGAAAAAGATTAAGTTCTAAAATGAACTTTTGATATGGCTGAAAATTTTCAAACGAAGGTAAAATACAATCATGCATAAAAGCTATAACAAGTCAAAATTTATCAAAATCATTTCGAGTTATTTCCATTCCTTTTTTTTACGAAAAAAACCCACACAAATTGTATTTTTCTTTTGGAAATAATTATAATATGATTGTTAAAATAATTCTGTTATAATAATATCAAAATCCCTTTAATATTATTCTACTTAAAGAAAGAAAAAAATATATCTTTTGCCAAATATCTCAGCAGGGAGGGAAGTAAATGATCACTTGAATCATTCCCTATATAATTCTCCTCATCTTTTAATTACTACAAAATTATTTAATATACACGTTATTTCTAAATTTTGTTAATCAATGACTTTATTTTATGTGAAAACAGCAAAACAAAATTATTACAAATAACCGATAGCAAAATAATTATATTATCGAAACGCTATGTAAAATTAAGATGTACATGTTTATATGAATTCTTCGAAATTTGAATGCCAGAAAAGTCGGTATTCAACGTGAGATACAAAGTCAAACGGTAGTTAAGTGTAGACTAGTGTTAGGAAGGAAAATAATTAATTTATTTTATAGAACCATTTAGAGGATACGAAATTTTATTTAAAATTATTAAATATTTATTATTATTTTTATTTGAATCTTAATTATTGTTTTTATTATGAATCTTTTGTAACGAAAAAAACAGGGTCAGTCATTTTCTCGAATGTAGAAACTGTATATTCGCATTTTGTGCACATAACACCGCAATGAAGCGAGTAATCGAAAAGTATACGTGCAGCAGTTTTTGTGAATTCAGCACTTCCAAATGCAATTCGAACTACTTACGGCCTGCGCCTACGTAATTTCTGCCATAAAAAAGCGAGACACCCAATATAATTAACAAACGTCAATTAATTTTTGTAAACGGAAATCTCTGATGCTTAATAATACACTTGTTGAATTTCTACGGCATTCAACAGTCTAAGGGGGGGGGGGTGTTACGTCGTGAGACGCATTACGGAATTTAGAATACTATTTAAAATTTAATGTTATCAGATATTTCCTGACACACATCGGCGAGAACACAATTTTATACGACGCAGCATTTTGTTCAGGTGACATCCTGACGTAACGAGTCACCGGCCTCAAGAAAAACAACGTATTATATTTTCTTCAAAATCAGCATTTTTTCAATACTATACTGCCGAAATTTATACCGAAATTTTTGCATTTTATTTATAATTTATTGTAAAAGTATTTCCTTAGAATATTCATACGATAGCACAACTATTATATTAAATAGAAACAGAATCCAAAAATTACGATTATTACAAATTTTTATATTATACAAGTTATTATTATGTTTAAGCGTTAATTTAAGATTAATTATTATTTTAGTGTTTCTCATAAATCAAATTCTAAAATCACTGATACAATTTTATTAAGTATATTCTGGTGTTATGAAGGAAATTAGTGAATTTATTATTCGAAATCTTACTATCATTTTGTTATTATTGAAAATTCTGTAACAGAAAATCACTGATGTTTAAAATATTTTAATATCTGTTGAATCTCTACGATATTCAACAGTCTAAGGGGGGAGGTATTACCTCCGTGACGTATTTCTAAAATCAATTTAACAATGCATATTTATCGCCAGTAATTTTCTGACATACAAATGTTGTATATGCGAATTTTGACAACGTTGCATTCCAACGCAAGCGGCATCGCGATGGGGCAAGACAAGTTATAAACTGATATGTCTGTGACATTATTAAACCCCAATATTCATTTCTTTGACCCACAAAACGATGCGAGTGCGAATTTTAACAGTACAGCAATTTCGGCTACGCAACAGCCAGCGTGACGTAGCGAGCCACTGACCTTGTGAAACTAACCGCTCATCGCAACTTTGATTAGAATCTGCACTTTTAAATGTGAAATCGAAATGATGATATTTAAATGTTTACTAAATTTGTTTAAAAAGATGATTTTGACTCAGCGTCAAAATCATCTTTAACCCAAATTAACCGCTTAATAAATACGGCGACTGTCAACACACAAATCAGTAATCGTGAACAGATCGCGAACCGTACCACTCCAGCCGACAAGAGGAGAAACGATTATTATACAGGCCAATTCGAGCCTATAACAGACTACGAGAAAATACTTATATCTATAAAATCAATAATCTATCGGTATTATATATTGTTTAACAAAGTTAATAAGTTGTAAATCGCATTGTCTTATTTATAAAACTTATATCATTCAATAAATAGTGCATCTAACTAATCAGCTGTTTATTATTTACGAGAGCCTCCGCCCAGAATAAAGGTAATATAAATCAAATATCAATTGAAAATATAATATATATATATATCATTCAAATATAAATTGAAGACAAACCATACAAATTTCAATACACATATAAGAGTAGATTCCTCGAGACTCAAGACTTAACATCACTACAATAAGAAGTTCATATATAATTTTAATAACCTCGCAATATAAAATTTCAATTTATATATATATATATGTTAAAGATAAACAGCATATTTTCTATTACACTATTGTAATGTATATAGTAATAATACTCTCAATAAAATTAAAATTAAAAATCATCATTTATTTTTAATTTATTTTTCTCAGACACACACACACACACACACACACACACACACACACACACACACACACACACACACACACACACACACACACACACACACACACACACACACACACACACACACACACACACACACACACGCACGAACGCACGCACGCACGCACGCACGCACCCATATATATCTTAATAATATAGAGTAACAATACTCTCAATAAAATTAAAATTAAATATCATCATTTATCTTTAATTTATTTTTCATAAATATTTAGAAATTCAAAATTAATATAAATAGTGGCATATATGCATAAATTCATGTTTTAGAAAGAAAAAATGTCTAATGTCGTTGGGTGTTGAGTTAAATGTTTTGAAACGAAACTATAATTGTATTTCTTTGCTATAAATGTTTGATTTCACATGTAAATTTAAAAATTAAAATAGGTAAAAATGAATGTACTTTTATTGAGTTTTATGTATTCCTAATTCTTATATTATATCATTTATTAATTAGCCGGCAATTACAAAAATTACAATTTTTTAGTTTGTTTTAATAATGGAAGATGAAACTATATGCACTCTCTGTGACGAACCGCTACAAAACAATGTAGATAATATTGTTCAAGTTCGCTCAAATGGTCTACAAACATTTATAAATAAAAGTGAAAGCAGAAAAGATGAAAAGTTTAAACTATGGATAGGAAAAGAAAGTGTAAGTTTTCATGAAAATTGTAGAAAACGCTACTCGGCTTTACCATTGAAGGCAGGTAAAAGAAAGAGAGATTCCTCAGTACCCTCATTACCGTCTTCGTCAACACCAAATGTTTCTGATTTTCATTTTGATGCATATTGTTTTATTTGCAATCAAGTATTAGACCCTTACCATAAAAAAGTATGCAATTTACAACAATTATGTACTTATAAGAGTCTTTTAAATGTCGCTTCCATAAGAAATGACGAAGTCGGTATAGCAGTACTGAATCGACTAGAAGGTTCTAGTTATCAGTTGATGAAAAAAAACATCGGTACCATTATGTTTGTTATAAAACTTTTTTACAAAAACCTTCGGTGCCTTGAGAAGAAATAACTGAACCATATGAAATGGACCCTCAAGTATTTAATTTGGATACTGAAACACATAATTCAACTGAAGGTGTATACAATTATATTGAGGAAAGTGGAAAATTTCAATTTTTTTGTCAGAATTGCATGATGTCATGGGAAAAAAAGTCAGTAATAAAATATTATGTAATATGTTAAAAGAGAAATATAATGAAGATATTTTTATTTTAGAACACCGTGGCCGGGAAACAGTTATCTACTATAAAACAATTAATTTAACAAAAATTTGTAGCGATTGGCTCAGTAAAAAATCAATTGACACTTTCGAAAAAAACGCTGTTATAACTTTTGTTGCAGAAATTCTTCGAGCTGAAATTTTAAGTGCGAACTATGAAAATTCATCTTATCCACCAGCTCAAAAATTTCTCGAGAACGTCAATTCAGACATACCAGAATTATTACAAATTTTTCTTAAACATCTTTTAGTTAAAGGAAAACAGGAAACTAACGAAGATAGTCAAATGAAAAGTAACATCATTGCTGATTCTATAGTCTTTTTTCTACGACCAAGAGCTTTTCTATCGAAATTACAATTAGCTCTCGGAATCTATATTTATAGAAAAACAGGATCGAGATTGATAATTGATCTTCTTTCAAAATTTGGTATAAGTGCATCGTACCAATTTGTCCAATTGTATGAAGCGTCGACGATAATAAACCCACCAATTCATCGCGTTGAAAGTGCTTTTGTACAATTTATATTTGACAATACTGACCATAATGTTGGAACATTAGATGGCCATGAAACCTTTCATTGCTTAGGGGGTATCGCAGTTTATACACCAAATTTTGAAGTTGTAGTAGAGGGTGCTTCTCAAAAATATTCAAAAATCCCAACTGCTGCGGATATAGCATCATGTAAACATATCAAAGCAACCCCCTGCAGTAATCTTGATTCAAATGCATTAAAAAATATCGAATTCGTTTTAGTGAAGACACTTCATTTAGGTAATCGGCCAATTTTTCCAGAATATTATGCAACATATGCATGGGGTAAAGTTTTGGAAATTCCAAACTTACCGTCTTGGAAGGGTTTCATGGAGCTTATATCAAAAGATAAAGTGTATTCACTACCTCATATAACCTGTTTACCATTCATAAATCATCTATCCTCTAAATTAACAACGTTGAATACGGCTTTACATTATGCAGCTATAGAAACTCATAAAATAAATCAAAAAACAGTTTTTGTTACTTTTGATCAGCCATTGTACTGGAAAGCTTGCTGTATTGTTGCACAATCACAGGATAAGGAATTGAAAAATTTCGTCATTCGTTTAGGAGGTTTTCATTTATTAATGTCCTATTTGGGAGCAATTGGTTACGTTATGGATGGAAGTGGACTTGAAGAAATGTGGTCTAGTATATGCTCCAGAATCCGTAAAAAAAATGTTTGTGGGCCATGCATTTTCAAGAGTAGTAGGAGCTCACATTTTAAACTTCACGGCTATAGCTATTATTATTTGCAAGTCAATAAGTAATACAGCTGGAGTAGAGGAATTTATTAATGAATTTTTCGATAATTGGACTGAAGAACCTTTTTCGATAAACAACTGTAAAACTAATCATTTCATAAAACATTTATCAGAAGAATTTATTGAAAAATTAAATCATTTTGAAAACAAAAATCCAACTTCAAAATTATGGATACAATATTTTAAATGTGTCACCATAGCCTTGCAATTTATAGAAGCGGAACGCTTAGGCG
The DNA here is from genome assembly GCA_036365515.1 of Torymus aiolomorphi. Lineage (NCBI taxonomy): Eukaryota > Metazoa > Arthropoda > Insecta > Hymenoptera > Torymidae > Torymus > Torymus aiolomorphi. Next base: position 85,812,501 of record CM070876.1, read on the forward strand.
TTTGGAATCTACATTTACAGAGCATTAAAGATATTTTACCATTATTTTATTCGAGTGGGCATTTTGCTTATGCAAAAAGTACCCAAATTTATTTACAAGATATGGAAAATTTGGATGTTATAATGGATCATTTAGAATTCGATCGCTATACCAAAGATGGCTATTTCACTATTCGTAGATCGGATAAAGCGTGGTCGGGTGTGTGGAGTGATATGATTATTGAGCAAACATTAAATAGATTTTTCGGTACGGATTTAAAACATGGCCGAGGTGTTACTCCTAGCTTTGTGGCACGTTATTTGTTTGCTATGCCATCAGCGTTTAATGTAATGGAGTGTTTACAAAATCATTGTGGAATAAAATCAAGCAATAGTGAACAACATGTTGATCTTTCCAATAGTCAAATAGAAAAAGATAAAAATGTCATTAACGAATTTATAACATGGCTTCAAAATCATAATCCTTTCAATCACCCACATGGGTTGGTATCGCTTTCAAGGGGGATGGTTGGCGGACCAGACATTGATTGTCATAAAGCTATTGAAAAAGGAACGCTGGGAGTGGATTATATGGTTGGGAAAAATGCTCAGAATATTTCGATGTCAAAAACTTTTAAAGTGAAAAATCTAGCAAGTGCCGCTAGTGATATACATCATGAAAATGATAATGAAATATCTACTATAGATATTTACTTATTATTTCAAAGAATTTGTGTTGTTTTTAACGGGAATGCCGAAAAAACACGTGAAGCTTTTTCATATGAACTTACACCACATCCACTATGTTTATTTGATGAAAAAGGTTTCATGACAAAAACGCCAAAATCAAAATTATATGCTTTTTTCAAACCTTGTAATGAATTTCAATTATTGCAATCAAATACGATTTATGTGATAGATGGAGGCTGGTCATTACACGCTGTTGTCTGGCCCCACAGTCAGAAATATAAAGAAGTTTTTGAATTGTATTTAACATACATTATCAAAAACTTTGAAGAAAATGTTACTGTAGTTTTTGATGGGTACGATAACGAATATATTGGAGCAAAATCCTATGAAAGATATTGCCGGAGTCAGAAAAATTTTGGAGCTGATGTGGATATCTCTGAAGATAAAATGATAACCATGAATCAAACAAAATTTCTTTCAAACATTCGTAATAAACTAAATTTTGTGGATTTATTATCAAAATATTTGCAAAAAAATGACATTACTACCAAAATTTCAGACGAAGATGCAGATACAGTAATTATTTGCACGGCAATAGAATTGAAAGATTCAACTGAAAATTTGGTTACAATAGTCGGTAATGTATGGATTTATTAATTTTACTAATTATACATTGCTTTGATGGGCGTGAAATTTATTTTTATAAAATGTCACCAAATACGAAACAAAAAGAATTATATTCAAGTAAAGATCATAGATATTTAGGAAAATACATTTTATTTGCTCATGCATTTGCTGAGTGCGATTCAACAAGTGCTATATACACGGTAACCCATTTTAATCGCTACACCCGGATTTTTCGGATCCTAAGACAGATAGGAAAAAATGATTCAGACAAAAGTTGTAGGAGACGAAGGGGGCCAAACGATGGTCCTAACAGCTTTGACCTTGAACTTGACCTTCAATGTTATTTCAAGGTCAAGTGGTTTTTTTTAATAGGAACACCTATTTTTGACCCCGGATTCGGAAAGAGCGGGAAATTTTACGTTCAAAATCATATTGAGACATTTTTTTTCAAGGTCATTTCAAGGTCATTTCAAGGCCAAATGAAGGTCGAACTCCGAAAAATCCATTTTAAGTCGTTTTTTCCATGAGTCACAGGCTTAAGTGGTTCAAACTGATCGTAGGTTTAATAGGGAAACCCACACACCCAAAACTTTCACATCCTAGTAAACAAATATCAAACTTGCACATCCGAACCCCATGCTCTTCATAGCCTCACATGCTAAACTGTTACACCAGACATCCCCCAGTCCCACACATCACTACCCCATGTCTGATGTTTGTTTAACGGAAACTTCAAGATCATTAAAGCTTCTGTTGTAAATGTGTCAACCTTACGTTTAGCGCTACCCAGAAACAACGACGTGGACGTAGTAAGGATTGTTTCCTTTGGGGTGCTTGATTAAAGTGAGTCCCCTTGCCTCTCACTGTTCAGGGTGCTTGATTTAAGTGAGTCCCTTCGCCTCTCACTGATCGGGGTGCTTGATTAAAGTGAGTCCCTTGCCTCTCACTGTTCAGGGTGCTTGATTTAAGTGAGTCCTTCGCCTCTCACTGATCGGGGTGCTTGATTAAAGTGAGTCCCCTTGCCTCTCACTGTTCAGGGTGCTTGATTTAAGTAAGTCCCTTCGCCTCTCACTTATGTGTTTATCTAACCTCGAAGAAAATGTTCGAAATTACGATCATTTGCTTCCAGGCACATAGTCAAACGCCTTTGGAAGTGGCGAACGGTGTTTAGCAAAGTTTGCCTTGGAATGGCAGCGCATGCTCGACGAATTCTGTCCATCATGTCTACTCTTGTGGTGGGCCTTTCCTCAAAAACGGCATTTTTTAAATACCCCCATAAGTAAAAATCTGGTGATGTAAGATCTGGTGAGCAAGCAGGCCATTCAACCGGACCATCTCGACCAATCCATCTGTTACCATACTGCTCATTCAAAAAAGTCCTGACAATTCGAGCGAAATGTGGTGTTGCGCCGTCCTGCTGGAGCCACATTCTTCGTCGCGTTTCTAAGTCAACATCTTCCATCAATACAGGTAGTTCATCTCTTATTAGCGTTAAGTACGTGTGTTGATTAACATTTTCTTCGAAAAAATAAGGGCCAATCACACATCCATTAATAATCCCACACCATACCATAATACTCCATCGTCTTTGATGGTTTACAGTTCTGACCCAATGAGGATTAACATCAGACCAGTAATGACAATTATGTCTATTCAATTCCCCATCACTTTGAAATTTTGCCTCATCAGAAAAAGAACAAAATTAAAAAGTCTGGATCATTTTCTATCATTTGTAAAGCCCATTGGCAAAACACAATACGCTGTTGAAAATGAGCAAACTGTAGCTCTTGGACCAGAGTAATATGATACGCATGATAAACGTCTGATAGCCATAGCGTCAGGGTGTCGTCTGTCTGGATAGCGTTCAGCATAAATTCTTGCCGCAGCACGATAATTACTTCGGCTTTCTCCTAAAGCCAACATCATGTCAACGATCTCGTTGGGCGGATAGTCAGCCATTTCAGAGCCAGCTATTAATTACTACTAAAGTTGAATAGTGAAATGGTATAAAAAATATTAATAATTATAATATTTGCCCGTATACGGTCGCGACCAAAAAAGAAAAATGTTCCTAAATTATGGTAACTTTATCTGACTAAGTGTATTTGCCAAAAGTACTTCGATTGTCACACTTTTGTAATTGTAAGTTTTATAATAAAGTAATAATCATTAAATTATTTCTAATTTGAACTGCACATAATACTAAAACTTGCTTTTATTTTAAATATTGTGAATTATTGCCGTTCAAACTTGAGAAATACTAATATTGATAATGTAATCATTAAAGGCACATTTACAAATAATTTCTGTTTCGTCAAGATTTTTGTACAAAAAAGAAATGTTGTATCTTTATTCTTTGGAAAGTTATGAGTAAATTAAAGATATGAGCTGTAAAAAAATGTCATTGTTTAAAAAGAAAAGTCATAACTTTCAAAAGAATAAAGATACAACATTTCTTTTTTGTACAAAAATCTTGACGGAACAGAAATTATTTGTAAATGTGCCTTTAATGATTACATTATCAATATTAGTATTTCTCAAGTTTGAACGGCAATAATTCACAATCTTTAAAATAAAAGCAAGTTTTAGTATTATGTGCAGTTCAAATTAGAAATAATTTAATGATTATTACTTTATTATAAAACTTACAATTACAAAAGTGTGACAATCGGAGTACTTTTGGCAAATACACTTAGTCAGATAAAGTTACCATAATTTAGGAACATTTTTCTTTTTGGTCGCGACCGTATACGGGCAAATATTATAATTATTAATATTTTTTATACCATTTCACTATTCAACTTTAATAGTAATTAATAGCTGGCTCTGAAATGGCTGACTATCCGCCCAACGAGATCGTTGACATGATGTTGGCTTTAGGAGAAAGCCGAAGTAATTATCGTGCTGCGGCAAGAATTTATGCTGAACGCTATCCAGACAGACGACACCCTGACGCTATGGCTATCAGACGTTTATCATGCGTATCATATTACTCTGGTCCAAGAGCTACAGTTTGCTCATTTTCAACAGCGTATTGTGTTTTGCCAATGGGCTTTACAAATGATAGAAAATGATCCAGACTTTTTTAATTTTGTTCTTTTTCTGATGAGGCAAAATTTCAAAGTGATGGGGAATTGAATAGACATAATTGTCATTACTGGTCTGATGTTAATCCTCATTGGGTCAGAACTGTAAACCATCAAAGACGATGGAGTATTATGGTATGGTGTGGGATTATTAATGGATGTGTGATTGGCCCTTATTTTTTCGAAGAAAATGTTAATCAACACACGTACTTAACGCTAATAAGAGATGAACTACCTGTATTGATGGAAGATGTTGACTTAGAAACGCGACGAAGAATGTGGCTCCAGCAGGACGGCGCAACACCACATTTCGCTCGAATTGTCAGGACTTTTTTGAATGAGCAGTATGGTAACAGATGGATTGGTCGAGGTGGTCCGGTTGAATGGCCTGCTTGCTCACCAGATCTTACATCACCAGATTTTTACTTATGGGGGTATTTAAAAATGCCGTTTTTGAGGAAAGGCCCACCACAAGAGTAGACATGATGGACAGAATTCGTCGAGCATGCGCTGCCATTCCAAGGCAAACTTTGCTAAACACCGTTCGCCACTTCCAAAGGCGTTTGACTATGTGCCTGGAAGCAAATGGTCGTAATTTCGAACATTTTCTTCGAGGTTAGATAAACACATAAGTGAGAGGCGAAAGGACTTACTTAAATCAAGCACCCTGAACAGTGAGAGGCAAGGGGACTCACTTTAATCAAGCACCCCGATCAGTGAGAGGCGAAGGGACTCACTTAAATCAAGCACCCTGAACAGTGAGAGGCAAGGGGACTCACTTTAATCAAGCACCCCGATCAGTGAGAGGCGAAGGGACTCACTTAAATCAAGCACCCTGAACAGTGAGAGGCAAGGGGACTCACTTTAATCAAGCACCCCAAAGGAAACAATCCTTACTACGTCCACGTCGTTGTTTCTGGGTAGCGCTAAACGTAAGGTTGACACATTTACAACAGAAGCTTTAATGATCTTGAAGTTTCCGTTAAACAAACATCAGACATGGGGTAGAGATGTGTGGGACTGGGGGATGTCTGGTGTAACAGTTTAGCATGTGAGGCTATGAAGAGCATGGTGTTCGGATGTGCAAGTTTGATATTTGTTTACTAGGATGTGAAAGTTTTGGGTGTGTGGGTTTCCCTATTAAACCTACGATCAGTTTGAACCACTTAAGCCTGTGACTCATGGAAAAAACGACTTAAAATGGATTTTTCGGAGTTCGACCTTTATTTGGCCTTGAAATGACCTTGAAATGACCTTGAAAAAAAATGTCTCAATATGATTTTGAACGTAAAATTTCCCGCTCTTTCCGAATCCGGGGTCAAAAATAGGTGTTCCTATTAAAAAAAACCACTTGACCTTGAAATAACCTTGAAGGTCAAGTTCAAGGTCAAAGCTGTTAGGACCATCGTTTGGCCCCCTTCGTCCCCTACAACTTCTGTATGAATCATTTTTTCCTATCTGTCTTAGGATCCGAAAAATCCGGGTGTAGCGATTAAAATGGGTCACCGTGTATAATAAAGGTAAAAAAAGTATTATAGCATTATTAGAAAAAAATGAAGATTTGCAAAAATTAATATCTGTGTTTTATAAGCCAAATACAAATGTTGAGGATATATATACAGTTGCTGAAAAAGTTAGTATGAAATTATATGGTGCAGATGACCAAAAATTATCTCTTCATGAATTAAGATATAAAATCTTTTGCACATCTACAGCAGTTATAAAAAAAGAATTATGTTTATCATCTTTACCACCTACAGCTTCAGTATTACGAGAACATGTTAAACGAGTATATTACCAAATGCAAAGTTGGCTTGGATTTTATTTAGACCCAACATCGTGGGGATGGAAGAGAATGCTGTTACCTGTAATAAATACAAAGCCAGTTGCGCCAAAGGAATTGCTAGAGATGGTGAGTCATTAGACATTGATGTCCTGAAATATATTATTTTAAATTCGCTCGTTTTCCTTTGCAAATAATTTTTCAATTAACTAAATTTGATTAATGTAATTGAATTATTTAATGTTTTATACTACTTTAATTTAATTTTTGTTATGATAAAAAAGAAAGAATAACTTAATTTCCAGGTATTCTGTGGCTGTAAAATAAATTGTAGCACATCTCGATGTTCATGCAATAAGTCCGGAATAAAATGTAGTTACAATTGCAAAAATTGCAATGGCCAAAGCTGTGAAAATGCTTCAAATTCACGTAACGTTATACTCGAAAGTGATATAGAAGAGCAACATGATAATATCGAGCGAGATAATGAAAATCTATGGGATGATGAAGTGGATTATTTACAAGGAGAAAAAGTTAATCAATCAGAAACTGAAGAATAAAAAATTTGAATAAAAATTCTATTTACTACTGGAATATTATGGCCATTTTATTATATATTCAATTTTTGTACGAGAAATTAATTTTCACAATAAAGATTCACAATACAGTTTTCAATCAATTTTTGTCTTGTGTTACAATTACGAATTACTTAAATTTTTTCTATTAACAAAAAAAAATAAATTTTTAAACTGTAACGGGTGCAGGCAATAAAGGCGAAAGAGCCGCGTGTACCGCGCCGCGAGGTTTGAATCGCGCGCGCTTGCACGTACAGCGGCTCGCTGCGCGCCAAGCGGGACGCGCGGCAAGAAGAAGAAGAAGACGCCGCCGTGGCGCTCTGAAGGGACGCCGCGGCCATTGATGGGCAGTCTAGTCCTGTAGCGCAACAGGTGCGCACGTGTTCTCCCGCCATATACCAGTGCCGTGCTTCGGAGTGCCCCGCCAGTGCCGCATCCCGCCCTGCGGAACAGCCCTTGCGCCTCCGATCCGCCGCCAGCCCCGCAGCGACGCATCACCGGCTGCCTCGCCGGCCGGGCCACTCCGCCACCCAGAAAGCGAGAGGAGGAGAGAGAGAAAGAGGCGGCAGCCGAGGCTCGAGGAGCCACGAGGCCCGACGCCTCGCAGCGAGGAGGCGAGAGCGCGGGAGCGTGAGAGAGAGAGAGAGAGAGAGAGGTAGACTTCGAGCGACGCGCTGGCCAGCGCTAAAGTAAGCGTGCGCTTCATTTGTACTTTTGCCGCGTAGGTTTTGCGTGCGAGCGGCCACGCGTAAGAAGTGTTACGCGGCAATCCGACGCCGCCTGCGTAGAGGCAAGCGGCCTCGTGTGCGAGAGCGCGGCGGCCATTTTGTGGCGTCTCGCGGCGCGGTGACGCCGGCCGTGCGACCGGCCGGCTCCGCGTAAGTCTCGGCCTGCGCGTTCGTTTTTGTAGGAGATGTTCGGGCTTCGCGCCCCTTAGCGCGACTCCTTTTGACGAATAAACTTTATTTATTTTACTTTTCATTATTCGTGTCGAGTCTGTCATTTCGCGAGTAACCGTTCCCTATCCCCCCGAATACCGCCCTCTACCTTTTCAGCAGCTGCAGCTAGTCGGAGGCTTCACCTCCTAGAGGAGCAACGTCAACGGGGAAATTGTAAGTGAAAGTCGCTCAGGTTAACCTGAGCGACGTTGTACGGGAACACCGGTGAGAGTAGGTCAGGCTAGTGCATATCTAGCCGCCGGTGAATTGTGCGCCGAAGTCAGCGGCAGCGGCAGAGCGCAGCGCCGGGTTAGTAGAAGGCGGCCTAAGCTTTCTACAGCGAAAGCCGGGCGCGCTTGTTCTGAGCCTGCGCCAACGCGCTCCGGCCGGCCGGCGGGTCCGTCTACAACGGCGCGCTGCTCTGGGCGTAGTAGACGCCCGTTTATCGCCTGGCGCATCCCAGAGAGGGATTAATACCCTCTTCTAAATTCACCCCGTTACAAAACATTCAAAATGGTGAAATTAAAAAAAAATAAATTACAAAAAATACAAAATTAATGTTTGTTACTATTTAATAGCATGCATAATTTTTTATAAAAATATCAACATTATTTTGACATTTTTATCGTTATATTTACACGTTGTGTAATACATTTAAAAAATACTATTTATCTTTACTTTTGAACTATTACGCAGATATTGACTTCTAAAAAAGAAGCCGCAAATTTTCAAAATTCATTTTAATATGAAAAATGGTACTATTTGGGACATTATCTAACCGATAGAGAATGCTCGAAAATGTAAAAATATATCTTTCCTAAAATAGTATATTACGCCCCTAGGGAGCAAAAGTAAAGAATGTCCCAGATCGCATGTAAATTGTCACCCGAGCCGAAGGCGAGGCCGACAATACAACCTTCAAAAACATTTTTTTGCTGGCGAGGCCGAAAATACAACCTTCAAAAACATTTTTTTTTCTAATAAGTCATTCAAGGGACTTAAAAAATTTTCCGGACGTCGCTGCGAAGTCAAAAAAGATTTCCGCCCGAACGTCAACGTGCCGCGACTCTCCCCTCTTCCCTCACCGCCGCTCCGCGCCGCTCTTGTTTCGCCGTCCCTTCTCCCGCTCCCCGTGGCATGCCCCACGTCTCTTTGCACTCATCGGAATCGAGTAAAAAATCGTTTCCGATACAAAATTTTACACTCTTTCGTTTGGTGCAGGCCATTTTGTCGTAGACTAAGTGGTTCTCGAGATATGAGCAAATAAATCTTCGAAACGCTGTTTTTGCATAGAACCCCTGGACCTAGGAATCTGCAAATCTCAAAATCGTTTTTTTCGACCTCGATTTACCTTATAACCAAAATGCAGCCATTTCTGTGACAAGTCGATTTCAGACTTATTTTTAATGGACTATTAAGAGGGTGCATTCACTGCATTGAGGACGCACTCAGCGCGCCCAACATTCTAGTGCATAACAAAAATTCGTACATCAAGAAGTTAGGTATAATTGTTAATTCCAATATTTAAAATTATGATATCAATCGATTTACTGCTTGAGGGTTAGAATACACGCTCACTCAGAATCAATAAATAAGTTTATAATTAATTTGACAACAAGATTACAGTGGTAATCGATCTATTTTTCTGTTTAATTCTTTTCTTGTTTGAATTGGAGTAATAATTTTAAATATTATCATTAAAAATGAATGTAAAGCATAAGCAAATTAAGTAATTTTCAACACATTCTAAATGAAATATTTAGAAAATGCATATGTATATAGGTATGTATATGTGACCGTATATACGTAGATGTGTTGCTGTACATGAATACAACAAATGATTTTTTACACGGGTCCACCCACGTGCATACGTTTGTGTACGTTGCATATTGTAACGCTCACTTTGGAGCATTACAATTAGTAATCTAGATAGGAAAAAACCCCAGCGGTTGCTGTAAGGGTTCTTTTCTGGCCAAGTCTCCAGAACAGAAAAACCTAACTTTAGAAAAGGAATGCTTGGCAGAAGAGGGCCCAAGCAACCCATACGACACCCTAATTAACACTGTTACATGTAACACACACTAAAAGCGAAGACAGCACTCTTGTAGAGGAGCATTGCGAGCTCCTCGTGCTGCAACCATGCCCCGCTCCTGATGAAGAAGACGTAGCTCCTGCCATCCCTTATACTAACTGATGACTCTCCTCTTGATTCTTCTTGGCATGTGGAGGCGGCAGCTCTGAGGTGACCCTGTAAAAAGAAAAGATGGTTAGTAAAGAAGAAGACGAGTACTGGTGAAGCAACATAAACAGAATAGAGAAAACTTAGTAAGAAAGAAAACACCATATTCCAGGAGGAGGTGGCGCAGGAGCGCATCTGGCCTTGACGGAGACTCTGCCTCTGCGACTATGTTGCTCACACCTGCAAATAAAGAAAACTAATGTAGTACTTGCATAACACCGGATAAGGAGGAACAGAATTTACCTTGTATGTCCGGGAAAGATGTGAACGATGATGAAATAGAACGAAGCGCAATTTTGCATGAATAGTGGCATTATCAATTAAATTATTTCTTAAAATTATTTTAATTTAATTAATTATTTCAATTATTTATATATCATATTATTTGAAAATATTTTTTTTTCTCCGAGATATATCTGTTTTTATTCATACATCAGCTTGCTTATTCTTTTTACTCATGCTTTTCATTAACGTATTAATTACCCGATAAATGCACTCTCACACTATCGAAACACCTATTTCTGCGCTTGGGAAAAACTTTCTCACTTATGCGGGACCTATGGCTTTTAATTACTGGCATCATAGTTGAATCGGAAAATTGTTTTTTTGTTTTTATTTGAAACAAAGTGGCAACTAAGTGGAGTTTATGCACAATAGGGGAATTATTGCTTTTAATAAAAATAAATTATATTTAGTAAACTCGAATATAGAATAAATTAAAGTAGTCGCGTAGTGGTTGAAAATAATTAGTCGATTTTCGAGACATACACGAACAATACACGTATACGAAACTCGGTTTGTTTACCTACGGCGAGTCCGCTGTGCGCGAGACACGTTTCCATGTTCAGCTATTATGCCTAGCTACTGAGGAAAATTACTTGAAATACTATCACGCTTAAATACTCAGCTTTGAAATTTTATTTCTGTCGAATAATATATCGTGAATATTATTATTTTTAAATAGTAATTTAAAATTGTTCTCTTCTGAATAAGAGATTTTATAAAATATCATTTTGGAATATTATACTTACATTACTGTTTTCTTTTATGAACTATTTAAAAGATAATTGCTTTTAAATTTATATTAAAATCAGTTTTGTTTAAATAAACAATTTCGAAATTATCGCAGAAAATTGTTGAAAAAGAAAAAAAAATATGCATTTTTTTTTCTTGGTGTTTAAGTAATATTTTTAACAGATTGTTATTCATTAATTATCACTTGCCGAAATTTTTAAATTCTGGTCATTATTGAAAACAGTATTTAAGCGGTGATTACTTTCAAATAGTATATTGATATTATAGTTGCCATTGAATATTTTATTTAAAGCGGTTGTAATACTATTTTTAAATTACCATTGCCGGTGAAGATTTTGTTTAAATCGGAAATTACTCCCCTTGTTGGTCGGGACCAAAACCCTGTAGCATTTTCCCACCTTATAGATTAGTTGTACCTCTGCTAGAGTTTTAGTGTGTATTATAATTACATCTCTATTGCAAAACATTTTCTGTTTTCATGCTAGATATGGTAAATTGCGTAGCTGACCTTCCATTTGGCGTTCGGTTCGAATTTTTTTTCTTCGCTACTAGTTTGAGTTTAAATTTGGCTGTTGATTCGAAATTTAGTTTGGTCGTCGGGTAGAATTTGAACTCGGCTGCTGACTCGATTTTTTTTTTTGTTTTTGTAGGCTTTCGACTTAAATTTTAAATTCGGCTTTAGATTGAATTGTAGTCTGGCACTCGGCGTGAATTCTTTTTTGGTGTTGTAATTTCGCTATTGCTATTTATCTTAAAGTAGTTTAAATTATTTTAGCATATAGCGAAGTGAGTATCGAAACTATTCGTTTTTTTTTCCGTTGTTGTTGGTAGAATAAGAAAATTAAGTGACGATAATTTTCTTTAGCGTGCTGCGCACATGGAGTGCACTTCGTAGTTGTAATTAATAGTTTTTTTTTGTCATTGTAGTAAGTTAGTTGTTGTTGCAGAGGCATATGATCAGGAATAACAAAGATGTTGCTTCGGTTGCTTTGCTATTAAACGGATTTGCCTCAGCATACTAGAAAATTATTTTTTTTGGATTGCTTAATTTTCTTCCTCGTTTGATTTTTTTTTTTGCGTTTGCGTGTGAGTTGGTTTTATTTCAACTGCACTGTTTTTTTGTGCTTGTTACTCTTCGATAACAGAATACAGCAGTGCTTGATGAAGATTTTTTTTATTGCATTCTTCTTTCTGCTTTTCTGCTATGCGTTAGCCAGCATTTATTTTGTTTTTTTTTCTTCATTTCTCGAACTTACTAGAGCCTTAGTTGGCATTACGAGAAAATAAGCCAAACGGCTTCCTGAGAATTTGCGCTTACGAAAGCGTAGGGTGAAATCCGTTTCACCCCTAAATAATAAGACTCGTTATTATTTTATTATCTTATTCGGCGCTGAAGAGTAGTCAGTTGAGTAGAGAAGGAAGTATGCCGGAACTAATCGACCGTTTAGTGAGATTTGACTTGCGTCGAACTTTTGGGCTAGAGCAGCTTCCTGGAATATTATTAATATAGCCGTTGCCACGAATATGGCAATGGTTGCAAATACTGGCATAGCTTCTAGCATGGTATTGACCCATTATGCCCCTAGGATGTATGAATCAATTTATAATGGGCTCTCCTCCAAGCCTAGCCAGCTGATGACTGTGATGAGCAGTGGTGCCACACAGCATCCGCAGGGGGCCAGACCAAAAGTTTCAGATAGTAGAAATTCGAATAGTCAGCATTTGTATGATTTACCGAGGGCAAAATTCACGATGTACACTCCATCAAACAATAGCCACCTCTACCCATCCAAACCTTCCTGGTGGGTTGGGACTTTACCCACAGTACCTTTCTCGAAACAAGTACATATCTCAACTTATCGAAACACATCCTCAATCGCAACCTCAACCGTTACCCCCCTCTATCGAAACATTCCACATGTCACCACCGGTAACCTCACAATCCAACACTGCCCGTGTACATTTCGAAAACCACCCTCCGGTAGAACCGGAACCTCTAAGTAACCTAAACAGGACCTCGTGTATCGAAACTAGTCAGTCGTCGTATCCTCCTCGGACAGAAATGAGTTTAATCAGAGAAGCGAACATTTAGCTTCCTGGTTCGACTTCCCAATCAAGTAGAGAACCGAATACTCTACCATTACCAAACCAATTTCCGTCGAGTAGAATAGAAAATCCTCAGGCGGCGATAAGTCAAAATCGGTCAGGTATGGAAGGTGTGAGGAGACATAACCCTCAACTGCCCCTAGTGGAAAATGCTAGATCGTCGTTCGCGGGGCAGGGTCCCCACCAGGAATTTGACGGTGGAATGGGTTTTTGTCCCCCCAATAGTGGTTATCCTTGGCCATACCAGCCTATGTATCCACCTCATGGATACTATCCTCCGATGGCATGTGGGCCAGCACATGGTCAACATGCTCTTCCACTTGATTATCGTAGCTCTGCACAAAATGACCCTAGGTATGCCTCATTTTCGCAACCCTCAATAGTAGATATGTCAAGACGTTCTTCAAATCTTGATACCACATTTCAAAGAGAAACTCGAACATGTACACTATTGCAAAAGTGGCAGGTCAGTTTCTCTGGGAAATATAAAGAAGACGTCGACTAATTTATAGAACGAATCAAAGAATGCCAGTACTCGTTGAATGTTACAGACGGGGAAATTTTATTTATTCCGTCGATTTTATCTGGCGCAGCCCGTTTTTGGGCCAGACCGCTGAGTCCAAATTGGAAATCCACAACCGACTTCTTTGCAGCTCTTCGCTTGCAATATGGTGTCCCTGATTTCCAAGCTCGTCTGGAAGAAGAAATTAGATCGAGAACTCAACGGCGAGACGAACCAATTTCATCCTTTATTTCTAATTTAAGATTGTTGTTAGATAAAGTCGTACCGACTAAAATGACCTTGGAGGTACAGCTCGAGAGGGCATACAGAAACTTGCACCCTTCGCTTTATCGCTTCATATTTAGGGACCAGTTCAAGACGTTTGAATAACTGCAGATCTTGCGACAAAGAGAGGAGGTGAGGCGAGAAAAAGAAAAAACCTATCGTCTCCCACCACCTCCCGAATCGTCGCTCTTTCCGAATTTTGCATACCAAATGAAAAAGCGCACGAAAGCAGCGGTCATAAATACAACTGAAGTCGACAGTGAACATAAAGTGGCAGCTGTGAAAGAAATTTCTCAGGACTACCCAATACCGAAACGACAAGAAGGAAATGTAACATCACCAAATAGAACATCACCTAGAACAAAGCCAGCCCAGCAAATCAGCAAGGCACAGGAGAAGAAAAAGGAGTCAACGAAAGCGCACCAGCCGGCGCCAGCTAACAACAATTCACCTGCCCCTCAAACGGCGCAGAGAAATAACACGACAGCTGACAAGTGCTGGGTATGCCAAAAGCCAGGATACTGGGCAAAAGGCTGCAAGGAAAAGCGAGGGATCCTATGCTACAGGTGCGGACACCCAGGAGTTGTCGCAACGTGTCCAAACTGCTCCAGCGCACCCAATGGGATGGCAGAGGGGGACGAGAAACAAAATCCATCAGCGTCGAATAGTAGCGCGTTAGCGTCAGTAGGATCTCCGATTCAATTGGAGAAAAATCTAGCCAAAACATGTTTTACATCAACGCCACCGTGTCAAACGGCAGTAGTAGGACATGTTGACAATCGCCTTTATGTTAATATCGAAATTCATGGTCGCGTCTTTCCAGCATTGCTCGATAGTGGAGCTATAGCCTCGTTCTTAGGTCCAAAACCAGCTGAATTAGTCAAATCTAAAATAACACCCTGTTCAACCTACATGGTAATGGCAAACGGCTAATCGGAGAAATTAGTAGGCGAGGTAGAACTAACATTCACAATAGATGGAGAAGAAATCACCACTCGTATTAGGGTGTCGAACTCCCTTAACTATGACATTATATTGGGAATGGATCTCATGGAGCGCCTGCAAATGCGAATCAATTTCGCAGAGCAAATTTGGTACACTCCAAAAGGTATCATTCACCCTTGCTCTCCCAAAAATCAAGATCCGAGTACAGTTTATGCAGTAGCAGCAATTGACGTGGTGGCTGAACTATCGCAAGGGGAGAGAATACTTTTACGGGTTAAATTAGACCCACTTTTCGAAACTTCGGGCGGAGGTACAACCGCCGCACGAATTACGCCCCACAAAATTGACGTCCAAGGGCACTTACCAATAAAACAAAAAGCCAGACATATTTCGCCAAAGCTTATAGCAGCGGCTCACGCCGAAGTAGGTCGATTGTTAGCAGAGGGTATAGTTGAACCCTCTGAATGTCCGTGGAGTAGTTGTCCAGTGATAGTACCAAAAAGGGACGGGTTCATTCGGTTCTGCATTGACTACCGTCCACTTAACAAAGTTACTAAGAAAGATGCCTATCCTCTCCCTCATATGGATAGCCTACTTGATAATTTGGAAAATGCTAAATATTTATCGAAAATCGACTTGAGACAAGCCTATCATCAAATTCCTTTAGAGGAATCTAGTAAGGAGATTACGGCTTTTGCGATACCTGGCAAGGGTCTCTTTCAGTTTACGCGCCTTCCATACGGATTAACCAATGCCCCAGCGAGCTTCCAAAGGGCAATGGATAACACAGGCACACAAAAAAAAAAAGTGGTCTGTTACTGAGACTTGCCATACCCCCTCTTATGCATTTTGACGCGCTGAATCCGAATCCGAAGCCAGAATTGCGCCATCACCCCTCATTTTTTTTTAAATCGTGTAAAACCACCCCTAAATCGAAAAATCCGGGATATTCCGCTTTTAACGTTGGGAAAACTTTTATAAACTGCCTAAAAATTGCTGCAGATCTAAAGCTATACACATTTTGACGCGCTGAATCCGAATCCAAAGGCAGATTCGTGCCATTACCCCTCAATTCTTTTTAAATCGTGGAAAACCACCCCTAAATCGAAAAATCCAGAAATTCCGCTTTTAACATTAGGAAAATTTGAATAAACTGCCTAAAAATGACTGCAGATCTGGAGCTATACACATTTTGAGGCGCTAAATCCGAATCCAAAGGCAGATTTGTGCCATCACCCCTCAGCTCTTTTTAAATCGTGGAAAACCACCCCTAAATTGAAAAATCCGGAATATTCCGCTTTTAACGTTGGGCAAATTGGTATAAACTGCCCGAAAATGACTGCAGGCTGGAGCTATACAGATTTTGAGGCGCTAAATCCGAATCCAAAGGCAGATTTGTACCATCACCCCTCAGCTCTTTTTAAATCGTGGAAAACCACCCCTAAATTGAAAAAGCCGGAATATTCCGCTTTTAACATTGGCCAAATTGGTATAAACTGCCTAAAAATGACTGCAAATCTACTGCTAAACATATTTTGAGGCACTGAATCCGAATTCGAAACGAGATTTACGACATTCCCTCTCTTTTTTTTCAATCACAGAAAACCACCCCTAACATAGAAAAATTCGAAAAATTCAGCTTTTGACCCTTTCTCAAACCCGGAACCCTTGAACTTATAACCCTTAAACCCTAAACCTTGAAACCTTCAACGCTTAAACTGAACCCTTAAATCCTGAACCCATAAATCCTGAATCCCTTAAACCTGAACCATTAAATCCTGAACTCCTTAACCCTGAATCCTTTAATTCCAAACCGTAAAATCCTTAAACATTAAACCGTTTAACCCTCAATCGTTTAAACCCTTAACCGTTGAACCCTGAACTCTTGAACCCTTAAAATCTTAGATCCTGTACCCTTAAGCCCTCAACCCATGAACGATGAACCACTAAACTCCGAACCCTTATATGGTCAACAAGAAATGCGCTCAATCCTATCCGAATCCAAAGGCAGATTTATGCCATCACCCCTTAGTTCTTTTTAAATCGTGGAAAACCACCCCTTAATCGAAATATCTGGAATATTCCGCTTTTAACATTAGGCAAATTTGTATAAACTGCCTAAAAATGACTGCAGATCTAATGCTATACATATTTTGAGGCACTGAATCCGAATTCCACGCGAGAATCACGGAAAACCACTCCCAACATCGAAAAATTCGATGGGCGACTGGTCAGGGTGAGCAAGCGGGCCCGCAGCCGTCGTCATCATACCACCGCAGCTCTTCACAGGTGGATGACTTGTCTAACGATGTTGAATCGATGAAAAAAAAGCAATGGAAAGGAAGTTTTACAATTTACCACGCCAACTATATGGCAGAAACCACAGTTATGCGATGACTGCTATTTTTGCAAAACTATTACAAGCGGCTTTAACTCGAGAAATAAATCTAAAATAAAATACGCTAATGTCTCTTCAACAATAAAACCCATTACGAAATCAGATATTCATATATCCAATGGATTTGAAAGAGAGGAAACTATTTGTGATGCTGGTGAACTTATGAATGCAGAAGAAGATTTTATGGAAGAAGATATTGAAGAAGACGTCATAAGAAAAAATGAAGATGACAGTGAAAGTGAATTAATGGAGATTAGTGAATGTGAAATGGATGAAAGTAAAGACAAGTATGTTCCATATTCTGTTATGTTATGCAATCCTAAACCATTTAACCAAAAAGATTTAAATGACTTTTTTCGCAATACTGGCGCCTCGAAAGATGTTGCAGAATTCATGGCAGCGGAATTTAAAAGGCGGGAATTAGTAGAACCTGGAACTAAATCTTCTGTTTATAGAAAACGGGAACAAGAGTTTACAAAATATTTCACTGTAGATGAGGATAAAACATTAGTTTATTGCACAGATGTAAAGAGTGTGATTAATGAATTAAAACCTAATATTTACAAGTCCAGTGAATGGCGACTCTTCATAGACTCTTCAAAGCAAAGTCTAAAGGCAGTTTTGCTGCATAATGGAAATAAATACGCAAGCATCCCAATAGCTCATTCCACGAAACTAAAAGAAACTTATGAAAATATGAAGTATGTCCTAGAGAAAATATATCATATCCATCATATTAGGACAACAGTAACGTTTTACAAAGTTTCCGTGCTTTCTATGTTTACGGGACAGCGGAGATCGCATAAATCATTACAGGAAGAGAGAATGGCCAAAAAGAAATGCGCTTAATCCAGGTACTTACAACGTGCTTCAAGAACCATTGCTCGATCCATTAAAAATCCTTCTTCCTCCACTGCACATTAAACTTGGTTTAATGAAGCAGTTTACTAAAGCATTATATAAAGAAGGGGCATGTTTCCAATACTTGTCAGATCATTTTCCAGGTCTCAGTAATGCTAAAATAAAAGCAGAAATTTTTGACGGCCCTCAATTTCGAAGAATGTTTCGAGATCCTAATTTCATCAACACAATGAACGAAACAGAAAAGTTAGCATGGCTCAGTTTTCAAAGTATTGCTGAAAATGTTTTAGGTAATCAGAAAAGTCAGGAATATGAACAAATTGTTTCAGATTTATTCGATAACTACGAACGTTTAGGTTGTTTGATGAGTGTGAAATTACATTTTTTGCACACCTATTTGCAATACTTTCCTGAAAACTGAGGTGACTACAGCGAAGAGCAAGGTGAGCGATTTCACGAAGACCTTATAGAAATGGAGAGGAGATACACTTGAGGTATTAATATGATGGCTGACTACTGCAAGATGTTGGAAAGAGAATCTAACCCAGGTGATACAAAAAGATCCAGAAATCCTTTACACAGGTCATTTGAGGATAAAAGAACCCGCTATAAGCGAAAAAGAGAAAACTGAATTAGTTTTTTAAAGACGCAAGGTTTAATGGTTGACGGTTTAAGAGCTGAGGGTTTCAGTTTTCACTTTTTAAGGGTTTTAAGGCACAGTTAATGGTTTGAGGGTTGATGCTTTAAGGGTTCAGAGTTTAATGGTTCATCGTTCAAGGGTTTAAGGGTTGAGGGCTTAAGGGATCAGGATCTGAGGGTTTAAGGGTTTAAGAGTTCAGGGTTCAACGGTTAAGAGTTTAAAAGGTTGAGGATTAAAGGGCTATGGGTTCAATGTTTAAGGATTCTAGAGTTGGGGATTAAAGGATTCAGGGTTAAAGGGTTCAGGATTAAAGGGTTTTAGCGTTGAGGGCTTCAAGGTTTAGGGTTTAAGAGTTATAAGTTCAAGGGTTCAGGGTTTAGGGGTTGAAAGGGTCAAAAGCTGAATTTTCGAATTTTTCGATGTAGGGGTGGTTTTCCGTCATTGAAAAAAAAGTAGAGGGAATGTAGTAAATCTCGTTTCGAATTCGGATTCAGTGCCTCAAAGTATGTATAGCAGTAGATCTGCAGTCATTTTTAGGCAGTTTGTACTAATTTGCCCAATGTTAAGCGGAATATTCCGGATTTTTCAATTTAGGGGTGGTTTTCCACGATTTAAAAAACACTGAGGGGTGATGGCACAAATCTGCATTTGGATTCGGATTCAGCGCCTCAAAATGTGTATAGCTTTAGATCTGCAGTAATTTTTATGCAGTTTTCACAAATTTTCCCAACGTTAAAAGCGGAATATACCGGATTTTTCGATTTAGGGGTGGCTTTCCACGATTTAAAAAGAACTGAGGGGTGATGGCACAAATCTGCCTTTGGATTCGGATTTAGCGCGTCAAAATGTGTATAGCTTTAGATCTGCAGCAATTTTTAGGCAGTTTATAAAAATTTTCCCAACGTTAAAAGCGGAATATCCCGGATTTTTCGATTTAGGGGTGGTTTTACACGATTTAAAAAAAACTGAGGGGTGATGGCGCAATTCTGGCTTCGGATTCGGATTCAGCGCGTCAAAATGCATAAGAGGGGGTATGTCAAGTCTCAGTAACAGACCACTTTTTTTTTGTGTGCCTGTGTAATGAATGGCAACCACAAGTCTTTGTATACGAGGGTCATTTGATAAGTACCTAGCCTACAAATGAAAACACCAAAATTTTACAAAAAATAAAATTTATTTTTCAATGTAGTCTCTTTTTAGTTGAATACACTTGGCCCAGCGGTGTTCCAATTTTTTTAACCCCGTTGAAAAAAATGTTTTCTCTTGGTTTGCAAAATAGGCCTCCGTGGCGGCGATTATTTCGTTATTGGAGTGGAATCTCTTCCCGGCGAGCGAATTTTTTAGGTTCGGAAACAAAAAAAAGTCGCACGGAGCCAAATCTGGAGAATACGGTGGATGGGGCAGCAGTTCGTAGCGTAATTCGACCAATTTAGCCGTGGCGAGTGCAGAAGTGTAAGCCGGTGCATTATCGTGGTGGAAAAGCACTTTCTTTTTAGACAAATGGGGCCGTTTTTCTTCTAACACGGCGTCAAATCGGCTCAATAGTTCGGCGTAGTACTGTCCTGTGACCGTTTTGCCCTTCTCCAGATAGTCAATAAAAATCACACCTTGAGAATCCCAGAAAACAGTGGCCATCACCTTTCCGGCCGACGGGACCGTCTTCGCCTTCTTCGGAGCAAGTTCACCGGGTAAGGTCCACTGTTTTGACTGCTCCTTGGTCTCTGGAGTGTAGTAGTGAATCCATGTTTCGTCGACGGTCACGTAACGACGCAAAAACTCTTTTGGATTGCGATTAAACAGCTCCAAACACTGCTCTGAACTGGTCACACGGATGCGCTTGTTGTCTGCAGTCAGCAAACGCGGCACCCATCTTGCTGACAGCTTCCTCATGCCTAAAATCTCATGTTGGATATGCCACACGCGTTCTTCTGAGATGCCTACTATCGCAGCTATCTCGTGCACCTTTAATCGGCGGTCTGACAAAACGATATCGTGTATTTTTGTCACGTTCTCCTCCGTAGTGGCTGTTTTCGGAGCACCTGGACGTGGATCATCAAAAACCGACGTACGACCACGTTGAAACTCGTTATACCAAAATTTAACGGTCGCCATCGAAGGAGAAGCATCCCCATACACTGCATCCAAGCGTTCTTTAATTTCACTGCGCGATTTCCCTTCCAAAAACAAGAATCGAATCACCGACCGATATTGTTCTTTCTCCATTTTCTCAAAAATCAACGGACACATTTGCTTTCACACGCTCTCAAAAATAAACTACAACTCCGATCCGGCTGAAATTTCGTCTGTAACCGTTTACAGGAAGATACTGCACTGTAGTGTATTTCTGGTGATATAGTGGCACTAGTGCAATCTGGCGGTGAGGCTAGGTACTTGTCAAATGACCCTCGTACATGGACGATATTATTATCGCCACCGACACTTCTGAAAAACATCTAGATTTATTAGTGAAGGTCCTCTCGAAACTAAAAGAACTAGGGTTGCAGGTGAACAGTGACAAATGCAATTTGCGTTGTTCTGAAATGCGATATCTAGGCTTTGTCGTAAATAAGGAAGGGTTGAAGACAGATTCGGACAAGATAGCGCCAATTTTGAATTTCCCACCCCCTAAAAACCTAAGACAATTACGTAGTTTTCTAGGGATGGTAACGTGGTACGCTAGATTCATCCAAAACCTTGCCGAGTTGAAAAGCCCCTTAAACGATCTCCTCAAGAAGAATGTTCGTTGGTCTTGGGAGGGGGGGGGGGGGCAGCAGAAGGCATTTGAGACGCTACGCCTTCTGCTTACGCAAGCTCCCGTATTGGCGCGACCGGATTTAAATCTTTTATACTACAAACTGACGCAAGCAATCGGCTATTAGGAGCTGTGCTTAGGCAAGAATTCGTGGATGGGGAACATCCTATAGCATACGCCAGTCGTTCTTTAACGAAGGCAGAACGGAACTATATCGTTACGGAAAAAGAATGGTTAGCAGTCTTATGGGCAGTAGAAAAGTTTAGAGGTTACCTCTTAGGGGAAGAATTCACGGTCATAACGGACCATAGCAGTCTTCTGTGGCTCCATAACTTGAAAGACCCAACCGGACGCTTGACTAGATGGGCCACCGCTCTTCAAGCGTACAATATTAAAATTGTCCATCGAAAAGGGGCGTTACACAAAGTCCCTGACGCTTTATCTCGAGCTTTCGAGGATGAAATAGATGAAATAGCTGTTGTAGAATTTGTGGATCCAGACGAATGGTACTCGCGTCATTTTAATGCGGTAGAAAAAGAACCATCCAAATACCCTGATTGGAAAATTGAGAATAACCTCTTGTATAAGCACTGCCCTAATCAGTTCTTCGACGATACATTCGCTGATTTGGATAGGTGGAACCTAGTTGTTCCGGAGGCAGACAGAGAACGAGTCCTGTTCGAATGTCATAATCCTCCTCATGCCGCCACCTTGGGGCCGAAAAGACTGGTAGCCGAGTGGCACAAACTTACTTTTGGCCGTCGATAAGTAAGGATGTAGCTAGTTACGTTAGATAATGGTTAGATTGTCAGTTGCACAAAGTATCACAACAAGCCCCGGCAGGACTGATGGGAAAGCGCGAGGTCGAAGGTCCATGGCTTGTGGTAGCATCGGATGTCATGGGATCCTTTCCACCTAGTAAGTCGCAATATCGATATATCTTAGTTTTTCAGGACCTGTTCACAAAATTTGTGGAAGTCAGACCCCTTCGGAGAACGACTGCTCAACTAATCCCGAAAGCTTTTGATGAATTAGTAGTGTTCAGGTGGGGCTGCCCAAAGTGCTTAGTCACGGATAATGGAACCGAATTTTCGAATAACCTTATGTCGTCGCGGCTGAGAGAATTGGGGGTCATTCAGACCACCATCGCCCCATATCATGCTCAAGCCAACCCCACCGAGAGGGTAAACCGGACACTAGAAACAATGATGGCAATGTTCGTGAAAAGGGATCATCGTAATTGGGATATCCATCTTCACGAATTCGCGTACGCGATCAACACTACGGTGCACGCGTCGACTCGGTTGACTTCCGCCTTTCTAAACTTCGGCAGAAATCCCCGCCCCAATCCGAACCTGCGTCAGCAGCGAGAGAATGATAACCGAGTTGAAATAGGTGATTCGAAAGTGTGGGCGGATCGGCTTAAACGTCTCCCAACCATATATGACCTGGTCCAGAAACAGTTACAGCTTGCTAATAAAAGGCAAGCAAAATACTATAACAAAAATCGCTGTAATCTCTCGTTTGTTGTGGGCGACAGTAGTACGTAGAAACCATGTTCTGTCAGCAGCGGCCTAGAATTTTGCGGCCAAATTGGCACCGAAGTTCACTGGACCCTGTACAGTTCAGAAAATATTGTCACCAGTCATATATAAGTTGGAAGATCTAGTAGGAAAATAAGTAGAAAGTCACCGCATTTCGAAGGTACACGTCTCCGATTTGAAACTCTTCGTAGCGAGTGATACGAGTACCCCATTACCCTCCAAAGATCCAGAAGCCATAGCGTGAGGGAGCTGCCATGATGGTCGGAAGAGGAAGGGGCCGCGGAAGAGGCGCCAGCCAACCTTTGCGTCGCCCGTGAGGCGCGGACGATACCACCTTAGGGGGAGGGCCCCTGGTGGACATCCCGCCCAGTAGGGGGCTCTTGGAGTCTGAAGGAGGGAAGGAGGCTCGGCCGGAAGGCCCACCCTCGGGTGTCGCTCAGAGCTATCAGGAGCACATTCTTCGGGGCGCATTGGGATTGCATCAGCCTCTTGTTCCTGTAGTAGTTCATGGTCTCACCACCATGAGTGGGTGGCCGCACCAGGCGCCCACACCTCCTCAGGCTGGTGCTTCCCTGGCGCCTCGGGGTCGTGACCCCTTGGAAGGATTGTTGTATGACCCGTTGCTGAGGGTAGAGTCGGCGCTCGAGGAAGGGTCGGAGGGTGAAGCCTCTGGACCAAAAGCTCCTTCAGCAGTCGTCCAGAACATCGGAACCAAGCTGAAGTTGCCAAGGGAGGGGCAGTAGAAGAAGTTGAAGGAGGTAGTGGAGGAGGAACCATCCAAGAGGTCGAGGAAGGAAACCTCGGGTGGCCCTGCAAGAGCGGGACATCGTGTTCAGACACGATCGGGGCGTCCAGACGGTCTCCGAGGGGGTGAATCTTAGCGACCTCCCAAGGGTAGCTGGGCCCCCAGTATTTCGGGACTCGTTTGGCACCTTGTGGAGGCCACACACCCCCATTATCCGAGACACGGCCATGAATCGATTTCGGATGAGAGAAGCAGAGCTACGGGAGGAGACTCGGAGACAGATGGAAGAGGCCAGAGTGCAGATCAACTGGGAACAGCAGTTCCTGTCCCCAACAGCCATTGACCAACAGGAGGTCGAATGGTATCAGGCAAGGGGCGCGCTGAGCCCGGCCCCCTCGATAGCAGCCTGTCCAATCGAGCTGCACCAGGAAGCCAATTCTCCCGCCCTCTTCGTTGCCTCTGCCTCCACTACTGGCAAAGTGGATAGGTGCTGGAACTGCCATGAAATGGGACACCGATACACCCAGTGTCCTCGGCCCAGGCGAGGTGGGTTCTGTTTTAGGTGTGGTAGGTCGGCTGCGAACACAAGGACGTGTGTGAGCGAATATTGTCGAAGAATGAGGGAGTGTGCGTCGAGTGCTGCCCCTCAGCCGACTTCCACGCCGAAACAGAACGCTCCTCCGTCCAAGGGCGGGCGTTAGGATGGACCGCACCGCCACCGCTGCCGAAACCTTCGAAGGTCGTCGAAGCTTCTCTGCTTCGTCTCCTCCCCCCTTGACGATACCGAAACACCTTGATTTTATCGAAACACCACTATCTTATCGAAACGTCGCAACCTTATGGAAACACCTCTATCTTATCGAAACCTCCTTATCGAGACAACCTGACCTTCTCGAAACATCAGGGCTTTTTTCGAAACACCCTTACCCTATCGAAACACCTGTAGTTTATCAAAACACCCTTACCTTATCGAAACATATGGATCTTGTTGAAATTCTTATGCAATCTCTCTCTACAAAAGTAGAGGAGGCATCAAGCCACTAGTCCCAATTAAAAGCTCTTAGCACATTAGTCGTCGATGCTAAGGGCATAGGTAAAAATAGGGAGATCACGTGTGATCCCTGAAACGTGTCGTACTACCTCCTCTAGTAGGACATCCCTGGCACAATTGTCGGTGCTACATGTCCAGTTAGGGGTTGTTTCTTTTTGGATCTATGAATTTTGTCGTCGAATATCCAAAAAAGCGACCCCGCCCTCTCCTCTTCATATGGTAGTCGATGAGCTGAGAAAACAGTAGAGAGACTTTCCGAATCAGAGGAGGCGCGAAACCCGAACATATGCCCTAGCACATTAGTCGTCGATGCTAAGGGTTCGGGGAAAAGCAAGGAGATCGCACATGGTCTCTGAAATGCGTCGTATCCCCCCCCCTCCTCCAATGCAACATCCCTGGCACAATTGTCGGTGTCATAGCTTTGTCCCATAATTCGTTGTTGTAGGATACGAAATAATTGCGTAAAGGCCCTATGGCTCAATAACTCCTTAACCACGAATAGTTGTTGATGGTAGGGATAGAGTTAATGGTATGGGTACGCAGCGATTTTGAGAGTAATAATCATCGCTATCGCCAAAACTAGAAATCTCAGTACAATTGTGATCAACCCTGCTAGGATTCGATATATGGTTATGATAAGTAGAAATTTTCGTGATTAAATTACGCTTAACAACCCGCCCCATGGTTATCGAAACACACGTACCGAAACTTTTGTTGTAGTGTCGAGGCAATTTTGCAATAGGTAGAAATGTCCCAAATTGTGCATAAACTCTCGTACAACTCATTGCCATAGTAGTAATGGGGGGCTTACTTACTGCTATTTGTCGGGATAGTGAGTATGGGTGTTGTTTATGAAGAGCGTATTGGTGAGATGGCAATAAAGGTGAGTAAGGACAGATTGAGGTACGCCACATGGCTACGCATGAACACGAAAGACGTGCATTAACCGTAGTTTGAGCATGTAATTCAAAAGGCTATCTCCCGGTCATGAAGCAAATTTGTAAGGCCACTTACCAGATCAAGCGAGTATTATTGCGTTCGGGTGGACAAGAAACCGTTGTCCACGGAAAAAAGGAATTTTGTCGTTTTTTCTTACATAATCGGAGTAAGATACGTCGCTTGCGTAAACGGAACAACAAACCATTGTTCGAGTTGTAGATTACTTTCTTTCGTTGGTGAATGATTTTTTTTTTGCGTTGTAGAATAGGTAGCCTATAACATTTACTTTTGCGTCATAGAGTACTTAGGTTATAGCATAGAATACTTAGTTTTAATATTCTCTTTTGCGTCATAGAACACTTAGGCTGTAGCATATCCTCTTGCGTTGCAGAATATTTAGTTTGGAACACATTCTTTTGCGTGGTAGAGTATACTTAGTTGTAATATTTTCTTGTGCGTCGTAGAATACTTAGATGGTAACATTTATTTTCGCGTCGTGACATCGAAGGCTAGATTGCGTTGCCGATGATTTTGTTTTCAAGTCAATGACCTGCTGCGATCCCATCGGTACAAAACTATGTTGCGAATGGAGTGCGAATGCGAGCGAATCGTGTGCGATTGTAAGAGCGCCTAGCATTAGAATAGGAAGTGTCCATACCAATCGACGTTGTCAAGTATATAAGTACGGTAGTCACGAACTTCGTAGAGATTGTGAATTGGACATTAGGAGTTTCTTCCGCGAACCGTGGGACGTGCTTCGGTCTTGGTAGGGGGAGTTTGTAACGCTCACTTTGGAGCATTACAATTAGTAATCTAGATAGGAAAATATCCCAGCGGTTGCTGTAAGGGTTCTTTTCTGGCCAAGTCTCCAGAACAGAAAAACCTAACTTTAGAAAAGGAATGCTTGGCAGAAGAGGGCCCAAGCAACCCATACGACACCCTAATTAACACTGTTACCTGTAACACACACTAAAAGCGAAGACAGCACTCTTGTAGAGGAGCATTGCGAGCTCCTCGTGCTGCAACCATGCTCCGCTCCTGATGAAGAAGACGTAGCTCCTGCCATCCCTTATACTAACTGATGCTGCTGTGATGCGAGTGAGCTGGGCCCACTCTCCTCTTGATTCTTCTTGGCATGTGGAGGCGGCAGCTCTGAGGTGACCCTGTAAAAAGAAAAGATGGTTAGTAAAGAAGAACACGAGCACTGGTGAAACAACGTGAACAGAATAGAGAAAACTTAGTAAGAAAGAAAACACCATATTCCAGGAGGAAGTGGCGCAGGAGCGCATCTGGCTTCGCCGGAGACTGTGCCTCTGCGACTATGCTGCTCACACCTGCAAATAAAGAAAACTAATGTAGTACTTGCATAACACCGGATAAGGATGAACAGAATTTACCTTGTATGTCCGGGAAAGATTTGGACAGATGCTGAGACACAAGAAAAAGGCGGTGCTGCACTGCAGAAACAGACCCATGGGTGAACAGCTGCGCCTGTGGAGGCTGTTGCTGCGTGTCAGTCCCCGCTGTCCGTCTACTTGTGACCTGCAACAAGACAAGAGGGAGAATAAGTAGAAGAACAATAAGCTAGAAGAGTAAAATACTGATCCTACCTAGATCCACTGACACTCTTGAGCAGAAGAAGTAGAAGAACCTAACCTCCTCCAGGGATGTACCAGGTGGTTCTCGAGGTGAAGAGCACATCTGCTGGAGGCCCCACACACCTTGTGAAGGCTTTACCTGTCTCTTCGTCCTTGATGTACCGGCGCTGTCGTAACATCACGTAGTCGGCGCCGTCGTGCAGAACACCGGGCGCATGCGCGCATGTAAACATAGGCTGCACGCGGCCGTCGCTTACAACATGGGAGAGCGAGCGAGAGAGAGAGAGAGAGAGAGAGAGTATAGTACCCGAAAACGAACGAGTGGTGGCGCTAGCGCGCGGGGACCTGTCGGCTCGTTCTTTCATCACTTTGCGACGCTCGGCCACTACATTGTGGACCATAGCGCGCGTTAGTAGCAACTGTAAAGTAGCCTAGAATCTGCGGTTCTCGATATTCTAGTTCGCGAGTGCTCGAGCAAACCCGATTTCGTGTGCCCGCAAGCCTTCCAGTCAGCCCACTCGCAAGACCGACGCTCTCTTCAGAGGACAGCGACGGAGAGACACCATCTGAGACCCAGCGCATCCCTCCTGCCGCCGTTCCTCGCCAGCGAGTCCGCCAACTGCGCCTTCGCCCCAGCTTCGAGCTGGTAAATTAACTTGGCCGCGGCCATGTGTGTTCGGCTCTCTCTCGCATCGCGCGCACCGACTCTAGTCGTCACCTAGAGCCGGGTAAAATCATAGTTTTCTCGTGTCCTTCGCGTACTATCGAAACGTGTCGAAACTTTTGTAAAACACTCGCGTGCTCGCGCTTGAATTTGCGTTCCGCCCTACCGAAACCGGTTAGTCATCGCATCGCGTTGCGTACGTATCGAAACTTAGGATTAGTTAGATCGCTGGGAACGACCCAGCTGGCGCTCAACATTACTATTAACAATGCCTTGTAGATTTTGATATTCTGTTTTTATTTTCATGTCAATGAATGTCCAAGTTTTACTGTTACTTGCAGTGATTGATGATTTAAAGACCTTTACTTGTCCATCTGCTTGCGTTTATCACTCATTGAAAATACGAACTCATATATTTGCATAGTTAAGTTAATATTGATATTCATCATTGTTGGCGAGAATTCTTCATGACGCTGTACCATGGATAAATCGTAAATACACCGTTATAATATATATATATATATATATATATATATATATATATATATATATATATATATATATATATATATATATATATATATATATATATATATATATATATATATCGGTAAAGATAGACTTTTGAGGATTATATTCGTAACGACTACGCACTTTTGAACTCAAAATTCCAGCTCACGAACATCGACTTTTGAGGATTTCTATTAATACCTTCCAATCAGAGAGGGAGTTTATTTCTTTAGCCAAGCATATACGAATTCTGGAGAACAAAACTCTAGATCCTCAAAAGTCCGTCGTACAGTAATGTATATATATAAAACATGTATCGTGTAGACGCACCCTTACTGGGACTAGAAGCAATCCACATCAAAACGCAAGATAGATTGGAAACGCCAGTTCCAAGAGTGTCGGTGTCCTAAGCTTGAGGGGGGAATCTCCCCCACACGTAAGAAGGATCGGCTACACGCGCTTTTGGAAGTACAACGTATTGACACTGAGAATAATAAATATCAAAACGCAAGATCGACTGAGAGCGCGAGTTACGAGAGTCGCGGTGTTCAAGGCTTGGGAGGGAATCTTCCCCATGCGTAGGAAACATCAATTACGCCCGCTTTCAGAACGGCAGCGTACTACGCTTAGGAGCGGATACATCCAAAAAACAAGAATATTTGGCTGCTTTGTCTCTTAGTAAAAACAACTAACAATGGATGGAAGTTTTTGACTTCCTGATAGAGAAGATTTATTCCAATATCTTTCGACAAGAAAGTCTTCTTCCATGAGCATAAATTATGTCTACCTCAGGAGTTTTTACCTCTCCAATTTAAGACATAACCAATACAATAAATCATGGGAAGACTTCCAACTCATTTTTTTTTTCGTGTGGCAAACTACTTTAAGTTGAAACTGTAAATTCAATGAAAACATTTTATGAAAAAGGTGATGTAAGCCGAATTATGCCAGGTTTAAAAGATTACATTTCTGTTAAGCAGAGCAATTGTAAAAGAGAACATGTTCAAAAAAGATTACTGCTTGGTAATTTAAATGAACTGTATAGTTCATATAAAAAAGAAAATGAATACGTTAATATTGGTTTTACTAAATTTACATAATTGAGGCCACCACATTGTGTTTTAGCTGGAAGTAGTGATACGCATAATGTATGGGTTTGTGTAAATCACGAAAACGTAAAGCTAAGTGCTATGGATCTAGAAAATTTAACAAAAGATGCTAGATTGCCTCTTAAAAACTACCACGATTGCATCCAAGCAATTATGTGTAATGATGCACACGATAGATGCTATTTGGGTGACTATTTAGATTGCCCCAATATGTCCATATTACGTAAACATTTGTTTGAATGTTTTGATGAAAGTGATATTTTTCAAAAAGAGTATGAATCATGGTTTCAAACAGATCGGTGTACAATAGCTTTTAAAACTGTACATGTTCATGAATTTATGGACATACTGGGAGAAAAATTGATAAAATTAAAATCTCACGATTTTTTTGCTAAGAATCAATCACTTTTTGTAAGTGACTTAAAAAACAACCTTCAACAAGGAGAATTTCTTGTGTGTTGTGATTTTGCCGAAAATTATGCGTTTGTTATACAAAATTCTACACAATCGTTCCACTGGAACAACAACGAAGCACCTGTTTTTACAGTTGTTGTGTATTATAAAGAAAATGAAGAGCTTAAACATGTAAGCATTGCTATGATTTCCGACAATACAAATCTACAATCTAAACCATGATACTGTTGCCGTTTATGAATATCAAAAAGTTATAATATCTTACCTCAGAACTAAATTCATAGTAAAAGAAGTCTATTATTTGACTGATGGAGTAGGTCAGCATTTTAAAAATAAATCTAATTTTCGAAATCTTTTTTTTCATGAGAAAGATTTTGGTGTTTCAGCTGAGTGGCATTTTTATGCCACGGCGCATGGCAAAGGTGCATGCGATGGTATAGGCGCCAACCTAAAAAGAGGTGCAAAACGAGCGAGTCTACAAGTTTCTTCTAATAATCATATTTTAACGCCAGAAAAGCTTTACAACTGGGCTAAAGATTATTGCAAAGAAACCAAAGTTTTTTATAGCAGTAAAGAATTATATGAAGATGCTGTCTTGAAACTAAAACCAAGATTGGATAAGGCTAAATTCATACCAGGCACATTACAATACCATGTTATTATTCCAATTGATGAAAGTACATTGAAGCTCAAAAAAACCTCTTTAAGTTTTGAATATCAAATCTTCCCGAGAAAAACTGTTAGAAAAACAAAGAAAAATTATCTGCCATGAGAAAGAAACGTTAGTATAGTTACTATATTGCTGTTAGCAATGAAACTGTTTTTTTTTTTATATAAAAGTCAATAAAATATTATTTTTACATTACAAAGAATTCGAAAGAACAGGTAAAGATTATGAAAGGTAATTAGGTAGCGAGGCAGGCCTAGTTTACGCGACGTCCCGCGCGCAGAGCCGTTGCGCTACTCTTTCACGTTCTATTTCTCGAAGAAAACATCCTGAGAAAATTATGAAAAAAATCATTTCCTATGTAAAAAATTCTCAGGTTTCGATCTAAATGGTCAAAAAAAATATTAAAAATACTGTTTTTGATATATAAGACGTTTTGTTGAAGGTGAAAATGGAAAATTTCGGAAAAACTGCATACACCATTGGAAAGCTGAGGAAAAAATACGTCGGAAACGCTTACAAAACAATTTTTTTAGTTACATTTTAGTATAATAAACATGAGTTAGAAATAGCACGATTTGGCGCTCGCGCGCGGCGCTGGGGCAGTTGACGTGAAACGCCTTATATATATATATATATATATATATATATAGTACTATTTTCTTTGTAAAAGGACAGCTTTTGTCCATTTATATTAAACAAATTAAATACACGGAGTGAAACCTTTAGCAAAACCATATGAAACGCATTGCAGTTTTTGTTATTATTCCACCGATTTAATTGAAACCCATGCATTAAATATTTTATAAAATATCTGTCATGTAAATTATATTTTATAAAAGATGCATTGGTTCACTAAAAAAAAAGACTTTGATTGAGATGATGTGATTATTTATTTAACTGTACTACAGATATTGTCTTGTATAATATTGCCTTTAAATAAAATATATATTTTAAAAAATTTTAAATCTTTATTTTAGCTTTATAAAAATCTCAAATTTTCCCAAACAAGTATTCTCTGAATTTTCAGTGTTACAGAAGAGAATTGTTGCTTTACACACTTTGTTGTTTGTTCAACACCAGTGTGTTCATGTATTAGATTGAGTACCGTACTAACGACAAGTCGAAACATTGCAGTATTTCTACAAAGAAAAACCAATTATTTTTTTATAATATATTGTAATTGTCCAGAAGAATAATTTGAAAAAGTACTGCTTTTTAAAAAGTATTTGAAACTACTTTGTGATGTCTATCTCTAACAATATTTGTAGTACCAGTATTCAAATTTATTAAAAATATATTTTTTATGCATAAATTAGTCCTCATTCCTTATTTATATAAATTTATTGTTATACTGTAGATTTTAATGCGTTAGTATGTTATTCTATGGCTTATTTGAAAACATTTCTCAATACAACTATAAATTCGAAATTGGACTAGTATACATAGTTTCTCATGGAACTACAATTTTTTATTTTTTTTTTAATTTAATTTTTCATTCTCTCGTCCTTCTCGTTTTTATCTCATTTTTATCATTCTTCCGTCAGGGATCGCACCGAGGGGTTGTACAGTTAGTACTGCTCCCCGTTATTTATTCATATATTCAGATTTTTTGCCAATTTCTGCTAAATACTGTTAGGAATTGCTCAGAGTGACGATTTGTGCGCACTGGCGATTATATTTTGTGGGTCGAGCGCGGATGCACTCGCTCGGAGGAGTGGATTTGTGCCTTGTTGTCGAACAGGCGGTTGTACCGCATGGCCGGCGTGCCCCGCGCATACAGCAGCATTACCCGTGCGACATGTGTGTTTCCACGTGCCTCCGAGTGCTGCACTTTAAAGCGCGGGCTTCAAACTTTGACTTTTCTTAGTGGGCTTAGTAATCGTGCTGTACTGTTATTTTCAGTTGTGGAGCTTCACGGGCGTGTACCCCGGTTGCGTCGGTGCCTCACATAACCTCAACATCGTCTGCTTGCTGGTGGATTTCTCTCAACGAGCTATCGTGGGCGTGTACCCCGTTTGCACCCCGGTGCCTCCACACAACCTCAACACTGCCTGCTTGCTGGTGGAAGTGTGAGCATACAGTAAGATTATCATTTTTCAATACAGCCTTCCATCATGAGCGAATGTGCAAATTGCAAGAAACACTCGCTTCCGGCTCATCCATTGCGCCTTGCATTATATGCCCTGGACTGTTGAACGCTGACACATCTTGTGCTAATCTTACGGCATCAGAAACCAGAGTATTAGAGTTGAAGAAGACTCAAATGACGGTCTATCGATGCCAGGCGTGCACAAATCAAAGTGGCCTATACCCAGATGTGCGACAGATGGTTAGTAAACTTAAGGATGACATCCAGAAGCTGAACAGCGTATACACCACCATCGAGGAATTATAATCAGGCCCACCCAAACGAGCCCAAGATGATTAAGTATATTAATAATTTTCCTGCAATAGTGGATAAGACTTCTCCCTCAGCTGCATCTTCAAAAAACTCAACAGCATAACCTCTTCAGTAAAGGTGAAGTATGATTTAACAATCTACTACCAAAACACTCAGCTTGTGTAACAAAATTACAGACCTCTCCTTCAATATATCACTATCCTCTCATTTCATAGATGTTCTTATCTTCACTGAAACCTGGCTATCGTCTTCCATTGCTGATTCTGAGTTATTGCTAAATGGATTTACAGTGTATTGTCATGACAGGTGGTCAACCACAAACGAGCAATTTCAAGAGAGCTGGAGGGACTTTTGTCGCTGTCAGGAACTCAATAGAAGTAGTTCAGTGCATAATCGACTTCGACATCGAACAAGTGTTCCTTCGACTAAAATGTGGTGAGGAGAAAATGCTATTGGGTGTGGTGTACCTGCTCCCCAAATCACCACTAGTCAAGTACCAGCCGCATCTCAACTCTCTGGAACTACTAACCTCAAAACATCCAGACCACAAAGTATTTATGATCGGTGATTTAAATATTCCTGGTGTGAGATGGCTCAACGATCCATTACATTTTGAGTTTGTTGACTACATCATCCCGGAGCTCAGAGATATCAGCGCTGCAGTCTGCTCAACGTACTCGTGTCTGGGTCTCTCGCAGCTGTTTCCCATTCACCCATTGAAAGGTTACTCGCTGGATCTGCTTTTTGCCTCACCTTCGACTACTTCTCTCATCGACTCCGAGGACTGCGTGGTCCGTGCAGATGTACATCACACACCTGCTTTCTTCAAGTTCCTACTGTATGATGGGTCGATTGCTGACGTCAATGTCCCCCGTTTTGATTCTTTAAGGGCGGATTATCTATCGATAAATAATGTTATAAATACTATAAATTGGGATAATCTCTCGGATTCAGTTGACGTCAGTACTCGACTGGAGCAATTCAACAAAGCCTTATATGGCGTAATTGATAACTTTGTACCTGTAAAGCGTTGTAGCGAGTCCATGTACCCTGCGTAGTACTCTAGTGACCCCTAAAGTCTAGTACTAAAGCGTCTTGTAATAGATAAAAAGCGCGCCCACATAAAGTGGAAATCCACTCGCAACCTCAGCGACTACATTGACTTCAAACGTTTACGTGCCCACTGCATTAGAACATCCAAAGTATGTTATAAAGAGTACATTGCCAATGTTGAGTTATCACTAACGAGGAACATTAAGCACTTCTGGGCACATGTTAATTGTTGTAGGAAAGTGAGTGGAGTTCCTCGGAATGTTACCTGGGAGGAGAGAGTCGCCTCCTCAGGCCAAGAAGTCGTTGATCTGTTCTCTTGCTACTTTGGATCCGTCTATCGTCCTATCCCTAGGACTGATCTCAATTTGGATATGCGTATCCCTAGTCTAATTTCTAGTATAAGCATTGATATCTGTGATGTGCATAGGGCAATCCTACAATGTAGTGATAGTACCAGTGCCGGGCCTTGTCGGTGTGCCAAATTACTTTATTCGTAGATGCGTAGACTCCCTTGACAAAGCCATGCTCAATATGTTCAATTACTCGCTAAGCCATGGAGTTTTTCCAGAACAATGGGAAACCTCCTTCATTCAGCCTATTTGTAAGAAAGGTGATAAATATGATGTTACGAATTATAGGCCCATTTCATAAATCAATGCCTTGGCTA
The DNA here is from genome assembly GCA_036365515.1 of Torymus aiolomorphi. Lineage (NCBI taxonomy): Eukaryota > Metazoa > Arthropoda > Insecta > Hymenoptera > Torymidae > Torymus > Torymus aiolomorphi. The sequence continues at coordinate 85,847,306 of CM070876.1, forward strand.
AGATTTTTGACTCTATTGTCTCTCAAAAACTTGCTGATATTCTAATTAATCACATTATTCAAGAGCAGCATGGTTTCGTCAGAGAGCGGTCAACTATCTCCAACTTACTTCTTTATACTGATTACATTTCGAGGGTTTTGGAGCACTCCGGGCAGGTGGATTCGATCTACCTGGACATTTCAAAAGCCTTTGACACTGTTCAACACATGAGACTATTGCATAAGCAGTGGGGCATCGGCGTTCACGGGGTCCTCTTTCAGTGGCTAAAGTCTTATTTATTTGGCAGAAAGCAGATTGCTCGCTTACGTGGGTATGAGTCTGGGATTGTGAGTGTAACGTCTTGGGCCCCACAGGGCTCACACCTGAGCCCTTTGCTCTTTATTGTTTTCATCAATGATATTGCACAAAACATAAAATACTGTAAACTCCTGATATATGCTGATGATGTCAAATTATTTAGGACGGTATACTCACCCCTGGACTCCTCTGCTATCCAACGTGACCTTATTGCGATCCAGGAGTGGGACACAACTAACGGCCTACGTCTGAATGTACAAAAATGCCAATTCATATCGTTTTGTAAATCTAATCAACCGCGATAGTTCGCTTAGGAACTTTACGGTGAACCTCTATAGAGGGTATCTTCGTTATCAGACCTAGGGGTCATTATTGACCAGCGTTTATCGTTTCGTGAGCACCTGGCGTTCGCTCTCTCCAAAGCCCATCAATCTCTTGGATTTCTAATGCGTAATACTAAAGAATTTTGTAATCCGGTTTCACTAATTTATCTATACAGAGATTTAGTCCTGCTCGGGCTGCTTTATGGCTCACCTGTCTGGTCCCCCTATACTCAACAAAGCATAATTTATCTTGAATCTCCCCAGCATAAGTTTATGAGGTACCTACTCTACACGCTCCTAGAACTCACAGATTACCTACAGTTAAGTCCTTACATGATTATCTTGACGGCCTAATGGTTTTTAAGATTGTTAATGCATATGGGAATAGCGCTCAATTATTCAACTTGTTTAGCGCACGTGCCACGTCTTATTGTACCAGAAATCCCCCGGGGGTCTCCGAGGAGCTTTCTAGGTCCAATTTGTACTTTTATAGAGCTATCCAGCGGTTAAGAAGAGGTTGGAACCGCCTCTCTCTCGTAGTACGCTCCATTATTATAATCAGTCGTTTCAAAACGTCGTTGAGAAACCAACTTTATAAGTACTCGTAAGCACTCGTGATATTACTCGGTACTCTTTCTACATAGCTTTAAATCGCAGTACTTGTCACTCGTTAACTTTTAAAAATAGCTTTCTATTAATTGTTTTTTGAGAAAAGGCAAAGAGAAATTAATTTACTAGTATACAATGTTAACTTTATTATCTCATTACAAATTTTTGCGGTAGTTAAACTGTGCGTCCTCATGCGACAACTGGCGACTGATTAACTTTGTATACAAACTAATTATTAGTTGTAAATGTGGAAAGGGCTACATGCCCATTGAATTTAAATAAACAAATAAATAAATAAATTTTTGCGCGCGTGTAAAATAAATAAAAATAATTAGAAATTGAATGTCATATTGAATATCCTCTTGAGTATTTCCTCTCGAATATCCTCTTGAGCACTTCCTCTCGAATATCCTCTTGAGTATTTGCTCTCGATTATCCTCTTGGGTATTTCATCTTGAATATCCTCTTGAGTGGTTGCTCTTGATTATCCTGTTGAGTATTTACTCTTGATTATCCTCTTGAGTATTTGCTCTTAATTATCCTCGGGATTATCCTCTTGAATATCCTCTTGAGTATTTATCTTGTACATTTTCTTGAGGATCTCCTCTTGAAAATCCTCTTGAGTGTTTGCTCTTGAGTATTTGCTCTTGATTATTTTCTTAAAGATCCTCTTGTGTATACGCTCTTGATTTTCCTTTTATCCAATCCCAAAGACTTTTCGAGAGCGAGATCCAAAAGATGGTCCAGACCGGTTTGTTCATGTGCACTTCTGAAGCTGAAGACAGATCTACAGGCATGCGTCTCCATGATCTGCTGCTTGTTGTCATGTACGATCGAAGCGAATGCAGCGTGTCGTTCTTAATGTTACTGTTGCTACTGTCGCTGCTGCTACCTTTGCGATGCTTCTGCGTCGAAGAGAAACTATTCGAGAGCCTGTTCTGTTTTTGCATTTGTGGCGAAGAAGTCTGCTCTCTGCTGCTGGTTGATTGCATAGAGTTGGGGCTTAAGAATGACGGCATATCAATTTTGAGTATGGCAGACGGCGTTCTCTGCTTCGGCTTGATCCTTTGCATCTATGAAAACTTCTTGGCGGTGGTGTGGGCGTGGAAGTCTTTTCAGGACTGAAGAGTGACTAGTGCTTGACAACTGGCTGGGCAGCACCGATTGTCTTATTTCATCATGTGTCATGGCTTCTTATTGTTTGACCTCGGTAAGTCAATGTTCCTTCACTGGCGTCATTTGGGCTCTTGGAAGGCATCTGACTTCTGCAGCATTTGGTGGTTTCGTGTCCTAAAATATTGAAAGGGAAATTGTAATATTGGTTTGGCATTATATGTTAAAAATGAAAAAAAACTTATAAATAGTGTATTTGAGATGGTGAGATGGTTCATAATTGGACTTTTCCTTGGCGAGATACTTTCGATTTTTTTATAGTGGCTCTTGTAGCACTCTTGGAAGTGGAGGTGGTGGTGGTAGATGCCGATGCTGTAGCTGAAGTAGGTGATGGTCTCGAAGGAAGTGTCCTACGAACAGATGGTACATTGGGTGGTTCGAGTTTTATTTTAAGCTGATGGTTCAAGGGTGGAGTTTTCTTTTGATGACTCATTTTATTATTATTATTGCAGAGCCTCTTTTAAAACTATATGGCTACACCTTTATTTATATTAAGGGAACGCCAAAGTCAATGTATTTTAAATGGAGGTTGGCTCAGTATCCAGTATAACGCATTTTTATTATAAAAATTAAAAAATTCTTTTCTTTTGGGATTTTGGGGACTTGTGTGTGCTTTGGATATTAATATTTTGTTATTTCTCAAATTCGTAACTCAAACAATCAATTAATTGCCGACAAAACCTTAAAAAACTTGCACGGGTAACATAACCTATACATTACGAAATTGAAAGATAATTTCTTTAAATTTCAAGGCTTGAGCGAGCTTTATATATAAATTTTAAGTATTCTCCCAAATTTCAGTTCAATCGGTTAGTTATTCGAAGAGAAAACTTTGAAAAACTGACGGAACTTCGGCCTCCCCTTAAGGGGATGTGCAACCCTAATTTCAATATTTTTTTAAATCAACATTCAAACATTTATTTGGAAAAAGACGGCTGTCAAGCGCTCCGTACACGCAAACACTATATGCAGATTTTTTCCTGGATAATTCTATTGATATTTGTGTGAGTTATGCTCGTTTGAAAAATAACGTCGGTACTCACATCCCCTTAATACCTAAGCATATTTTCAATAAAAAATTTTTTGCATCATTAATTTGTAATTGCAGCATTTTTTAATATTTTTTCAATACAAAAAACTACTTATTTTTCTTAATTACATGAATTTTTGTGAGTTTTTATCGTTTCTAACATCAATAAGGTACTTACAAAATTTTTTGATTCCAGAGCGTCATGCCAGAGGTACATGTACAAGTAATTTGCAACCTATCCCATCCAAAACCATTAATTCTTCTCCTCAAAAAGTTACGTACAAGTGGAAGATACTGTATTTTGAAAAATAAGCCTTGAAAGAAAAACACCGTAAGACTTAAAAAATCATCAGCTATCAGATCCCTCATTTTTTCTCCTTGAAACCCACACTCGAAATGATTAAAATCTAAGCTTTGACAGCTTGCATGTGTTCATCTACAATCTTATCCCAGCAGTCACAATTCCAATAAAAGTTACTGCCAACAATTACTATTAGTATTAGTATTTCATTTATTGTAAAAAATAGTTGACAAACTTAAATGTCAGTTATAAAACATTTATAATTTAACAATCTTATAGTTTTTTAAATTACCTCAATACAACATCTTAATATAAAACACTTTTATTTGAAATTCAATTGGAGTTAATGACTAATTTCAGGAACACCTCCAAATAGTTGATTATATAGGGGCCCAAGTGGAACAAAAATTTTATTTTCGTTGCTTTTGGTTTTTTCCCCGATTTTATATTTGCTTATGGATTCTGGCGATAAAACTGTACCAGTAAAAAATTGGCGACCAAATTGAATTCCCGGAACACCGCCAAATAGTTGATTATATAGGGGTCCAAGTGGAATAAAAATTCTATTTTCGTTGCTTTTGGTTTTTTCGTCGCTTTTATTGTTGCTTATGCATTCTAGCCATAAAACTATACCAGAGAAAAATTGGCGACAAAATTGAATCCTCGGAACACCTCCAAATAGTCGATTATATAGGGCTGCAAGTGGAAAAAAATTATATTTTCCTTACTTTTGGTTTTTTCCCCGATTTTATATTTGCTTATGGATTCTGGCGATAAAACTGTACCAGTAAAAAATTGGCGTCCAAATTGAATTCCCGGAATACCTCCAAATAGTCGATTATATAGTGGTGCAAGTGGAACAAAAATTCTATTTTCGTTGCTTGTGGTTTTTCCACGATTTTATAGTTCTTTATTCGTTCTGGCGATAAAACTGAACCCGAAATAAATTGGCGACCAAATTGAATGCCGGGAATACTGACAAACATATTTTTCAAAAAAAAAAAAAAAAAAAAATTACACAGCTATTGCGGCTCTTTTGTTATTAACACGAACGTGTTTTTTTTTAAACCTTATAACTTGAAAAATGAACGGTCAATTTAAATAAAAATCACGATACTGCAGAACATAAATAGCTATAATCTGTTCATATTTGTATCCATTCTGTCGACTAGTTTTCGAGAAAAAAATTTATATATGAAAAAATGAGTTTTGTATGTCCAACGATTACGAGTTCTTTGGGCAAAATGATTAGTCCAGAGATTTCGAAAATATTTGAGGTTAAAATTTTTTAATTTTTTTTCAAATCATAATTTCTCGTAAACGGCTCGACGTATCAGCTCCAGTTTTATAGATAATTTTGTATGTGATATAGATAATATGTGTACGAATTTTCACCAAGATCGTTTGATTACTTTTTGAGATATTTTATATTTAAAATTTTCATATTTTGCAGTCATTTTCTTTGTCACATGATAACTAGAGAAAAAAAAATTGGTCTAATGATGTTGAAATTTTGTGGAGATATAGAGTTTATATGTTTATCGTATAAGTCCTTTAGGTAAAAGAATTGTTTTATAATTTTTAGAGATAAGGGAAACGTCCCAATACCCGAACATATAAGAAATTGACCTTCAACATTCAACGAAAATAATTACTCTAGAAGGTTTAAACAATAATATTTTCTTTTATATGATCAATTATGACGTCCTTAGTCAAATGGTATCAAAATGAGATTGCTTTATAAAGGTAATTGTTTATTATAAAGATAAAAGCACGATGATGCCTTTGTCCCCTTACCCGAACGCAGAAAATACGTAGTCCCCATTGTTCCATTTTTATGTCCTAATACCCGAACAATCGTTTGTAAATAAACGACTTATTAAATTATTTTTGATTATTACAATGTTCTTTTGTTGTTATAATTACTGGAATAGATGTATAAACACTATATATGTAAAATGTAAGTCATATGGAAAACATAACATAATCTAAAATACATGTAAACTTTGCAATATTGAGGTTACGACATACACCATGTACTGTTCGGGTACCGGGACATGTTATTTAATGTCATGACCCAATACCCGAATACTATCTAATTGAAATATTTTTTTATAAACTGTTTACCGTTATGACGGAAAATTATTCTCCGTCATTTTCCTCTCTCCCCGCGTTAATCATGTACTAAATCCTCCTTAGATGTTACAGGTGCAGATGACGGGGAAGGACGCCCGGCCGAGAGAGAGACGGAGAGAGAGAGAGAGAGCGCGAGGAGCACGCGCGAACCGTTTAGACCAGTGTGGCTAGGTAAACAATATATATCGTAATACTACGCATGTAAAAGTGGCGATTTATCGCCACAACCTGGTCACACTGGTTTAGACTCGTGAGAGAGTCAATCAGTCTCGTTTTGGATAGCGTCCGCGCTCCCCGCTCAGTTTTGACACGAAAGTCTTCTCGCGAGAATAGAGCTGCGTCCCAGTGTGAGAGTGAGTGAGCTTGTGTGTGTGTGTGTGTGTCGGCGAGCCGGTCACGGCCTCGGAACCACCTCAGCGATGCGACCGGAAGCGACCTGCGCACCAGGAGCTCCGACGAAGCGTATTCGGCGACAGCGACTACGCACCAGTTGTAAGTGCCGGCTCGACTCTTCTATCTCTCCCTGACTCGCGGCAACTCGGGCCTCCTTCTTGCGCCCGCTGACCGCGAATCGCACATTGTGCGCTGTGTCCCCTTTTCCCCTCTGTGACTTATTCAATAAACCCCGTTATACGTTATTTAACTCTCGTGAGTGATCATTCATTTGCCACCCCGTTCTCCCACCTTTATTCAATTCAACATTCGCATGCGGCGGGCATTGCACGAGGCGCGCTAGCCTCGCCGCCGCATGCACTATATTTGTAACTGGATAATTACCGAGCAGCCAGGGAAATTAATTATCCGTTACACCGTATCCTTAATAACTTTAAAGAATACTATCTAAACTAAAACTTTAAAGAAAACTAAGAAAAAATTTTTGAGATGTTTTAACGTTTATTAACCGAGAAAGAGACGAATAAGTAATATTGTTCGGATATTGGGCACTGTTCGGGTATTGGGACGTTCCCGTTATTTAAAGTTAAAATTTTTTTACGTATTTTTCAAAATCGTAATTTCTCAATGATGACTTAATGTATCAATTTGAATTTTATAGACTATTTTGTATGCAGTATAGGCAATACCTATGTAAAATTGTAAAATTTTATCCAGGTTATATGGTTAGTTTTTGAGATATTGGATATTTAAAATTTTGGTATTTCTGGAAATTACTTTCTATGTCGCACAATAACTAGAGTAAAATTTAATTATTTTGAAATTTGATGGAGATGTAGATTTGATGTAGGTGTAGAGTTTGTATATTATTTATTACATGAATTGTTAGTGTAAAACTATTAGTTTATAAATTTCAGATATATTTGAGGTTAAGACTGTTAAAACTGTTTTAGTCCTCTTTTTAAATCGTAATTTTTCGGGAACGGTTTTATGTATATTTTACTTGAAAATGGAAATGACGCGTGATACGGGAGCTTGTTGTTTATTTGCTTTTGTTTTTTATTGAGATTTATTTACAGCGAGCTCTGCAGAAACATGAAATTAGTCATTTTGAATTTGAATTAAATTTTCGAATAATAGCGATTTGAAGTGAATATAGTAAGAATTATCTTCTCTCAATTTTGAGATAAAAATTTTGAAGTTGAAACTATTATGGTTCATGATCATATAATTTTATATACACTCATTTTGCCTTTACAAATTTGTTTAAATGTTTTTATTAGCTGCTACTGATATTTGTGTTTACATAATATTTTATTTGATTTTGTTTTTTATGAAGATGGTGTAATACTCATACTTTATCATTAATCCTATTTTATCAGCTGAACACGTCAAAATCATTAATATTAAAAATAATTATTTGTGTCTTAAACAAATTGAATGAAATAAGTGTGAAATAACAACAAATTTAAATAACAGGAAAAAAATGTGAAATTTACAAATATTAGTAAATTATTGAATCATTGAAAAAGTAAATTGGAATCGTCCAATGAGATTGCAGGATTTTAAAATTGATTAGGCACGTTCGGAAAATATCAACTTCTGTCGGGTGTACACTAATTTTTTGAATAATCACGATTTAAGGAGTGAATATAGTAAGAATTACTCTCACTCAATTTTGTGATAAATATTTTAAAGTTTAAACATTTACGGTTTACGGGTATATAATTATACACGGTGTCTCATTTTAATCTATGCAGCATAATATCTCCGAATGCAGGCCAGATACAGAAAAATGGTTCAGAGAACCAAAAGTTGACCCCCATGGTCACGAACAATTTTTATCTGAACCATTTTTCTGTATCTGGCCTGCATTCGGAGATATTTGGCTGCATAGATTAAAATGAGACACCGTGTATATACACTCATTTTGCCTTTACAAAGTTATGTAAATGTTTTTATTAGCTGACACTGATATTTGTGTTTACATAATATTTTATTTGCTTTTTTTTTATTAAGATGGTGTAAGAAATGATAAAATCAACAATCAACTATATTTTATTGAAAATAAAAGAAAAGGATTACGAAAACTATAACGGACCATTCAAAAAATCAAAATTAGAAGTATAATTTCAATTTTTGTAATATGTACACAATTATTTATAATAAAGATACATAGTTATTGAATAATAATATATTTATAATGTCAAAAATTCAAAAATGAAGTTATTATATATGATTTTGAAAATGTGAGTAAGTTGATCTGAGGGTAGATAGCAATTTTTTAATTTTATATTTTGAAATATTACTTTTTTTAAATAAAATAAGTGTCAAATAACAAATAATTTCAATAATAAGAAAAAATATGCAATTATTTAAATATTAATGAATTATTAAATCATTGAAAAAAAGTATAATGATTAAACATATCTTATATTTAATATATGTACTATACTTATAGGGAGATACATTAATTTGGAGGAAGCTACGTGCCAATGAATTGGCAGCGATTTTTTTGATGGCACACTCATCAGTTTAAGTTTTTCTTGTTCTTTCATCTTTTGTGAAATAAAATATTCCTAGTCTTTGAGCCTTTATTAATGTGAACAAAATTATTTACAACCTTTTTTGAATGCTATACTTTTTTGGCGCTACTTTTAAATCTAAAAATTAAGGAAAATTTTGTCTTGTATTTAAACTACAACCATTATAAATATTGGCATCTATCTATTTGATCTTTGCATAAATAATTATCTACACTGAAACCCATAAGTTTTAAAGTAATAATTTTACTGTAGATAATTATTCATGCAACGATCAAATAGGAAGATGCCAGTATTTATAAGTGTCGTCGTTTAGAAAAGACGAAATTTTCCTCAATTTTTAGATTTAAAAGTAGCGCCAAAAAGTATACTATTCAATAGGGCTTGTAAATAATTTTTTTCATGTTCAGAATGGCTGAACGAACAAGAAAAACTTTGTCCTGTAGATGTTTCTTCAAAATTAAATCCCTGTTTTATGTTTTGTCATTTAAAAAAAAGGTGAAATTTCCGTCAATTCTTAAGCTACAAAATTACAACCTGAAGTTTTATCCACATCCATGATCCAGACGTGAGAAACTTCCCTCCTGAGTTTCGGACTGATTTGTCATTATTTATTATTGTTTCTTTTATTTTTTTTTATCGAATGACAATCATTTGAGCTTTGGTTCATTTGTCTACTATTTTCGAGTTCCTAAAAAGTTAAAGAGTTCCTGAGATTTACTCGTATATTAATGTGAATTATTTATAATACAGAGTATATTTAACTATGCACATCCTTTTTTGGATAGTAAACGATAAATAACGGTAATAATTTTTACTTGACGTTTAATTTTGTGGCTGTTATTAAAAATCTCTCAAATACTGAAAATTAATATTTTAAAAATTTATAACTTTTTGAATATTGGGTTTTTTTTAGAATTTTGAAAGGATCATTTTAATCTTAAAGTTGCCTTAATTTTCAAGAAAGAATTATTCTGATCGCAAAAGACTGTTTTTATTTGTTTAAACAAATGCACTTAAATGAAGGTTCTTGCAATTTTGTTAAATTGTAACCTCTAAATTTAGATTCTATGAATCAAAAGCTATAAAAAGCGGTGATTAGTTTTTCCAATTGCATCAGCAGGTTGCTATATGGGGAGACAGAAGCGACAAATTTTCCGATGCCTGGGACATAGCTAGAATCGCTAGAAACTGAAAAACCCCTGGCGAACGGCGCAGACACTCAGTCCACGCGCGCTCATATAACAACATTGCAGCCAACGGCAATTCGGCGAATCCTTCCGAGCGCCTCCGAGCACCGCCGAGGTGCGTCGCCGACGCAGCGTCCGCGCGGCCACATTATGTTCAAGCGCTTAAGGGGGTTCATGCGATTTTAAAATGGGTTCACTGTTTAATTTTTATGACATAGATTATTAAAATATAATAATGTAAGTTCACACAGATATGAAAGGCAAATACTTTCTGAACCGAAAAAGACTATTGTAATACAAAAATTTTTAATCAAACACGTAGATATTGTTCAATAAGTAAAAAAGTTACTTTCGCTATTTGCCAACTTTTTATTTTTCATTTTATTTTAATGTTTAACGTCTCATTTTACTCCTTAAATATTTGTCTACGACTCATCCAGGTTTATATTATGAAATAATTAATATATACGAAGCAACATGTAATTGTTTACAGTTTAAGCACAGTAAACTTCAAGATTATACTGTATTGTACTGTAAACAATTACATGTGGCTTTGTATATATTAATTATTCCATAATATAAGCCTGGATGGGTTGTAGACAAATTTTTAAGGAGTAAAATGAGACGTTAAACATTAAAATCTAATGAAAAATAAAAAGTTGACAAATAGCGAAAGTAACTTTTTTACTCATTGAACAATATCTACGTGTTCGATTAACAATTTTTTATCATAATAGGTTTTTTCGGTTCAGAAAGTATTTGCCTTTCATATCTGAGTGAACTTACATTATTATATTTTAATAATTTATGACATCAAAATTAAATAGTGAACCCATTTTCAAATCGCATGAACCCCCTTCAGTCGACCAAGCCGAGCTGTTGGTTCCCCCCACTCTTCGCCGTCCGCAAAGGCAGTGTCAAGCCTCTAATAGTTCGAGCACATCATGGATTTACGCGAGCCAGTGGCCGAGCCGCACCTTCGATTTCCCCCGCTCCGAAATGATTGGTAGAACTGATCGCGAGTTGTATACAGTTTAGTACAAGCACCGCCGACTTTCGTGAGTTGCGCGGCCGAACCATCTTCTACCGATTCCCCCACTCCGCCTCGACGCAACGCACTGATCGCTCGTATATCTATATATATTTCTCCGAGCGTAGCAGAGTCGCGTGAGTGGCGCACAGTGGGATAAAATGGTGATTTTAGAGCCAAAAATCTATAATTCCTACAAATTACAACGGATTTGCATGAAGATTTATATACAGGGATTTTGAAGGTCGCTGGATTCAATAAAGGTGCCGAGATTTTCCAAATCCTAACTGTTGATGCAGTATAACCAGTATAACAGCTCAGATACCTATGTTGGCCTACAAGAACTTAAAATAAATATTATTTACATATAATTACGTACTAATGTACAAACATGCATTTAATAGATAATTACATTGTATAAAATAAATTATTATAAAAATTATTTTGCAATGAAGTGTGTATTTTTTTAATGTACTTTGAATAATTTCAATAGCTCAAGAATTTCTAAAATCTGTATATTATGATTTAAAAATTACTTAGTAATTATTACAAATTATTAATTTTTATTATTAAATTTTTCATTAAAAAATAACATTATTATTATATATTAATTTAATTATGTTTAATCATTAATTAATTTATTTACTTTAATCAAAAAATTTATACCTGAAAACATATAATTGATTTCAAAATTATTTTTCACTATTGTAGGTTGACAGATTTATATTTATTTTAAGTTCTTGTAGGCCAACATAGGTATCTGAGCTGTTATACTGGTTATACTGCATCAACTGTTAGGATTTGGAAAATCTCGGCACCTCTATTGAATTCAGCGACCTTCAAAATCCGTGTATATAAATTTTCATGCAAATCCGTTGTAATTTGTAGGAATTATAGATTTTTGGCTCTAAAATCACCATTTTATCTCACTGTGCGGCGCGGGCCTTCTTTTGCCGATTCTCACACTGCTCCAACTATGGGCGCATTTATAGCTCGTATAAGGTAAAAGTACCAGTTATGGAACGAAATTGGAGGGGTTTTCAGTTTTTCATAATCTTCCATGTAGACCATGTTTCGACCAAAAATCTTTTTGCTATACCTTAAACATGTCTTTCCGTATATAAAATCCATTTACTGAATGTGTTTTAATGTTTAAAATTAATTTAATTATATTAATAAAAACTCGAGACTTTTAAATTACCTTATTATGAAACACGATCTACGCCGTATGTTCCGATTTTTCCATTTTAATGTTCCTTTTGTAAAACACTACTAAATAAAAGCTGAAATTTTATTAGTAAATCGATACAAATATTATTTTATGTTTTCTTAAAGCAATTCATTTTGTATACAAGCATTATGAAATAATTAGAACCGTTCAATTTTTTTTACAATTTTTTTAAAATATAGAATTATTAACACGCATATTCCTCAAGTAGACACTTATTGAGATATATATAAAGAGTAACGAATATTATCAAAAAATTAATCAAGACTTTTATTTTAACGTTAAAATGAGTTTTCTAAGTTTCCTTATGAAAATATCTAATCAAAATTTATTACAGCTAAATTATATAATAATTATGATTTTTTCTTCAAATTAGAGTACTTTTTCAACATCGGTTACTACTGTTCTAGGGTTTTCGATGATTATAACAGCCTTTTGATATTTATATTTATTTAACCAGAGTAATGTACAATAGAAGTACATATTACATTATATACAGTATACACGATATATAATCCAGCAGAGGAAAATGTTTTCCTGTTTGCTGGTCCGGTATTCTTAAAACTAACTTAACCTAATATTCTAGATAGAATTATAAGTTTTGTAACAAAAAAATAATATAACAATAAGATAAACTTTAAAATATAAAAATAGCCATGTTGTTTTTGTTTCTAAATGTTTTCTTTTACCCATTTCTTTAGTTTGTTTTTTTTACTGTATATGCTCGTAATAGTTTTTAATTCGTTAGGTAAGCGATTGAATATCATTAATGCTCTAATAAAACTGTTTATAATGCTAATGATTTTGTGCCTTCTTGGAATCTGGATACTTTTATTTCTTGTAGTTTTATTGGAGGTAAGATATATTAACTGTAATTCATTGTAGTGATAAGATAGTGATTCATACGCGAAAATTTGATCTAAGTACATTGGATTTTTATCAGTGAAAAATTTATTTTTATTAACTATTTTTAATAATCTGATTTGTAGTCTTTTAAGTAAATTGATACTGTTCGAATACGTACCTCCCCAGGCTATCATTGCGTAAGAAATAATACTGTGGAAAAAGGCGTAATATACCATACGTAAGCAGTCTGTTGACATAATCTTAGTTAGTTTATAGAAAATGAAAATGAGATATTTTGTTTTGTTGTACACGTATTCAATGTGTTCATTCCATCTTACGTTACTGTCAAAGACTATCCCTAAATATTTAGTACTTTCAACTCTTTTGAGTTTTATACCATTTATATTAATGTTTAAGTTTTTTGGAGTACTATCGCATTGACTTCCAAATTCCATGTACACTGTTTTGTCAGTGTTTAACGAGAGTTTATTCAGAGCTAATTTGTAAATGATAAAAATATAAATATTAATCATAATAAAATTACTATTAAACGTTCTGATACGAAAATACTTTAATTTATCATAAATATATGCCAAACGTTTACATTCTAAAATTTCTTATTTTACAATCAAAGGGCGCGGCAGCGCCCTGCTTGGCGAGTAAAAGAACGAAGTGACTAACGAGCAAGCGGGGCGTTGACGCACCCTTTATTCTTTGGAATAGTCCGCTCCAACCTTACTTTTTTCTATTCTTGATAAGAACATTTTTTATTCTTTATTTGAATACTTAAATGCATTCCATTAGATAGAATCTTTTATGTACTATCCATATCTCCAATTTCATGTTTCAAGATTCTTTCGTTTTCGTATACTTTTAATAGTAAATTTGCCCTCTCAATTTTCATCTCATTTTTCATTTTCTTCGTCGTCTTCGCGTCGTCGTCGTATTTTAATCCTATACCATACATACGTACGTACAGGCACTATTAGACAGTGGTTCTACTTGTATCCGAGAGTGGCGCTATATAACTTTTTCTACAGGGATGTATATATACACACACACACTCGTAATCGTATCGACATAACCTCACGCATCTCTAATCTCTAATAAACAAAAACAATGTTATTATGAAATATGTACATACACAATATGTATATACTATCACGGATTAATATTTAAATTATATCAAAGATCTCAGAAAGTGGACTGATGAAAAGAATTTATTTACGAGCATCATCAATGAGACAATAACTTTTTAGATAAGTATTTTAAAATATACATTGACAGTGGAAAGCAGAGATCAAGATGTAGTCCTGTTTTTATTTTTTTAAGTACTGTCAGATCAGATCTTAGAAATTGAGTCTATCCCAACTATACGGCTACTACAATACAAGAGTTTAGATAAGTATAATTTTCAAGTAATTTGTCACAAACACATTATCTCTCATAATGTAAGCTAAGCGAGAAGCTCCAAAACCTATTTCATTCGTCGTAAAAAATTTTCAATATTTTATGTTTGCAACATGACCAGTCGGGTGAAGGCTTTTCTTGAGACAAAGTTTATATTCTGTGTATAAATGGTTTATAGTTATGATTTGAAAAGTATCAAACATAAAAATTTTCTAATTTTAATTATTTTAAAAAACAAGTTATTCCACAATGCCATTTCACAATAAATTTTTATATTTTCTCACTTTTCAAATAATACCTATAAACCATTATATGAAGAATATAAACTTTGTCTCAAGAAAAATCTTCACCCGACTGGTCATGTTACATCCTTTACGATGAATGAAATACGTTTTGGACCTTTTCGCTTAACTTATATTATGAGAGATAATGTCAAATGTGACAAATTACTTGCAATTAATTCTAACTATATATTTTTTTCATTCTTGAAGGGGATATCTGATGTAAATTCCAAAGCTGTTAATATAACAGCTATAGATGTTAATTCTTAAAACCATATAATGTATCCGTAAGGTATTTTCAATATATGGCTTTTGGTATATAACTAATTGAGTGAGGGATGTAAAATCCAAATTGTTAATAAGTATAACAGTTAGAGGAATACCTCTACTTGTTTGCATTACTGATTGAGGTAAATATATAATAATACACTATTTAAAAATGGAAACAAATAGTCCTTTATTTTAATCATATAGTTCTTTATAGTTTTTCGTTTTAATCATAGGTTCGATAAGTTGTACTGGAATGAATTATTTCCATAAGTCATTTGTTAAAAAGTAATCATTACAATGGATATGAAAAAAATTCAAATTATTTTATTTTACTTACAATTATGAAGATAGCAATGTTTATTTTTATAACAAAACTTTCTACGAAAGTATAATATAAGGTAAGCATAAGGTGTTTCTGTAGTATATAAAAATATGAATAAAAAACTTATACTCTATGAAAAGGAATTCTAATAATAAATAATTATTTTCTTCTGACAATTTTATCTTACCGGTTCTATACAATAAATTAATTTGTCTATAAAAAGAAGAGTATATATACTATTATTATATATAGCAAAAGGGATTTCTTGATACAATGAAAGTGTTATTCCATTTTTTTTACAAATACAGCATCCCCACACGATGCAATTATCATCATGTACCCACACGAAAATTAAATCTATGAAATATGGTATCATCATTCTTTAGCGTTATAAAACTTTTTAATTATTATTGAAGCTCTTAGAAACTTGTGGAATCTCCCTAAAGTAATACTTTTAAAAAAAGTAAAACTTTGGCGAGTATAAGTGTATTTATAATCTCTCTCTCTCTCCCTATCTCTCTCTCCCTCCCTCTCTCTCTCTCCTCTCTCTTTCTCTCCATCTCTCTCTTTCTCCCCCTCTCTCCCCCAAAAGAATATCATAGTTTAAAACAAACACATGAAAGAAGTGGAATCAATTATTATTTTATATAGACAAAATATATACAAGATGGCGTCGGAAGGCTGCCTTCCGGAGAGCCTCCTGATAAAAATCTAGAATTAGTGTATAAATGCCACCCAAAAAGGCAAGTGTCACTTGTAGTTTGCATAGTGTGCGAAAACGTGTACCATAAAAGTGATTATGAAAAGTGTAAAGACAAAAAATATATAAGTAATCTATTAGTGATATGTCCAGATCACGTGGAGCTTAATATAACCTTAAAAAATCAAGAAACTAAACTCTGTGAAGCAGTTAAAATATTAATTGCGCAAGTTAAAAGTGAAAAGGAGGAACAAATAAAACATAAAATATTAAATGAAATATCTATTATCTCTGATAGTGTACATAAATCAGTAGATAATGAAAAACTACTAAATGTTACGATGCTAACTGAAAATGCTGAACTGGAAAATCAACATCAAATTGAAATGCAACTACTAAGACAATTAAATCAAGAACTAATGGAAAAAAACGACATATTGAAGCAATTAATAAAAAAGGATAAAAATGACCAGGAGATGGAAATAAAGCAACATAACCAAAAAACATATGCAGAAGTAGCAACTAACAAACTAGCAATTAAAAACAAAAGAATACCGAAACTAATTGTGAAAAATCTTAAAAAGGACATTAAAAATCCACATGACTTTTTAAGAAAAAGGTATGTGACGTTTTAATAAAAGAAAAAGATATACAGATGAAACAACTAAAAGTAGTGAACGACAATGAAATTGAGATTAAAAGTATGAATGAAAGAAATGCTAAAGTGACAATTGAATTACTCTAAAAAAAACTAGCTAACAATTATAAAACATTTATTGAAAAAATTGAATCCCCGGAGATGAAAATAGTTGGTGTAGACAACTATACTAATATGAATATAGAAGAGCTGGAAGAGGACTTAAATAAAAGAAATTTTATTGGATATCAAGATAAGTGTAAGATATTAAATATAGACAAAAATAAGATTACAAACAAGACAACCATAATAATTGAAGTTCCAAGAGAGCTGTATAAACATATTAGTGACAATCAAAATAGAATCTTCATTGGATATCAAAGCTGTAAGGTATGGGATTTAATAAACATCAAGCCCTGCTTAAACTGTGGAAGATTTGGACATAACACATTGAAATGCAAAAACACTCTATGCTGCTTAAAATGTGCAGGTCCGCATAAGACTTTGCAATGTGATAATAACCCATCCAACATTACATGTGTCAATTGTTTTTACAGCAACTCGAAATATAACACAAATTTCGAGGTTAAACATATGGCCAATGACACAGAGAAATGTACAATATTTAAGAATAAGCTCAATAGATATATAGATATGACTGATTATTCGATAAGACCTACTATACCAAGATACTTAGGTAAAGTAGGAAACAGCAATCAAGCCACTACGATGACCAGCTCGACTAGCGCAACTATGCTGACTTCGCCGTCTAGAGACAACTGGACTAGCGCAACTTTACTGACTTCGCCGTTTAGAGCCAGCACCACATCTCTAACACATACGACACCAAGGAAACAGCAAACTACATAATGGAGCAACACGTTGATCTCATTGAAGAATTGCAAAAAGAAGTAATACAAGAAGAAACGTCATTTCTTGATCTTAAAACTCTCAATAAAAATATAAATAAAAAAGATAGTTTGATATTACAGGTCAATATTAGAAGTCTAAATCACAATTATACGAAATTGAATATTCTTATTAAGAGCTTGAAGATCAAACCATATATAATTGTATGTACAGAAACATGGAATTTACCCAATCCTCACTTTTTTGCAATAAAGGGATATAAATTGTACTACAATAACGGTAACTTAAATCAAAATGATGGTGTCGTTGTACATATAAAAGATTGTGTATCAGAAATTACTGAAATAATCGAAATTGGTAGACTCAAAGAATTAAACTCACGAATAAGTCTAAATAACAACAGTAATCTTGAAATTTCCGCATTATATCGATGCCATGATTTACTGCGCCTTGAATTTATTTTGAATGTAAAATCATTTATCAATAGCAAAAGAAATATAAAAAACCACCTGATTATTGGTGATTTTAACATCGATATTATGAAAGATGATGAATATAGCTTAGATTTATTAGACAATATGATGGAAAATGGTTTTTTCCCGGGTTTTATACATACAACTAGACCAAATGATAGTGGCGGAAGCGGTACATGCATTGACAACATGTACATAAAAGCTACATCTATAGACACTAAAACTTTTAAACTCTCGATTCCTTTTACTGATCATTATCCACTTTTCTTGAAACTGAATAAGCCACCAAAATTAAAACAAGAAAATATCCAGTATCACTATAATTACTATAAACTTTCAAGTATAGCCATTACAAAAAATTGGAATGTTATAGAGGCAATAGATGATCCCGATGAAGCTACCGCATTCTTGATAACTGAAATACAAGACTGCTTAGAAAAGTCTAAAGAAGCGCATAAAACAAAAAATAACAACAGATATCCAGAGAAGGATTGGATATCTAAAGCAATAATGATCTCGTATGAAAAGAAAGAACAACTATATATTAAAATGCGCAATGAACCAAATAATAATCTAATAAAATTAGAATATAAGAATTACACAAAGAGGCTAGACAAAGTTATTAAAGAGGCAAAAATAAAACATGAAAGAAATTTAATTAAGAACAATATCAATAATGCCAAGCAACTTTGGAAATACATAAGCAAAAAAATGGGAACCAACTTGAAAAAGAATAACACAATAAATAAGATCATTTTAAATAACAGTTGCACAATAGAGGATCAGACGCAAATTGCCAATCATATGAACTCGTACTTTTGTAGAATTGGAAAAGATCTAACTAACACCATTGTAAAACCCCAGGGTAAGCATTTACAATTACCAGCAATGAACATGAATACAATTTACATTAAACCGACTAATAACGAGGAAATTCTTCAAATAATAGATAATATGAAAATAAAAAATAGTGGAGTAGATAACATTACTACCAAAACACTAAAAATACTATCATATCAAATTGTTAATGCACTAACACATATCTTTAATCTTTGTATTGAAAAATCAACGTGGCCTCAAGCGCTTAAAACAGCTGAGGTAGTTCCTATTTTTAAATCGGGTAGTAAAATGGATACATCAAACTATAGACCGATATCTCTAATTTCTAACGTAGCAAAGATATTTGAAAAAATTGTATATGTTCGTTTACAATCATTTTTGGACAATAATAATTTGTTAGCGCAGAATCAATTTGGATTTATGAAAAAGAAAGGTACCAAAGATGCTCTTAGTTACTTAATAAACATAATCTATAAGAAATTAGACAAAAGTAAACCAATAGCTATTGCATTTTTAGATCTAGCGAAAGCTTTTGATACTGTCAACCATGCTATTCTTTTAGACAAATTATATAATTATGGGATAAGAGGTAAAGCACATGCACTTATATCTAACTATCTTAGTAACAGAAAACAAAAAGTAAGAATAGGAACAACTGAAAGCTACTATGAAACGATAATTACAGGCGTGCCGCAAGGTACTATACTAGGGCCACTCTTATTCATAATTTACGTAAACGATTTACTAACAAACAGAACAGATAGTACCATCTCATATGCGGATGATACAGCTATTATTTCAACAGATGATAACTGGGAGAAAGTTGAAAATAAAATGAACAAGTACTTAGAAGATATAAATATCTGCTAGCACTTAACAAACTATCACTAAATATAAAGAAAACTGTGTACATAACTTTTGGTAACTATTGTGATAGTGTTCCCGAAGATATGAACATGCGCATACAGGGTACTAAATTGAGCAGGGTAGACTACTGTAAATATCTAGGTATAATTATTGATTATAGGCTAAAGTGGGATAAACATATTGAATATATAATAAAAAAAACTAATTATATAATATATATACTGTACAAGTTATCAACATATATGCAATCTGACACACTTAAGACAATATATTATGCATTTTTTCATAGTGTCATTAGCTATGGAATATTGCATGGGGTGGTGCGATTAAAAACAACTTAAAATTACTACAAAACATCCAAAATAGGATTTTAAAAATTATAAACAAAAATATTTTCAATCGAGACAACCCCTTGAATCTAAAACAAATTTTTGCTTACGAATGTGTAACGTATCATTATAATGAACTTAAGAATTTATACTTAACATCGACTAACAAAACTAGAAATAAACTTATAATACCACCAAAGTGTTCGAAAACTGTCAGGGATAAAGATAACTATGTCAGAGCGATACAAGTATTTAATTGTCTTCCGAAATGTAATCCAAATCTTAAAGTTCTAAATATCGCAAAAAATTATAATAAGAAAAAGCTACACGGAAAGAGGTTTTATTGAACCGCTCGCTAAAACTCTATTGGTGCGACTACACGGCCGAGTTAACGAGCCGCTCTCTCAGTTTTGGTGAGTGGCGCGCCAATTTTCGAGTTCCGACGCACCAACGATTTCGGAGAGCGGCGCCGCCTGTTGGTGTACTACTGGCATACAATTTTCGCCGTTACGAACACTCAACGGCTGGCGGACGGTGCTCCGTTAAAATGGATTGATATAAGCGATTGTTCCATTGAAAATAACTCTACTACAAATACAAATAAAATAAGGCCTCATTTTTCGTTAGATATATCACTTTCAGACTCAGATCTTATATCTTAGAAGTTTCTTATTCTTGCGTCCATAAAAAGTTTTTTTTTTTTAATTTTTTCGAAACTTTTATATTACCCATGCCCATGCAATGCGGTACATGTAACAGAAAAATATGCTTGTGAAAGAGTTTAATAATAAAGTAAATTGTATAATTAGCAATTTTTTTATTTATTAACAAATTATAAAACTTATAAGCTAGGCATTACAATTCAGCGAGGAAAATAAAACTTATAATTACAAACGATATCGAGAAGCTATAAAATGTGTTGTACTATTTTTAATTGAGAGACAAGGCGCAGGATCGGGAAGATCATCAAAATTTAATAATTAAACGAAAACATTTAACCAAAATGCAAAATTTACAAACAAAAATAAAAACTGCATGCGTGCACGCAAATACACACACACACACACACACACACACACACACACACACACACACACACACACACACACACACACACACACACACACACACACACACACACATATCATAATATATTAAAATCTTATAGGTTACGTTTTACGAATGTAAACATTGTATACTTACTGTGAAAAATATCCCTTAGTTCTTGGGGTAACTTATATTTTTGTAGGAACTCGTTCATTGTAACTTGAAAAACTACAACAGCAAGATTAATTTATAAATTTAATATATAAAACTTATAAAAACAATACAATGATGATCAATTAAGACGATCGTTGCCGTTGCCGTTGGATGTTGGACGTTCAGATGCCATAAAGACAGTGCGTAGTTTGTCAATCACTAGAGTGCACCACTTTCCAAAATCCTTGTTGCGCGGGAGCACGAATATTGGCGTCTCACGCACCAAACCTGAGAGAGCGGCTCGTTCACTCGGCAGTGTAAGCGCACCAATAGCGTTTTAGCGAGCGGCTCAACAAAACTTCTTTCCGTGTACAAATTTGGATTGGTACTAATATATTCTAGAATTTAAACCAAGAAAAAAAAAATAAATTAAATAAATAAATAAATAAAAATTTAACCTTCCAGTATGGGTGAGATAACCAATGTGGACCAAATATATTATTTATAGTGGAATCTTTGATTCCATGCCTAGTTTATAAGTTACTTAAGTTTTTTTAGTTTTAAGTACACCGGACTTATGTACAGGTAGCTATGTCTACCTCTATAGGATGTTTGCTGCTTCAGACATGTAACTATGTCCTGAAGTAAGCAATAACATGTAATACAACATGTACTACTCTGGTTTAAATAAATAAATAAATAGACAAGTACATTTTTGTTGCATAGAAATATGGAATTATTTTTATAACAAAAAGTCGTAAGTACTACTAAAAATAAACTCATGAAACTGGTGGAATCAATTAAGTGCTGGCAAGTCAATTATTATAATAAAGAGAATTTTTAAAATAAAATTTTTTTTAATATATATTTACTATAAAAATTTGTATAAAAAATAATTACGTCTAACAAAAAATATTACAAAAATACTAACATAATAACTGTAATTGAAACACAAAAAGTTAAAAAATTTTTGCGTAAACATTTTCGAAGTATAGATCATAGAAGTCACCACCCTCTAAAATAGTTTAACCATGAGCTGTTATACATCATAAATTCATGTAAGTTTTTCTTACACAAGTCAATCTACCTATTATCTGCAAATATGAATTTTAATTAAACATCTTCTTAAACTGTTAATGTAATTTTTTAAATTTTGGGAAATTTTCTTTTAAAGATAGAAGATACTTGCCGGACGCATCGTTTTGTAGTATTTAGGTAATCTATCAAATATTTATTTTTATATCATTATTCTTTGGAATAAGATTTATATATTATATTTTATAAAAACTTTTCAATTATATTATTTCTATCTATTATATCTACTAATTTCACAAAAATTTTATATCAATCTTTATAATTTCTATAATTATAATTTCATTATAATTTCATTGTAATATCTTCATTATACAAATTCATTATACAAATTGAATTATTATTAATTCTATAGTAAGATAATAATATTTTTTTTTATATTGCGTATGTACACCTATATATTACGTATGCTTGTTCCTAGCATTATATAACGAACAAGTTTTGTGTAAGTTTTGCACTAGTCAAATATCAAAATATACTTATTTTCTTGAACTGTTATTACCATTTTATTTTCATTATTTACATACTACGTGATCAATAACTAAATACATAGATGGTTGCGATTCCCGTCCTACGCACCTTGAACTACAAAACGATGAGTCCGGCAAGTATCTTCTGTCTATAAAAGAAAATTTCCAAAAATTAAAAAAATTACATTAACAGTTTAAGAAGATGTTTAATTAAAATTCATATTTGCAGATTGACTTGTGTAAGAAAAACTTACATGAATTTATGATGTGTAACAGCTCATGGTTAAACTATTTTAGAGGGTGGTGACTTCTATGATCTATACTTCGAAAATGTTTACGCAAAAATTTTTTAACTTTTTGTGTTTCCATTACAGTTATTATGTTAGTATTTTTGTAATATTTTTTGTTAGACGTAATTATTTTTTATACAAATTTTTACAGTAAATATATATTAAACAAATTTTATTTTAAAAATTCTCTTAATATAATAATTGACTTGCCTGCACTTAATTGATTCCACCAGTTGCATGAGTTTATTTTTAGTAGTACTTACGATTTTTTGTTATAAAAATAATTCCATATTTCTATGTCACAAAAATGTACTTGTCTATATAAAATAATAATTGATTCCACTTCTTTCATGTGTTTGTTTTAAACTATGATATTCTTTTGGAGGAGAGAGGGGAAGAAAGAGAGAGATGGAAAGAAAGAGAGAGGAGAAGGAGAGAGAGAGGGAGGGAGAGAGAGATAGGGAGAGAGAGAGAGAGAGAGAGAGAGGGAGAGAGAGGGAGAGAGATTACAAATACACTTATACTCGCCAAAGTTTTACTTTTTTTAAAAGTGTTATTTTAGGGAGTATATTATTCTATCAAGTCACGAATATTGATTGAGCAATATTATTACACATTTAACGTTGTTTTCAATAATTTTTATATACGTTTAAAAGATGCACAAATTTGCAATAGAAATTTAAATAATAAAACATTAACTTTCGTACTACCATACTCACAGTTTTTTGGTTATGTTTTCTCTTTCTTCAATCTTTGAAAATCTTTTGATTATGAACTATATTATTTTGAGTAGAGGAGCTAGGACAGTTCTGGCCAACTTACCCTCTAATCTGGCGCTCGGTCGGTAAGGTAGAGTGCTACCTTGCCGGTGGGTGGTAATTGCAGGAGGCCAATAATCCAACACGATTGGTAAGGTAGAGCGCTACCTTGCCCGTTGGTGCTAATTGCAGGGAGGGCAATAACCCAACGCGGTCGGCAGTGTAGAGCGCTACCTTGCCGGCGGATGGTAATTTCAGGGAGGCCAATAACCCAACTTTACCCTACCGGCCGAACGCTCTACGTTACCGGCAGAACGCTGTACCTTACCAACAGAGCAGACTGCATTATCACCCCGCTCTACCTTACCGGCAGAGCAGTCTACCTTGCCAACAGTCGGTAACCCAACTCTACCTTACTGACAGAGCAGTCTACCTTGCCAACAGTCGGTAACCCAACTCTACCTTACTGGCAGAGCAGTCTACCTTGCCATACATTATCATATATGCTGATAAGCCAATTTTATTTTAATCTTTTATAATTGTCACGTTGAGGCATAGAATTGGTATTCGTGGAGTACTTTTGAGAATATTTTTTCCATTTTGAATCCTCTTTTTTCTCCTGTTCAATAAGAGGAGCGTTTAAACTTGAGCTTTGACCCATTGATGTCTGGGACACGAATGACGCATCTACTCCCAACCCATGGATGCCTTGCAATTTTCGTAGAATTTTTTCAGTAGTTTTACGTTATGAAGTGCGCAGTTGGTTTTGTAGGCACCCTCGTGGTGTAGGCACACTGTCACAAGCTTGATCTTGTCCAGCGGTGGAAAACCCATCTCTGACACATCGTTAACGTTGAATTTGAAACGTTCGAGCCATTTTTTCTTGATAGAGCCCATATCGAGTACTTGAGTGGCATCGTGTAGATATTCTCGAAGAACGCTTCCGATGTCGGTGTAGGGACGGTCTCCTGAATTCCAAGAAATTCGATGATAGAACTGCTTCAACCATCTATTTTCGCCCTTATACTTTTCGGTGAGGCGTTTCCAAGGAAAAGGTCATCATCCAATGGAACTATTGCCAGTTCTTTCAAAACGAAATAATTTCCAGGTTGTTTGAAGCCCTGCATATCAACGATGTACTTCATAGTGTCATCAGAGTCGGGACTATATTGAACGTGGTATTGGTTCCAGCTGGAAAATTATCTCTCGGAAATTTAGACGAGTTTCTTCACGTCTCCGCTAACAGGATTGTACTGGACAATGGGATCGTGTAAAATGAGATAGTAAGCCCTCTTCAGAGATTCGTTCTGCTTGGAGCAATCGATGACGATGAGTGGCGCGTGAGTGAGGAAATTGTTTCTTTTCAACATAGGCTCGGAATCTTTACCATAGTCTGACTTTTGAAAATTGGCATACATATCGTACAGCACGGCATACTGATTACGTGTCACATCTAAATTAAGATTTCCATATAGATAGTATTGTGAATTGAGAAAGAGTTTTACATTGCTGATATTGCAGTGATCGAAGCGACTAGCATTCTCAGCTCTCTGACCTTTTCGATTCGTCTGGAAGGCGAGAATAACGAAGCGAGGTTTCTCCAGCTGATTGGATGTTTTGACAGTCCACACGTGTTTCGACGTAGTTGGTAGAAGTGGATACTCAAACAACTCCCACGTGCGAAAACTCATGCTAACTGGCCGATCCTTTTCTATGAAGCCGAGCAAACGAATTTTGTGTTTGTCCGCGACCACAACATAGGGCATGAGCCATTCAACACGATTGAGTTCAATTTTGAATTCTTCGTATACTTGAGCATTGTCCACTATCGTTTGCTTAACAGCATTCAAATCATTCCTCGATCTGGTGAATATGAGCTCATGCTTCGTGTTGGCCACTATTTTGCGATAGTCTTCGGTAAAACCCATAATCATACTCAGAGGAATGGGTACGTCAAAGTAGCCATCATCGTTACACATGCTCAACGTTTCCTCAACGTCCAGCCAACCAGCATTCTCCATTATCTAATTTTGGCAGGGATTGAGCGATATCAAACCTTTCATGAGACTCGTTAAGCTTACATTTTTGCATCTGTCGATTTCGATGGCATTGATCTCGTAGCGAATTTCTTCCAACAAGTGATAGATGGCGTTGTTAACAAGCTTTGTTCTTTCTACAGCACTTCCATCAGTTTTAGTCAGCCTTCCACACACATGTAGCGAGCTGTGAGACGGTAGAAGGCACAAATCTTGATGCTGAATGGATACACGTATTTCATCGCTGTTGTTGAAAGCGGAAGGCGTGTAGGTCTGATGCGCATGAATTTCATAGTGCGCCACCGATTCGTCAAATTCAACGGCTCTCTGAATGTTCAAAACTTCTTCCATTATTCTTTCGCATACAACAGAAAAATACACACGTTATCCTCCACCAGGATCGCGGATTCTTAATCCCAAGTTTTCTAGGAACCGAACGCTTTGACGTGTTAGAGCTTTGACTGCTCGTTGACGAATGATCGTTGGGCGACATGACGGACTGCTTATATACCCTCTTCCTACGTTACTCCCATAAACAACACCCATCAAGCTTGCTTTATGTGAAGTCTAATTGTCACAATTTCTCCACGAAAATTCACCAAATTTCCGTCGTGATTAACTATACGCATTTGCAAATGGTCAATAGTCTTGACTGTGATTGGCAGATAGATGACTTGCGATGGAACCTCGATTATTTTATACCCTGGTGGTACTGCTGGAAAGAATTCGTGTATCGTGTGCACTCTTCGTTCGTTTATATAGGCGCCAGCTGTCACGTTGAACTCCACTCTCAGAGCATTAATTTTGAGAATGCTCACGTGTAGATCGGAACTATGTGTGATGTTTGGTTCGAGAATGCGTTGAGCGAAACCCAACAACTTACCTATGGAATCTTGCAGACGAAAATCGACTTGATGGGTACACTTGATTTCACTGCGTAGTGTGTTGTTATTTGGCTTTATTCTGATTAGTATGCCCTTGGGGGAGAGCAATTCGCGTAAATAGCTCTCTATGTCCTCGATTTCATAACTACCAGTAGGCAAAATAACTATCTCTTTATCCACGTAAAACCTATTATTATCCTCATCGATGTTGGGTATAGAGTTAAAAGATAAAAGTTCTACCAGACCGAGAACATAGCTCTTATTTCGAGAGAGTTCAATTGAGAAGTTCAAGGGAAAGTATTGCGCTTCGAGTAGCGCCGATGTACCCGAAAGACTCAATCAGTCAGTGAATCTGCCATGATATAGAGAATGCGCAGTTTTCCCTCAACCCTCCCTTATACACGTTTGAGACTGTTGGACAGAAACTGCAAACACAAATGGCCGCAATTCAGATACCTCTCGTGATTGTACTTGACTCTGTCAACTCCAAGGTACAGCATCAAATCGAGAGGAGGTTGAAGATCGCCAAAACTATCAAAGTATACGACGTCTTCAGCTCGTTTTCGATAAGCCACCCAATGAGTTCCAGGACCGCTTGCATCATCAAGATTGATTATGGCTGACTCGCGATAATGTGGGTCGGTAGATGGCAGTGCGTTAGACATAAATACACCGCGAAAATTTGGAATTTTTAACTCTTTTGCATATTTGAGCAAATCATGATCGGTGAGAGCACGATCGGGCAGTTTTATTTTGAAGTTTTTTTTTAGACGTCTGTAAGTCTGAATACCCAGCCCCGTCTTGTGCGGTTTCAGGTAGAATCCATTACCCGCATTCTCCATAGTCTGCTCTAACTGCGACTTTGCAGCTTGAGAATCGTTAACCAGCTTTGAGGACCAGGCCTGGAGCTAGAATACTTCTTATTGGAAGAAAAAAAAACAAACATACACCAGCGTTGAGGTTGACTCACTCGCACTCAACTATGTACACAGCGTCGAGAGTGCTTTTATTTATTAGACAAGTATAAGTATTAAATGATAATTAAGTAATTACAATCATTTTAAACAAATTGATACTTTGTGTGACTTTTTTTGTACATTTTACAGATTTACAAGTTGTATTTTATAGATTAGATTATTTTATATATTGATGAAGAGTGGACAAAAAACTAGGGCGGCCGAGCCCGTGTCTTCGACACGCCAACCCCCCCGCCCCTACACAGACCTGCTCCTCGCTTCGCTCGTCGCCCCCCTCCCCCCCTCTCCCTATGTAAAAACTTTGTTATTACATAATAGGCACGACCGCAATGCTTAGTAGAACCTTATAATTTTATTATCGCAAAAATTGTAATACTTTATTTTTATCGTTTTTATCATTAAAATAAACATAAATACATCTGCAATAAAATTTAAATAAAAATTATCCATTTACTATTACACATTTATTTCATTTTTTTTATAAAAGGTTTGCATTTTAATTCTATATATATATATATATATATATATATATATATATATCCCTATATTATATAGGCGTTACTGCTATATCTGAACGCAGTCCCTCCACCGTTCCCTCCACCGCCCTCCACCGCATCCTCCACCGCCCTCCACCGTCCCCTCTACCGCCCCCTCTACCGCCCTCCACCGTCTCCTCCACCGTCCCCTTCACTTACCTATTTGTTGCCCCTCCACCGTCCCTTCCACTTTTTAACGTTAAATTCGTTCAAAAATCACGTTATTTTTTAATCTCAGTCAGACCACCGTCTCCTCTACCGCCCTTCACGTACCGTCCCCTCCACCATCCCCTCCACCGTCTCCTCCACCTCTGGACTACTACCGGACTATTGTTTTTGATGATAATCGAAAAACCATCAAAGAGAAAACTGTCACTAAATTTTTGATTTCGAACATTTAAAAAAACTCAAATATACTAATTATTATTAGAACCAACATAGACAATTATGTTTTCAACTATTACGACATTTCGCACATTTGGAACAGGTTTCCACACCACCACTGAGGTACTGTTATAGTCGCGTTGAATTTTTGATTTTATTGAGCTTAGGTTTTATATATAAGAAATAATAATAATTATATATATGACTTTGGGACATGCCGAAATCATATGGAATTGCAAAATAATTTTTTATATAATGAGCCTAAACACAACCATGGAATTCATCGCCAGTAGCCCTAAAAACCATGGGAGTCATCCCTCCGTAATCCTCCTTGACTCCAACCTAGCCCTTCCTTCCTCCACTATCTAAGATGTGAATTAATTTTCATTACTTATTATTGTAATTTCTTTAAAATAAAAATTGTGCAAAGTTTAAAATATAATAAAAATTAATTCACATCTTTATTACATTTAATAAACAAATATTTCACATTAATATATTAAATAATTATGAAATATTTATTTATTAAATGTACAACAATATTCAGATTATTTATGATATTAAACTTATGAGAAGATACAACATGTCTTATATTTTTACAAAGGGTAATATTTTAATTAAAATGATTATTGTTATAAATTCCTTGAGCTTAGGAGAAATTGAGGTCATATACAAATACGACATAAATTTCCACTCATCAAATCTTATAGTGTAAATTATAGATTAAATTTCAAAAATTTCTTTTCATACAATGTTATCTATTATTAAGGAATTTTCTGAACAATTTTCAATAAATATATTGTTAGGATTCTTACATCGGGATAAAGCAGCATATAACTGACCATGTGAAAATAGTGGTCGTCTAATAATAATTTCAATAGAATCGAAACTCTGCCCTTGAGATTTATTTATTGTCATGGTAAAAGCTAATACAATTGGAAATTGTTTACGGTAAAGAATAAAAGGAAATGAAGATGAATCTGCAGTATTGAATGTTATTCGTTGAATAAAAACCTCTTCACCAATTCTTTCGCCTGTAATTATTTCTGCCTTAACATTACGAGCATATAATCCAGTTATTCTTAGACGTGTACCATTACACAGTCCTTGTAAAATACTTATATTTCTAATTAACATAACAATAGCATTTACTTTCAATTTTAATTCATGAGGTGGAAGACCTCTAATATTGTTAAGCATTTCAATTGGATAATTTAAATGAATATTTTCGTCTGTTTGATCAACTCCTTTATGAGTTGCGTAATCTAGACTATAATACGTATGTACTTTTTTATTCAATATTTCTAAAACTTTATTATGAATAATTTTACTATCTTTCTTATGAGCGGTTAAGATTACACGATCTATTGAAGTTTTAATATCAATGTTACTATAGATTTCTTTACAAATATTATTCGTTTTTCATTTATTTGGCATAATAAATGGATTAATTTTTCCTTCAACCAATTCTAACAATAGTGAAGAAAATTCTTTATTTTCCGAACGAATATTTTGATTTAATTTTAAAACTTTAAAAGAGACCATAACGCAGAAAATTTAATTGTTTCTTCAATTATACTATTTTTGTAACCACATTTCATAACTGGAAGAATTTGCCGAAAATCACCTCCTAATATGATCAATTTTCCACCAAATGGAATATCATTAAAACATACATCTCTTAAAGTTTGATCAATTATTTCTAAAGTCTTTTTTGGAATCATTGATGCTTCGTCCCACATAATAATATGAACTTCTCTCAATTTTTTTTTTATCCGATTCAAATTTTAAAAAAGCAGTTTCAATACTGTTTAAATCTAAAGGAAGTCTAAAAGTATGATAACTTGTCATTCCTTTAGGTAATAATATAGAAGCGATTCTAGTCCAAGCCATAGATAAAGTTTTTTTGTTCAAAGATATATAATAATATATTAATGTTTTGTATAAGAAAGTTTTACCTGAACCTCCAGGGCCATCAATATAATAAATTTTATATTCACTGTTTACTATTTCATTAAAAATTGATTTTTGATCATTAGTTAACTGATTAAACAAAATATCAAAAATATTCTTACTGTGTGTTATATTTTCAGAATTTTCTTCAATACTATTAATTACTGTTGGTTCAGGTAAATTGAAATCTTTAGAACTTTCATCTTCAGTTTCCAATATACTTTGAATATGCGATAGAGCATTATTTTCTGCATTTTCTTTAAAATCCTCAGAAAAAAAATGTTTAAATTTTTCCCAAATCAAATTACTTTGAATGTTTTCTGCTAAAATGAACCGTGCAAAAAATTTACGTAATTGAAATGGAAGCATTACATTAGTAGCTTCTTCAGAAATAACGTAAATTTGTGAATCATCTTCTATAAGACCCATAGCAAGTGCTGCCGCTTTGTAAGTTTCATATGTAATATTATTAAAAGTTCCTATATCTTTAAAAGAAGTAGCACCTTTTACATGATTTAGTAATAATTTGATAAAAAATGTTTCATTATCTTTTGGTGATATAATATTTAATCGACCAATGGCTTCAAATTTTTGTGACCGTTTTCTTTTTTTTCCATGATTTGGATTTAAAAACATAATATCGAGGTATTTCAACATATTTAATATTTCTAGCCGCTTTATCTGTTTTATTTAATTTAAACCACGCCGTTAAAGTAGTTTCTGTATTACACAAAGCTTGAGATTCTTTATTCCCTTCAAAAATAATTTTTTGTTGATGCTCTGTGTGTACAGCTAACCGCATAACGGTATAGCTTCTGCCGCATAAAGGAAATTCTTGTATACGCCATGCTGCTTCCATCGGAATTAGATATCTACCATCTATAAATTGTGAAATTTCATCATATATTATCCGATTTTGTTCATCATTTTCTTTATTTACTTTTTGTATTTTACATAATGCTCTATCGTCACCTTTATGAATATAGTAAAACATATATTTAATACTATGAATTGATGCACAATATTCCGCATTAATCTGACATTTATATTTTTTTAGTAGAAAACTGCTATATGGAACTACCATTCTATTATCAACGGAAATAATATGGCTACTTTTGGTTCTATATGAATGATTATCACAAGAATTATCTTTTCTTTGATATTCTGGATAACCATTTTTTTCAAAATTGTTGTATCGCGAAACTCTTTAGGAAATTTTTTTTTTGCAAATAGATTGATCGTTTGTCAGGCAAAATGAGAAGAACATCGAAATTAAGAATTTATTGATTTATTGATCGGTTGCAGTTGCGAGCGCGTTCGCAACTGAGAATGCTTAATGTAACGTTATACAGGCCTGTGAGCCGCATCGCGCGGTCGACGACTGATCGATATGCCATTTGTTAATTGTTGTAAGCACGTTTTCTATTGTTTCTGCATGTATAAGAAGGACCGCTGTGCTGGTCCGTGAGTTCAGTAAGCCGTCACGCTGCCCGTGTAAGCTTTGCTCTTAATAAAGTATTTTTCCTCCAGCCCTAGAGTCTGTGCCTATACCTTATTTAAGTTATCTTTACAACATTTTAAGTTGAGTTTACGACATATTTTGGTGCTAGGTGTGGGGTAGGCACTCAAGAAATTGAGAGCGGTTTCGAAGATTATGGAGACGAAATTCGTGGACAGGGAGAATCGTTTTTTTTCCTTGGAAAAGGAATACCACAGAACAGAAGGACTCAAGGGGTCTATACTGGAGGACTACACTGCAGAAAATAAGGTGAGTGCTTTCGATTATATTTACCGCACTACACCTTCGCATTATAACAGTGAAACTAGCAGTGAATCAAGTGTATACTCCTATAATTCTGACGAATTTTATACGGCTCTTATTAACAAGCCAGAAGAAATTAAACCGAAGATAATGCTGGGAAAACTAGGAGCCTTTGCACGTAGCCTAGAAAATTTAAGTGAAAACACAAGTAAAACTCAGGATTACAACCTAATGACGCATGAAGAGAAAGAATCACATAAGAAGAAATTTGGAGTTCTCCCAAAGCAAACGGAACATCATTGTTCAAAAGAAGATTTATTGGCCTTAGAAGAGGAAATACATAGGAAAAGGATGTTAGCGGACGAAACAAGAAAACGGTTGGAAGAATCTGGCTGCTTATTAAACGCCGCCTCATCAAATGTTTTGCCTGCGACTATAGCGAGTGTCATATCGCCGACTGCGCCCGCATCAAGTGTACCTGTTTCAAGCGCGAGTGATGTGACACCCTTCGAGCGGACCTTCCATAATGTGCACGTGCTACCTACTCAGCTCCTGGCTATCTGGAGATAAGAAGAAGAATGAAGTCGGTTGCAGCCACTTAATATTACATACTCTCGTCAGTCTCTGTCGGGTCCTCAAGCCTTGTAGACGTGTTTTAATAAAGAATACTTTTGATTGAATCTGTGAGTGAGTGTGTGGTGTTCATTTATTCCATTCACCGAGAATCGGAAAACACCCCAATTTACCCACCAACATAACTGGCGCTGCGGACAGGATACTGCGAGACTGCCAATTTCGGATTCCTCTCCAACTTCAGGACGAGAATCTTCACCAAGGAGGCAGCCGGTGATTTTTCCCCACTGTCGCAGTATCTACACGTCAGCTTCGAGACCCACCTACTTGGCACTGACTCACCAAGAAATCATCAAAGATATTTCGTCTGTAAGTCTTTGGAATTTCCTTTTATCCCTTAAACCCTTCATACGATTGACCTTGAAGCGTTTCGTGGATTAATAAAATAAATCATGGCGAACGAAAATCAAGCACCCCAGATTACTCTAGAACAATTTAAGCTGCGTTTATCTATTTGGCGCGAAGCTATTCCTACGTACGAAGGCGGTACTAGATTGTTATCGCATTTTATTCAACAATGTGACAAATTTGTCCAAATGTTATATACAGCAGATCCACTTGTCAATGAATCTCTGTATGCACTTATAAAATCGAAATTACGCGGCGAAGCGTTAGATTTAATAGTAGTAAATAATCCAGTAAACTGGACTGAATGTAAAAGATTTTTAGTGAACAGATACAGTGATGCGAGTTCGGAAGAACTATTATTTAATAAGCTCAGTGTTTGTTACCAAAAAGCAAATCAATCGTTTGAAAATTACGCTGACGAAATAAAATTACGATTATATAATGAAAACAGAGAGTTAGTTAATATGAAAATTTCATTTTATGAAAACGTTGCTAAAAACACTTTTATTAACGGAATAAAGGAACCCTATCATTAATTCTTAACACACCGCGAATTAAACGACATTGAAGATTGTCTAAATAAATGTAGGAGACACGATAATCATGAACAGCAAGCTAATTTTCTTTCGTATATGAGGCAACGCGAAAGTAAACCGAAAGCAAATTTATTTAACGCGCCGAGTACCTCGAAAGCTGCTATTTCTTATCAACCGCGACCCACCATAGCGCAAACCCCATTTAGACCTGCATTACCTAATTTCGGAAACAACAATCTCGGAAATAACAATTTTGGAAATAACAATCTCGGAAATAACAATTTTGGAAACAACAATTTTGGCAACAGCTTTAGGCAAAATAATAACAATAATAATCAAGCAATACGTCAAAATTATCAACCGACGCCGATGTCGATAAGTACAATAAATACCAATCGACCGGGTGGTAATCAAACTAATAGACCGAATAGTTTGCCAAATAACTCTGCGCCTAGAACAAATAATTTCTTCAGAAGTACGGGACCTCCAAATTTTGTAGCAGAAGAACTTCATCACCAAGAAGATCAACAAAATTGTGTTGCACTAGAAAGCGATACCCAAAAGAACAGCCTCAAAATCTTGTTAAGGAGACGGCTGAAATTGATGATACTGAAAATTTTCAGATAGACCCCATAGTATCAGAAGAGACGTAGTAAACTTAATAATATAGGAAATTCACCAGAGTTGCCGCATATAATCACGCTCAACCCGCCGTTAAAAATTTTAATAGATTCCGGAGCAACATCTTCAATTATGAATCCGAGTATAGCAAATAAACTGTTTCCAAATGACATATTTTCACACAATTTTGAAATTTCATCTATACATAAAGTCACTAAGGGAACAAGTGCATTAACTTTTCCTGTTTTACAAGAGTTAGGCGACGACACGCCAAAAACATTTTTACTCGCACCCTGGCATTCAACGTATGACTGCTTGATTGGCCACAAAGATCTTCAAAAATTAGAGGCGAACGTCGATTGTAAAAATGAAATATTTAGTACGAATAAATTCGAAATTAATTACTTAAAAAATATCCCAAGCAAGAGCAAAAGCGTGAAGATGAATCATCATCAAGAGTCGGCTACTCAGATAAGAACCATCCATATGAACAGCGAGGAGAAGGATAAGATTACATTACTATGCCGCAAGTACAGTGACTGCTTTTACAACGAAGAAGAAAAACTTACTGCTACAACAGCAGTTTCTCACGTTATTAAAACGAAAGACGATGATCCCATCTACGTGAAAAATTTTCGTTATCCATACGCATTGAAAGAAGAAATTCAAAATCAAGTAAAAAAATTATTAAAAGATGGAATAATTCGGCCGAGCGAGTCTCCTTATTCATCACCCGTCTGGATAGTGCCAAAAAAGCAAGACGCTAGTGGAAAAAAGAAATGGCGGATGGTAAATGACTACAGAAAATTGAATGACAAAACTATAGAGGGCAAGTATCCGCTTCCTCGTATGGACGAAATTTTGGAAAATCTTGGAAAATGTGCGTATTTTTCGACACTAGATCTAGCTCAAGGCTTCCACCAAATACCGGTAGAGAAAAATTCCATAGAAAAGACCGCTTTTACCGTCGAAAATTGCCACTATGAGTATACCAGGATGCCATTTGGCTTGAAAAACGCACCAGCCACATTCCAACGAATGATGGACAAAATTCTAATGAAATACTTGCACACATTTTGTTTTGTGTACATGGACGACATCGTTATCTTTTCTAAATCGCTCCAAGAACATCTTCAACACATAAAATACAATTAGATAAGAGCGAGTTCTTGAGGAAAGAAGTGCCGTTCTTAGGGCACATTATTACCCCGGAAGGAATTAAGCCTAATCCAGACAAAATTAAAGCTATAATAAAATACCCCATACCAAAAACGCAAACAGAAGTAAGAACATATTTAGGACTTACTGGTTTTTATAGGAAATTCATAAAAAATTATGCTAAAATATCCAAACCTCTCCCCGACACAGTCAAGAAAAAAGGCAAGGTAGATTATAAAAATGAAAAATTTATTGAAGCTTTCAACAAACTTAAAGAACTCATTACTAATGCACCTGTATTAAGATATCCAGATTTCGATAAAGTATTCCACGTAACTTCTGATGCATCAAATACCGCTATTGGGGCAGTTTTATCCCAAGAACAACATCCAATATCCAACTTTTCGAGGACTCTAAATTCTGCAGAACAGAACTATTCTACTATAGAAAAAGAACTGTTAAGAATTGTTGAAGCATGTCGATATTTTCGACCTTATATATACGGACGAAAATTTATTATCGAAACAGACCATAAGCCACTCACTTGGCTCTGGTCGTTGAAAACACCTAACACCAGATTAATTCGTTGGAGACTGAAATTAGAAGAATATAATTATGAGATTAAGTACAAGAAAGGATGTGAGAATAAAGTTGCTGACGCTTTAAGCAGAATCGAGATAAACAATCAAGAAGAAGACGAAGACGACTCTCTTTCTATGCTCCCACAAGCGTCCGATATCACCTCTCTCACCAACCGACAGCTAGCTCAAATGTTCGAGGACGAGGATGACGCAACGATTCATACAGCCGAAGAAAACCCAGTATTCTCACTACCTGTGTCTGATAAAAATATACATGCATTTAACTACAGCATCATAATCAAAAAAGGGAATGATTACCAAGTCAAAACAACAAAAGATAAATTAAAAATTCAATATTTAATAAAAATAAACAAAAATGACGCAGAAGCGCAGTTACTTAAATTTTTCTACGAAAATGTAAAACCAAATAAACAGTATGGAATTTATTTTGAGAGCAAAGATCTAGAAATTATCAGTTATAGAATATTGAAAGAAAATTTTAACGAAAAATTGAAATTAGTCAAAACGAATACGTACACTACTGTAACCAACCGAAATAATTTCTTAAAAGAATTGGAAAAATATCACAATAAGACCCACAATGGAATCAGAGAAACAGTAGCGCATTTCAAAAAGAAATTATACACGCTCAATATGGAGAGGATGATCCAAAACTACATCAACTAATGCGAAACCTGCCTAGAACACAAATACGAGAGAAGGCCATATATCACGGAGACGTATGGACCTATAATAGCGAATAGGCCCCTCCAACACTTACATCTAGACATATTCCACTATAACAAGGAGAAGTTTCTGACGATCATCGACATATTCTCGAAATACGCTCAGGCTTATCATTTGCCTGATGGCAATGCAATAACAGTAATAAGCAAATTAAGACATTTTGGCTCTCACCACAACTTCCCAGATAAAATTACTACAGACAGCGGAAGCGAGTTCAACTCTACGGTATTCAAGGAATTTTGTCGATTACATAAAATCGACTATCATCAGACCACCATCAATAGACACACTTCTAACGGACCAATCGAGCGACTACATTCAACCTTGAAGGAAAAATTAGGCATACTAATCGATCAAAATCCACGAGAGACTACAAAAAATCACATGACGACCGCAATTTTGATCTACAATCAAAGTATACACTCGAGCACAAATTATGCACCATTTACACTGTTATACGGGCCGTACGAAGATCTTCATAAACATGTCATTGACCCGAATGTAGATACTATCGAAAGTTATAACGAGCTTCGAAAGAATGAAATTTTACCGTTTAATCAAATTATCAGCTCAAAAATGTCAAGAAATATACAAGCAGAATTATTTGTGTCAGAAAATCGTCACGAGAGAAATTGAAACCACTTCTTTTCAAATAAATACGCCTTTACTTCTAGCATATCCTTTGTCCGATACTTTAACGTTGATATCCAGTAATTATGAAACAACCATTACGCATAATAATACCAAAATTATGCATCGAGGAACCCGTTTGATCGAAGGAAACGATCTACAAATAGAAGAACATATACTCAACAAAAATTTTGGAGACATAAAGCAGCCAGATTTAATTTTGCCTATGATTATTAAAGACGATCAATTAAATTTTGAGTCATTGAAAACTTTAACAGTTCCAACAGTAATTATACCAAAGTTGCAACCTTCCAGAATTGAGTTTCATCTGTCAGTATCTAGCATCATTATTGGGATATTGATTATTTTAAGTTTGGTAATATACTTGATATATAAGAGGAGAAATAATCGCAATGTGATTCAAAACCAACCTATCCGCCAAGTCAATGACGAGGATGTCATTGAACTTCAGCATGGAGGAGTGATGTGACACCCTTCGAGCGGACCTTGCATAATGTGCACGTGCTGCCTACTCAGCTCCTGGCTATCTGGAGATAAGAAGAAGGAAGAAGTCGGTTGCAACCACTTAATATTACATACTCTCGTCAGTCTCTGTCGGGTCCTCAAGCCTTGTAGACGTGTTTTAATAAAGAATACTTTTGATTGAATCTGTGAGTGAGTGTGTGGTGTTCATTTATTCCATTCACCGAGAATCGGAAAACACCCCAATTTACCCACCAACATAACTCGCGCCGCCCGCGCAGACAGAAAGAATTTTAAGACCTAAAGACGTCATATCTTGGATTTCGAATTTTGATGGTTCTGGGAACGTCAGAATATTTTTAAGAGAAGTGCAAGACGCATTGAACCAAATGAATAATTGGTTAGATAAAAAATATGTTTTACGAATGATTATTGCCAGTAAAATTATAGGACAAGCTAAGGATCTTATAGCATCACAGGAGGCTGACAATTGGGAAGATATAAAGGAGTTACTACATCATTATTACAATATTTAAGATACGCCTTATACTTATTTAAAAGAGCAAAGGAACAAGATTTTACAGAACTACGGAGAAACAGTATCTGCATACGCAAGAAGATTTTTGGATGTGCATAGAAAAGTAATGAAAGCTGCTGGGGGACAAAACAGATCCAGCAAAAGCAAAATTTTCTCAGGAAAGACAAGAAGAAGAAGGGGTTTGGAGATTCATCGTCGGTTTAACAGACAAGTTAAATGAACGAGTCGAAAATAAAAACCCAAAGACATTGAAGGAAGCTATATCGATAGCACTTAACGCTGAAAGTATTATACAAGAAAAGCAACTGTGCAGAAAAATGTCACAAGCAAATATAGACAATCGTGCAGGTAAAAAGATCCAGGAACGTCGTTTTGATGGAAACCAAAGAAAACTTGAAAAATCTGAAAATGCCAGACATGAATCAAAGAGGTCGGGTTTATTTTGCAATCATTGTAAACGATCTGGGTACACACAAGAACGGTGTTTTTCTAAGCAACAAGATGCTCGAAAGAAACAGGATTTTTGTCAGGACCTGCAAAAGGATCGTCCACCTCCAGTGAGAACACTAGAGGAAAAGACAGAAGAAGAATACGATCCATATGTATCCAAAGAGGCATAAGAAGAATTAGACGACCCGTTTTCATACGAACAACAGGAGGAAACGAACAAGTCATATATGTCAGACCAATCGGAGTAAAACGAACCATCAAATTATTAGTAGATTCCGGGGCAGAGGTCAGTATAATAAAGCATAATGCTGTAGATTTTAATAATTGTGAACCACGCAAGGATTACACCAAAAATGTTATTATGGGAAATGACAAAATATCTTTGTTGGGAACAGCAAAGTTAACTCTTTTAAATAAAAAAGATTAATATTTAGTCGCAAGAAATGATTTTCCTGGCGACTTCGATGGAATATTAGGAATTAATGTTATGAAGACACACAACGCTGTGAACGACGTTGGAAAAAATATTTTGACTCTCAGTGGAAAAGAGATTCCCATAAATGAAAAGCCAATGGAAGTGGCACCTTATGAGAGTAAAATCTATCAAATGAAAAATTTACCTAGTAAAGGTAAACATTTTCTTATTACAGGGGAAAATATAACACCTGGTATTGTGAAAAATAAACCAACGGTAACATTAGTGACTTGCAATGGAACAGGCGATTATATACATGTTTTTAAGAGTCAAATAGAAATTTCGGAAATAAAGTTACAAGAGAACAAGGAAATTCCGAAAATAAATAATATCAGAGGTAGAAATGACGAATATGAAAGGAAAAATTTACTAAAAGAAAATACACGTCTAAGTCATATACCGAAGAATGAAGCTGAAAAAGTAATGAATATTTTAGAAAAATTTATAGATGTTTTTTATTTGCCAGGTGACCAATTACCTACCTTAAAGGGGTTGATACATAAAATGAATTTAAATACAGCTGTACCAATTTTTACTAAACAATATCGATATCCACCTCAATTCAAGAAGAGATTAAGAAACAAACAAAAGAAATGTTGCAAAAGGATATAATTGAGGAATCTTGTAGCCCTTATGGCAGCCCTTTATGGGTAGTCCCCAAAAAGAAAGATGCTTCTGGAAGACAAAAATGGCGAGTTGTGGTCGATTTTAGAAAAATAAATGAACACACGCCACAAGATAATCATCCTATACCAAATGTCGAGGAAATTCTCGAAAGACTCGGAGGAGCACATTACTTCTCTGCATTTGATTTGGCTTCAGGATTTTACCAAATAATGCTACAAGAAGATTCAAAAGAAAAGACTGCTTTCTCAACTCCTGATGGACATTTTCAATTCAAAAGGATGCCAATGGGATTGAAAAATGCACCAGCTACCTTTCAACGTGCAATGAATTATGTTTTAAGAGGACTCGTTGGAGTAATTTATTTTGTGTATTTAGATGACATAATTATTTATGGAAGAACTCTAGAAGAACATAATCAAAATTTAAGTCTACTTTTACAGAGATTAAAGGAGCATGGCATGAAGCTGCAGCCCGACAAATGTGAATATCTTCGACCAGAATTAGAATATTTGGGTCATATTATTACAAGTGACGGTGTTAAGCCAAATGACAATAAAATTGAAACAATTCGATCTTTTCCAGCTCCGAAAAATGCTAAGGAAATAAAATCATTTTTGGGTCTTGCAGGATATTACCGGATATTTATTAAAGACTTTAGTAAAATCGCGAAACCTCTTACTCAACTGTTAAAGAAGGGTGAAGAATTTAAATGGACTAATAAGCAAACAGAAAGCTTCGAAAAATTAAAGCTAGCCCTAATGAGAGAACCCGTCCTGATCTATCCAGATCATACTAAGGAGTTCACACTTACAACAGATGCAAGTAATTATGCATTGGGAGCAGTTTTATCGCAAAAGGTAATGTGAAGTCCGGAATGAGTGGAAATAAATAGTAATTGGTTTTATGTAGGTTTATTATATAAAATACAATAATTTATTACCAATACAATCTGCTGGCTTCTGGTAGATCGATGCGTTGTAATTTCAATTACAATTCTTTTCTATAACACTTGCTTTTATAAATTTACTATAAATAACTTATACGATCTGCTTACTAGACGAGTAAGGCTTACGATTACAATTTCAATAACTTATAAAATCTGCTTAATAGATATGTAAGGCTTACGGTTTCAACTTCTCGATGTCGTAGAGGTACACGGAGTTCGCCAGGTTTCTTGTACGCTGTGACTGACGTGCGTGATGTATTTCGCAGTTTTTATTATGCGGTTTAATTGGGTTATAGATGATAAATTGAGATCATCTTTATTAAGAAATTTTCGGTTGCGGCTTATACGCGTAGCATTTAAGCGGTAGCATTGTGAAATGCTGATTTGTTAAAAATTGCACGCCACTGTTTTCTGGAGGTCGATGGTTCTCTACGTCACACGCTCTACGGTACGATGCCTGAGCGAAATGCTGCGTTGCATTCTCGCGTTTATATGTCAGGAAATATCTGATGTGAATAAACTTTCAGAATGAAATTCTAAATCTCTATAATACGTCTCCGGACGTAACACCTCCCCCCTTAGACTGTTGAATGTCATAGAGATTCAACAATGTATTATGTATCAGAGATTTCCCGTTACAAAAATTTATTGATAAGTAAATGATAAAATATAATAATACGAGTTATGAATGATAATAATTATAGTAAAAATAATAAAAATAATAATGATGATAATAATAATAATAAAAATGATAATAGCAATAATAATAATACTCGTCAGTTTCACTTTGAATTAGTGGTTATCAGGTTTAAGTTTCAAATGACCCTTTCAGCATTTTTGAGGTTGTCTGGTCGAACGTTGATTTGACCTACTAATTTTTCTTCCTGATCCTCCTATCTCGGTTCTTATGGGGATTTTGATGTCTGAATGCAAGTTCTTGATTTTAGCCCTTCCCTATCTGCTGACATTGGCAGTGTGTTTTCGGGCTTAGTCGTCATTTAACTTGATTTTACGAGGTCGGTGACTCGATGTCGCACGAACGAAGTACTGCGTATACATTATTCTGTGTCTCGAAAAATCACTGATTTACGTTTTATTTAATGAATGTTTAAATCATACGTCTCCGGACGTAACACCTCCCCCCTTAGACTGTTGAATGTCGTAAAAATTCAACAAATGAAGTAATTGAATGATCAATTGGAGTTATCAGTGATTTTTTCGTTATAAAAGATTTAATAATAATAATAATAACCAACAATATAAAATTAATAATTTTAAATAAATTTTTGAATCGTCTATATATTGTAAAATAAATTAATTATTTTCTTCCTAATACTAGTTTTACACTTAACCTACTGATTTACTTTGTACCGATTTTTCTAACGTTCAAATTTCAAAGAATTCCTATAGAGATATATATAGATTTCGATAATTTAATTATTTCGTTATCGGTAATATGTAATAATTTTTTTGTTTTGCTGTATTTACATAAAATAGTCATTCATTAATTAAGCTTAGAAATAATGTGCTTATTAAATAATTTTTTTAGTAAATAAACGATGAGAAATATATAGGGAATGATATTCAAGTGATCATTCACTTCCCTCCCTGCTGAGATATTTGGCAAGAGATATGTTTTTTCTTTCCTCTGTTTGTTTAAGTAGAATAACATTAAAGGGCTTTTGATGTTATCATAACAAAATTATTTTAACAATCGTATTATTTCCAAAAGAAAAATACAATTATATATGGTGTAGATTTTTTTCGTAAAAAGGAAGTGAATAATTGAAATGATATTGATAAATTTTGACTTGTTATTGCTTTTATGCACCATTGTATTTTACCTTTGTTTGAAAACTTTCAGACGTTTTAAAAGTTCATTTTAAAACTCAAGACTTTTTGTGGCATGAGTAGCATTCACATATTTGCATTAGAGAGTATGCAGTGCATTAGAGTAGAAAATTGCTTTACTCAATACAGTGCCGAATAGTGTATCTTGTAGGATGATCATGTCAGTATATGATGTAATTGATCACTTCCAATACATTATATTCGATTTAATCTTAGCAATGTGAGTACAGCTACCTAAATTCTTTCTTTCTTTTGTTCTTGAACTATTCATAAAATTTCTTTTATGAATGCGAACAATTTTTGTAGGCAAATACAATCTGATTTTGCATAAAATTACAGTCAAATTATTTTTATCTATGTTTGTTAGGGTTGCAAGATTTAGGAATGGTTTTATTTCGGTTTCTTTTGGATTAGTTCTATATTTTCTTATTCAAAGATAGATAGAATAATAAGTTATTAAATTGATCATAAGTTAATCCGTCCCTGTAATGTTTTCTACTTTGTGATTAAATAATTACTTTATATATTTTTATTATTTAATAACACATCATTTTCACATGTCAAATTTTTTGATTGTTTGATTGTTATAAGACCAAAGTTACTTTGTATTAATATCTAATCGCAATATTTATGTATTATTTCTAAAATTTCATTATTTAAATATATCTTATTTCAATCGCATTTTTCTAAAATTATTAGCTTTCTTAGGGAATATAGTTGCTTTT
The DNA here is from genome assembly GCA_036365515.1 of Torymus aiolomorphi. Classification (NCBI taxonomy): domain Eukaryota; kingdom Metazoa; phylum Arthropoda; class Insecta; order Hymenoptera; family Torymidae; genus Torymus; species Torymus aiolomorphi. The sequence continues at coordinate 85,891,095 of CM070876.1, forward strand.
CATAAAATACTGACAAGTTGATACGTAGAATTGTAGACAAATGATAAGTGGTTATAATTTTAAGTTGTATCTTTGGTAAAGTCTGTATCCCTTTAGGTTTGTATTCTAGTTGACCAAGAAGTAGAATGATTTTGCTTTAAGTGAAAGATTAGGTTACAATGATAATTCTCTATTGCTGTATTAAATTTCGAAAAATAAGAAGAGATTATGATAGATGTTAATATTGAGTATTGTCCATAAATGTTGTCCATATCCTAAAACAAAAATGTTATATTATTATTTGTTATAATATTGTCTTTGCTTGTTTTTCATAATTAGTCCATATCCTAAAACAAAAATGTTATATTATTATTTGTTATAATATTGTCTTTGCTTGTTTTTCATAATTAGTTAAGATATTATAGGTTCATTTTAATAGCGTTGAAAATTCTTATTATGCTGATCCTTTTGAAATTTATTCATATTTGGTTCTTTAATAGGCCATGTTTTATCTCCCTTTTTAAACTTTTTTCTGATAGTAAATTTATTGTAGTAATCTTTAGATTTTAATTTTAATCTTGTAATTTTTGATAATTCTTTTAAATATTTTTTATAATTAGATATCCATTTTAGTTTTCTGACATTTTTATTAAATTTTACTTCGATAGGATAGTTAAAAACTAACTGCAATTGGTGTACTTTATTAGGATTTGTATTTAGGTTGATTATTACGTTATGATCTTGATTACTCAAGGTTTCTTTTAGTTGGCTTTTATTCTCAAGCTGTTCTTGGTGTTCTTGATTATCAAATATTTTTAGATGATTTTTATTCTCTAAATGTTTTTTATGTTCTTGATTATCAAACCTGTCTTTTGATTGATTTTCATTGTTGAAAATTACTTTACTATTATTTAGTAAATTCTTTAGATTTTTTGTATTATTTAATAAAGACTCTTCAGAATATATTGATCCTATATTCTCTTTTAACAAATAAGCAAGTTTTGTTGGAATTTAGTTTCCATTAGATCATCTTCGGATTCAAATGGTTCAGGTAAAGCAAAAGTTATATCTAAAATGACTTTAAGATCATCATAAAAAGTTACTGTTTCCAACGAATTATTATCTTCTTTATTATTTTCATTCGAAATTTCATTTTTTTGGTTATTTATATCACATTCATTAAAATCAATTACATTAATTTCATCACAATCCTCATGAGTTTTTATATTAGATTCGTTGAAATTAATTTCTTCATTAGTCTCATAATTTTTTACAGTAGATTCAATAGAATCAATTAAATTTGTTTCCATAATTTTTTCAATTTCATGATTATTTTTGAAAATTTCGTTAAAGTCTATAAAATTAATTTCATTAGTATTTCCATGATTTTTTATAATCATATCATTATCTTTTGGTTCATCAGTGATTTCATGTATTTTTATAAATGGTACGATAATTGAATTGATTTTTTTATCATCATTAATTATTGTAGATTCCTCTATGATATTAGTTTGCTGTTTATTTTTATTTACTTTATTTTCTGTAATTAGTTCATTACTATTATACCTTTCAATATTCGTTGCATTAACTTTATTTTTCTGAATTTTTGATTCGTTAATTGTTTCTTTTGTAACATTATGGTATGATTCATCAGTATTAATACTTGGATATTGTTTGATTTCCTCACATTCTTCAGTAGTATGATCTGGATTTTTACAAAGATCACAATGATTTCCCATTGCATTATATTGCATTATAAGATTTTTAAGTTTTCTGCAGTTGTCGACGTCATGCCCGATTCTTTTGCAATATTCACATTGAATTCTTTTTCTATGTACTGTATTGGGTTGTTGATTATTAAAAATCATATTTCTTGGTTTGTAATTTTGTTGTTTGATGTTATTGAATCTGTTTGTATTCCTTGAATTGCTTTGTGTGTGGTACGTGTATTTGTTTTCTAAACTTCTATAATTTGGGCTAATATTCGTGTAATTGGTATTCATTTTTAAACTTGTATTTCGATCTGGGCAATATGCTACAGTATGTGTGACCGCCTCGCAAATTTGGCAAATTATTCTATTTCTTAAAATCGCACGCTTGCAATCTGATGCATCGTGGTCTTCTTCGCTACATAACGCGCACCACATTATTTTTTCCTTTATAGGGTAGTATATCATCCAATGCCCGAGTTTATTGCATTTCGTGCATACTGCTGACAAGCAGTCTTTAGTTGAGTGACCCGTGCTTCCGCAATAATCACAATCAAGTTCATATTTCTTTACAACAGGGTATTGAGTAGCTGTATGTCGTATGATTTGACAGTATTGGCAATAAACTTCATTTGTTTGGTTAAATGTACACTTATCTACAGAATGTCCTCTATGATTACAGCGTTTACAGAAAAGTTCTATTTTATTTTTAGTATTCTTGCAAAAATATGAGATATGATCTTTACTTTTACAAAAAACACAAACTGCATTAGAGCAAAACAATGCTTTGTGATATTGATCTCGGCAAATTTGACAATGAAATACTTTAGTATAATAATGGTTTTGTTGTTCAAAATTATAAAATATATTAGCTTGATTATTCATCATCGCTTTTTCATTTTATTAAATGTTCGTAATTATTATTGTAGTTTATTTTTGAATTTATCTTTTATTTTGTTTATTATTGTCTTTCTTTCATTTTCTCGTTTGAGTGTTGTTCATTTTCTTATTTTATTATATTCCCTTTTGCAATGTAATATTTTATTGTAATTCTGTTTTTGTATGATTCTTCATTATAATATTCTTACTTTTATTGTAATACTTTTCGTTTGCTTAGTTATTTATTATTATTATTTTGATTTCCTTATTTTGATTAAAAATGACTTGTTTATTTTATACACTGATTATATCTCTCATATTTTTCCTATTTTGTATCGTGTAAATTCTCTATTATTTATTTCCTTTTATTTATTTATCTTCATTCGTTTCTTATGTTTTATTCTTTATTCTTTTTATTTATGTATCAGTATGGTTAGTAATCTAGCCTTAAAACTCTTAGTTTCTTCTCGAAAGCGTTCGTTTGGTTATTTATATCGTCTACTTGCTTTTTTTATTAAATCTGTGTTACTTTGTGTCGTCTGTCTGGTTATAATCCCTTTTTCCCTTGTTTTCTGCGCTTTTCTGATACGATATATTACTCATTTGTTTATGATATCTATAATGTTTCTTTTTCAATATGGTTTTATTATTAGTTCTACTATTTTTTTTGTATACTTATATATTTGTAATTGTTTTATATGATTTTATAATTTGTTTATTTACTGCTTTTGTATCTCCATCACTTCTATTTTCCGTTTACTTTATTTTTCTAGTGCTTTTATATCTTATTATTTAAAATAGACTATTTATTTATGCACGGATTATTTAATTAATAATTTTTGTTTTAAATTATTATTCATTTTCCTTTCTTACGTTTAACCCTTTATTCTATTCTTTATTTTTCCCGTATATATTTCCAACTTATTTGGCAATTATTCTTAATCTTTTCCCTATAATCTTTGTTTATTCTTTTAATATTCTTGTGTATGTATTGTAATGTTTCTCTTTTGTTTTATTATTTTTCCTTTTAAATATTTTATTATTGATTTTTTTTTTCTCACTTGTATTGTTTTCTTTGACTGCTATTTTTTCCGTATAATATCTTTTGATTTCAATATGTATTTTTAATTTGTTTCAATTTATTTATTTATTTGCCAATTTTATATCTCTTTTCTTAATGTTTTTCGTGTAATTTGATTTCTGATATTCTTATTTCTTGTTTATGTAAAATATAATATTTATCAATTCAATGATTATTATTTTGTATTATTATTTCATTTTTCTCATTCGTGTTGGATTTGTTTTAGTTATTTAAATTTCTTTTTATTTATTTATTCATTTATTTATTTTTTTTTTCACTAATATTTTAGTTATTTGTTTTTACTGATATTATTTATTTATTTGTTTCTTAATGTTTCCCTATATCAATTTTTCACTTTTATTTTTCTTGTTTGTAAAATATATTTTCGTGATGCTATTTACTTATATATTTTGATTTATTTTTATTTTATCTTTATGCGAAATCTTTTTTTTTTTATATTCGTTTACGTTTGATTATTTGTATTTGGGTTACTCTTGATTCTTTCCCTATTTCTATAACATCGTCTACTTTCTTCTTCTATTTCTCTGTTAATATGTTAGTATTCTCTGGACGAGCCGTACACGTTCATCTTCAGAACTTTAAACGATCATGCTACAATGATCCTCTCAACTTCTTACTGCAAAACGAGAAGCTCGGAATCATTTAGTAGTGATATTTTTAGTAATTTTCAAATACTATTCGTTTCCTCTTACTCCGGTCTTATTTTTCGTATAAATCTAGTGAACTTACGTTCCATTCGTACCGGAACCAATGTGACGTTCCGAGAAATAATTATTTTTATTCTTTTATTTTAAACAGTCTAGTGAACTAATGTTCGATTCGTACCGGAACCAATGTGACGTTCCGAGAAATAATTATTTTTATTCTTTTATTTTAGACAGTCTAGTGAACTAATGTTCGTTTCGTACCGGAACCAATGTGAAGTCCGGAATGAGTGGAAATAAATAGTAATTGGTTTTATGTAGGTTTATTATATAAAATACAATAATTTATTACCAATACAATCTGCTGGCTTCTGGTAGATCTATGCGTTGTAATTTCAATTACAATTCTTTTCTATAACACTTGCTTTTATAAATGTACTATAAATAACTTATACGATCTGCTTACTAGACGAGTAAGGCTTACGATTACAATTTCAATAACTTATAAAATCTGCTTACTAAATGTGTAAGGCTTACGGTTTCAACTTCTCGATGTCGTAGAGGTACACGGTGTTCGCCAGGTTTCTTGTACGCTGTGACTGACGTGCGTTATGCATTTCGCAGTTTTTATTATGCGGTTTAATTGGGTTATAGATGGTAAATTGAGATCATCTTTATTAAGAAATTTTCGGTTGCGGCTTATACGCGTAGCATTGAAGCGGTAGCATTGTAAAATGCTGATTTTTTAAAAATTGCACGCCACTGTTTTCTGGAGGTCGATGGCTCTCTACGTCACACGCTCTACGGTACGATGCCTGAGTGAAATGCTGCGTTGCATTCTCGCGTTTATATGTCAGGAAATATCTGATGTGAATAAACTTTCAGAATGAAATTCTAAATCTCTATAATATGTCTCCGGACGTAACAATTTGGTAAATAATTTTGACAAGCCAGTCGCATATGCTTCCCGTACACTTAATGATGCTGAATCAAGATATAGCACAACAGAAAAAGAACTTTTGGCAATTGTTTGGGCGACCAAACATTTTAGACAATTTTTATATGGAAAACATTTTATAATCATTACAGATCATAAACCGCTTAAGTGGTTAATGAATGTGAAAGATCCTTCATCAAGGCTTATGAGATGGCGCCTTAAGCTAGAGGAATATGATTATGAAAGACAATATAAGAAAGGAAGTTTAAATTCTAATGCTGATGCTTTGTCAAGACGTGTTTATCACCTACAAACACCGGAAGAAGAATTTTTAAGAACAAAATTACCAATAATTACCATAGGATCAAAAAGAAACGATGATGACATTATTGCAGCAGAGACTGAGCCCAAGGAAGCTTTTGCAAAATTAAAAGGACATTTAGCATCAGACTTTATGCAGGTTTGTTATGATTTAAGGAAATTAGACGAGAATATTAAAATAAAATTAGTAAGAATGTTAAAATATCTAAATACAAAGTATTTTGTTGAGACTAAAAATATTGAAATAATAGTAATGTCGGTAACGGAGGTTAAAGACGAAAATGAACGAGCAAAAATAATGAGAGATTATCATGGACTCAAAAATGGACATTTTGGGATAAGTAAAACATATGAAAAAATAAGCCAGAAGTTTTATTGGGAAAAAATGAAGAAAGATATAGAGGATTATATTAAAAGCTGTAAAGATTGTCAACTTACTAAGAGAGCACAACATAATAATCAAGATGATGGAGTATTAATACATCCCCCTAGGACATTAGGTGAAAGGATTGCTATAGACCACGTGGGACCATTGCTAGCATCAACGGAAGGTTTCAAATACTACTTAACTCTTCAAGATCAATTGACAAAAATGTTAACTCTTATACCTGTTAAATCAACACAAGCTATTGAGACTGCGGAAGCACTTTTAGAAAATTACATATATATTTATGGAATCCCTGCTGAATTTATTATGGACAATGCAACCGGATTTCAATCAGAAATAATGAAAATTTTACTAAAACATCTTAAAGTTAAACCAATTGTCATAGCAGCAGGACATCCTCAATCTAATGGGTCTCTAGAACGAGCACATGCAACCATAAAAGACCAATTGAAAATATTAATTACTGATAAACCTGAAACTTGGTCGCAACATTTGAAGAAAGTTCAATTTATTTTTAATAACATGATAAATAAAGGAACAGGGTTCGCTCCTTTGGAAGCAATGTATTTCAAGAAAAGTCATTTGGAAACTAAAATGCCAACACTGGAATTCAAATCTCAAGATGCTGCAAGATATATAAATGAGTTTCAAGAAAATCATTTAGAATTTTTAAAACAGGTAAAAGAGAACTTAACAAAAAGTAAGGAATAATATGAACAAGAGGTAACAGCAAGAAGAAAAGGATCAACACCTTTATATAAAATTGGAGACAGAATAATGGTCAAAAATTTACAGCAGGCCCCTCTTTCAAAAACGTGGCTGGGACCTTATACAATTACAGACATATACACGGACCAAGTACTGTTGCCAGTCAACCAACAATTCATTACAACGCAGGGGCTGAATCAACAAATCTAGTTTCTGATTTTCCTCCAAATCAAAAACTTTTTTAAGGGGGAAGGTGTCAGGCAAAATGAGAAGAACATCGAAATTAAGAATTTGTTGATTTATTGATCGGTTGCAGTTGCGAGCGCGTTCGCAACTGAGAATGCTAATGTATCGTTTTACAGGCCTGTGAGCCGCATCGCGCGGTCGACGACCGATCGATATGCCATTGTTAATTGTTGTAAGCATGTTTTCTATTGTTTCTGCATGTATAAGAAGGACCGCTGCGCTGGTCCGTGAGTTCAGTAAGCCGTCACGTTGCCCGTGTAAGCTTTGCTCTTAATAAAGTATTTTTCCTCCAGCCCTAGAGTCTGTGCCTATACCTTATTTAAGTTATCTTTACAACATTTTAAGTTGAGTTCACGACATATAATAAGACAAGGTGATTGACTTGTATGAGGTCCATGCAACATATGTTTGATTACTAATTTTTGCAATTCTTTATCATCATTTGGAATTTCTGCAGAAATATATCTATCAATCATATTTGTGGAGATATTTTATTGTTCGGATTTAACGTCACTACTAGATGAGCATGTGGTAAACCTCATTTTTGAAATTCAATTGTATATACATACGTAATTATTTCTCCAAAAACTTGATTTATCTCAATATCCTCTAAAAGTGATTTAAATTTTGTATAAAACAATCTATAACTGTAATATTGGGAATATCATTGGGAGTAGTTCCCGTTGGAAATTTTGTTAAAACTTCTTTCAATTTTTTCCATTTTGGATTGCATGTAATAGTAATCAACAAATCAGGTCTGGTTTTGGCTCTTACTATTGCCATAGCATCCTGATAATGTTGTTGCATATACCTAGGACTACCAATATATGTTGCTGGTAAAATAAATAAATTTCCTATTCTTTCTTTTTTTTCAAAATTTTGAGAAATATTTGAACCAGAATTAAAGACATGATCATATAAACCTTGATAACATTCGGTTCGTAGTTTTTTCTGATTCGTAGAATTTCTAAAAAAATTCATCCTATTGCTTTCTACCATAATGTAAGCTTGTAAGAAATACTGTTGCGTTAACCTTCCAGCATATAGCAACGGCGAAAAATTTATACTTTTTGGTCTGTATGATAATCTATACGAATAATATTGTAAAGTGGTAAGATCATCTGACTGTTTAATTTTTGAATTTTGAGTAATGTTTTCCTCCTTTCTACTTTCAATTTGTCTCAAATTATAATCTGAATTTTTAATTTTTGAATTTTCAGTAATGTTTTCCAACTTTCTACTTTCAATTTTTATCAAATTATAATTAATTTGTTTATCAACTATTGGTTTTTTTTATAGCCAATACTCTAACCTAAATCGCCAAATGGAAATAGTAATGGAAAAACCATAGGATCAACATGGTGAGATAACTTATTTAAGTATATCTTTTTAGTTTCATTATTCAAATTTTGTTTTGGATAAATACAAAGGTCATAATTATTGGGAATACCTGATTTAGATACAATTATTGCTCCACACTCGGCTATTAAAGGTTTGTTATAACGATGTTGTTGTTTATTTGTTTTACGAACAAAATATAGTTTATAATTTGGTAAATTTTGTAAATTTGATAATTGATGCAAACACTTAAAGTTTTTAGCGTATGGATTTATATTTCAATTAATATAACGATATTTCATTGCTCTGAAGCAATTATAAAGAACATAAATAGTATATCCTTTACCTTTGATTCGTCTTAAGTCCGATATTTTACCCATCAAAATTTCATATTGTCAAAATTTGATAGTTTCATACTTCATTATTATAAAATTTCGCTTCGAAAATGGGGGTTGGCGAGCGGAGCGAGCAGGGGGCGAAGCCCCTCTAGTATATATATATATATTTATATCTGTGTGTGTGTGTGTGTGTGTGTGTGCGTGCGTGCATGCGTGCGTGTGTAAATAACTTTTTAATTAATCTATGATGCATATAAATTTATTAAGTATTAATTGATATGATCAAAGTGCATAATAGTAATATTAAAAACATGGTTTTCATAATTTTTATCGAAATTATAGTAATTGCTTTTATTTTTATTTATGAAAACGTTAAATAGAAAAAAAGTTTTGTTTCAATGTTATCCACAACTTTTGTATTCGAAATATTTGTGTATAGTCAAATTCTGTTAAATTATATGTGGAAAACTATTGTTTCATTACTCTCGATTAATAAAAAAAAACAGAGTTAAATTTCATACAGTTCTAACGAAAGGTGGGGACTATAGCTTCTCACGGGTGATCTTAACTACATATACCTATACAATCTCAATTACGGATAAATGCTCGCGACACATGCACACATACACTAATACCGCAGAAAAGAGAAAAAAACAGAAGAAAAATGTAATGCACATTGATGCAATTGACACAATCTTACCCGCTCGACTCCTCGAACGGTTAAAGTTGACGGGTTTTTCTAGAAACGCTCTCTTATATACATGTACGCAGGGCGTTTCTTCATGGTTAGGTACGAACCTCGGGGTACCACAGGGATCGGTTCTGGTGTTAAGTCCGGAAATAAGTGGAAATAAGTAGTAATTGGTTTTATGTAGGTTTATTATATAAAATACAATAATTTATTACCAATACAATCTACTGGCTTCTGGTAGATCGATGCATTGTAATTTCAATGTTCAATGTGGAAGGACCGCTCTAGTGCTCACTGACTGGAGCCAATGGTGGAGTTGAAGCAATCATTGTTGGGCGCAGGTCTGAAGGATTACCTGGTCAGTATTTCCTTATACCCGAAGTTGCGTAGGGCAAATCGCATACCGTCTAGCCCGAGGTTTGGGTCAGGTGTTGGGACGGACCCGACATCGCCCACTCGGTAGGGGTGACGTTAAACCTTTGTTTCATTATGGCGCGGGCCTATCCCCTAACCTTTTTTGTAGAGTCACTAGGTGCCGATAGGAGTGACCATCCGACAAACCGCCTCTCGGCTTCGGCATCCATAACTAGGGTTCCTTATAGGCGGGGATAGTAGCCACACCGAGGTGTGGCTCCCATAGTGGGTGAACCGTCTTAAACAACATATTCTATGCATGATGAATTCAAACACCCAACACAACCAACAAACTAAGGAGAAAGAAGGTGTATGCCAGACTGCGGTGGAGAAGGTGCTCGCAGAAATGCGAGCGCTCCTCAAGGTTATGGTGCAGGCGCTAAAAGCTCAGCCTAATATCAAAAACGATATTAAAAAGGGGTTGCCAGTTATGGTAGACCAACTGGAGCAGCTCGAAAGCGCCGTGAAAACGGAACTACGTGCTGCTAAGCAAGCCATGGCTTACACACCAGCCAGGAGGCAAAGGACGATGTCCTTGGTAGAAAGTATGGGGACACCAACAGGGTCACTTGACCCCGAGCCACTTGGCAGCACGAAGCGAGGCGCCTCTAGCCCACCTAGCCTGGATACGGGGGAAAAGCAAGTGAAGAAGAAAAAGGCGGATATCCCTAAGGAAGATTGGGTTGCTGTAAAAAGTAGAAAAGGGCGGAAGCAGCCGAAACAACAGCAGCAGCAGCCACAGAAACAGCAGCCGCAACAACAGCAGAGGAAGCAGAAGACAAAGAAGAAGGAAAAAAAGGTAACAAAGCCGGATGCGATCGTGCTCAAACCGGCAGGCGGTAAGTCGTATGCGGACATTCTGTCCACCATACGTAAGGCTGTCAAGCCGGAAGAGAGTGGAGTAGAGATCCGATCCATCCGGCAAACAAGAGCAGGTCAGGTACTCCTCGAGCTGAAAGAAGGCAATTGAGTAACAAGAACTGCCTTCCCTGGCAAGCGAACGCCTAGCCGGGCGAATCCAGAGCTGGCATGTGATCGAGGACTATACAGGAAGCGATCACATGTATATCACGTTCCGTGTGCGTGATAGCAGACCAGCTCCGTTTCCGCACAAGCGCGGCCCCCCCAGGTGGAACATCGCCAAGATGAACTACGAGAGGTTTGCCACGGCGATAGAACACGGACAGCGAACACTGCGTGAGATCCCGGAATCGCTGCCGCTATCTGCGCGGGCAAAAATGGTGACCGACTACACCATGAAGGTCATCGAAAAGGCCTGCGCGGAGACGGTTCCCAGGAAATCAACACGTGGGTCAAGACGACCTGCTTACTGGTGGACGAACGACATCGCGGACCTTCGTAAGACGTGCCTGCAGTTGCGACGCAGAATGCAGAGGGTCAAAAAACGCGATCTCGACGCAGCCCCCTTGGCCGCAGAGTACAAGGCGGCCAAGAAATCCCTAAAGAAGGCCATCAAGTCCAGCCGGCAGCGATGCTGGAAAGAGCTGGGGGAAGAGATGGATCACGATCCGTGGGGATTAGGGTACAGGATCGTTATGCGCAAGCTGGCGACCTTTGGTTTGTCAGCGCCGAAAGATGCGCAAACGATCACGAACATCATACGTGCCCTTTTCCCCGAACACCCAAGGAGACCGGATGGCCCAGCAACATCCGGCCCGTTCGAAACTCCTCTGTTTACGAACATGGAGCTCTCCATCGCAATAAAATCTTTGCGTAATAAGAGAGCTCCGGGGCCGGATGGATTACCAGCAGAGCTGCTGAAAGCCATCGGCGGCAGTCACCCGCGCCTCTTGTTGGACATGTACAACTCCTGCCTGAAGGCGGGCATTTTTCCTGCCCGCTGGAAGACAGCGAGACTTGTCCTCATCAGCAAGGACAAGGGTCCAGCAGACAGCCCGTCGGCCTACCGCCCGCTGTGCATGCTAGACACGGCGGGAAAACTCCTGGAGAAACTGCTGAAACCTCGCCTCCAGGCAGCCATAAGTGCGTTCGGAGATCTGGCTCCGCGGCAGTATGGCTTCAGGCGAGATAAGTCAACCGTAGACGCAATCCAGGAGGTGGTATATGCCGCCAGGTCAACGGAACAGGGCAACCATTTCTCTCGCCCTATTTGTCTGCTGGCCACCTTGGACGTTAAAAACGCGTTTAACTCAGTTAGGTGGGACAAGGCGCTGGATGCTTTCGAGCGGGACTTTCGTATCACCGCGTATCTTTTACGCATTCTTGGGGATTATCTGAGGGACCGCTCGATAACTTACGACACTGAGGATGGACAAATAAAGAGGGAAATAACATCTGGGGCAGCTCAGGGCTCCATGCTGGGTCCCGATATATGGAATGTATTCTATGACGGGATCCTGCGCATGGAAATGCCCGAGGGCACCTTCCTGGTTGGGTACGCTGTCGACATAGCGGTGGTCATCGTAGCCAGAGACGTTGACCTCGCTAGGCTGCTACTCAACCGGGTAATGCGTCGCGTTTTCTCCTGGCTGGAGGATCACGGGCTTGAATTAGACACAAAGAAGACGGAGGTCGTGCTACTCACGAAGAGGCACATCAATACCATGTGCCCCTTTCAAGTAGGAGACGCGACGGTCCAGGCAAAGAGTGCGGTGAGGTACCTGGGGGTGACGCTTGATAACAAGCTCACCTTCAGGGAACACCTCACCATAGTGACGGAAAAGGCGGCAGCAGTAACAGCCTCGCTGAGTAGGCTCATGGCCAATACCGCCGGCCCCCGGCCTTGTAAAAGGCGCCTACTCATGCGTGCCGCCGAAGCCGTCATGCTCTACGGAGCGGAGGTCTGGGCTCATGCGCTACGGAAAGACGTGCACAGGAAGCGTCTCGCCGCGGTGCAACGGAGAGCAGCACTCCGCATCGCGTGCTCTTACCGCACGGTCTCCGAGCCCGCGATATTAGTGGTCGCTGGGGTAATACCCATCGACCTTCTTGCACTGGAGAGACGCTTCGTCCATCAGCAGAAGCCTGCTCTTGGGGTAGTGGAGGCCCACCGAACGGCCAGGGCCAATACCATCCAGGCTTGGCAGCATCGGTGGGAAGCAAGTGGACACCTGGCTGTTCCGAAAAGAGGGTGAGGTAAATTACTACCTCACCCAATTCTTGACGGGGCACGGCCTGTTCCGCGCATACCTACATAAGATGGGTAAAGTCGCGGAGCCAGGCTGCGCCTATTGTGAGGGCCTCCCGGACGACGTGTTCCACACCTTCTTCGTATGCGGAAGGTGGACCGTCGAAAGGGGGGCACTAGAGAGGGACCTTGGCTGCATATCACCTGACAATATAGTCAGGCTGATGCACCAAGGTCCTCAACAATGGGCGAAAGTCGCCTCCTACGTGGAGGCGATCTTGCGCCAAAAAAGGGAAGAGGAGAAGAGCAGATCAGCCGTCCGCAGGGCGCCGTAGCTGTTCACGGGAAAAAAAAGACCCCTGCGGGTCTCAACGGCCGATCTGAAGTGAGAAGGTGCCGCTCAGGCGAAGCAAGCCGTCCCCTGAAGGAATGTGTAAAACGGTGCCGGGGAAGGGTCTGTACAGTAGTGCAGAGCAGAAAGGGTTATTGTTTTTAGTGGGTAGGAATCCCACACGCCGTGGGAGTGCGGAGCCCCTTGCGGTGTCTCCTGGGCTGGCATGGATATGCGGCCCAGGCGGTCCAGTGGAGCATTTGGTCCACCGGACTGATGCAAGATTTCACTGTTTCCCTCGTAAAAAAAAAAAAAAAAAAAAAAAAATACTCGTCAGTTCTACTTTGATTTAGTGGTTATCAGGTTTAAGTTTCAAATGACCCTTTCAGCATTTTTGAGGTTGTCTGGTCGAACGTTGATTTGACTTTATATGTAATAATTTTTTTGTTTTGCTGTATTTACATAAAATAGTCATTCATTAATTAAGCTTAGAAATAATCTGCTTATTAAATAATTTTTTTTTTTTTTTTTAGTAAATAAACGATGAGAAATATATAGGGAATGATTCAAGTGATCATTCACTTCCTTCCCAGCTTAGATATTTGGCAAGGGATATGTTTTTTCTTTCCTCTCTTTGTTTAAGTAGAATAACATTAAAGGGCTTTTGATGTTATCATAACAAAATTATTTTAACAATCGTATTATAATTATTTCCAAAAGAAAAATACAATTATATATGGTGTAGGTTTTTTTCGTAAAAAGGAAGTGAATAATTGAAATGATATTGATAAATTTTGACTTGTTATTGCTTTTATGCATCATTGTATTTTACCTTTGTTTGAAAATTTTCAGCCATTTCAAAAGTTCATTTTAGAACTTGAACTTTTGTTTCGGCATAGATAGCATTCACATATCTGCTTTAAAGAATACGCAATCTGTTAGAGTAGAAAAATGTTTTACATACTCAATACAGTGCAGAATAGTGTATCTTATATAGGATGATCATGTTAGTATATGACAGTACTGATCATTCCAAATACATGTATTCTATTTAATCTTAGCAACGTGAACGTAGCTACCTGAATAATTTTTTTTGTTCTGAAACTCTTTAATAAATTTTGATGAGTATCAACAATTTTTTTCCTTTTTTTTCCTTTTTTTTTTTTTTTTTTTTTTTGTAGGTAAATACAGTTTAATGTTGCATAAAATTAGTCAAATTATTATTATCTTTTTTTTTATCATACGTTAAAAGGTTTAGATATGGGTTCTACTTCTTTTCCTTTTGGATTAGTTCTATATTTTCTTATTCAAAGATAAAATCATAAGCTATTAAATTGATCATAAGTTAATTCGTCCCTCTAATGTTTTCTACTTTGTGATTAAATTATTACTTTATATATTTTTATTATTTAATAACAAATCATTTTCACATGTCAAATTTTTTTGATTGTTTGATTGTTATAAGACCAAAGTTACTTTGTATTAATATCTAATCGCAATATTTATGTATTATTTCTAAAATTTCATTATTCAAGTATATCTTATTTCAATCGCATTTTTCTAAAATTATTAGCTTTCTTAGGGAATATAGTTGCATTTCATAAAATACTGACAAGTTGATACGAACAATTGTAGACAAACGGATAAGTGGTTATAATTTTAAATTGTATATTTGGTAAAATCTGGATCACCTTCGGGTTATATATTAGTTGACCAAGAAGTAGGATGGTTTTGCTTCAATTGGAAAAGTTCAGCTGCAATTATAATTCTCCATTCCTGTATTAAATTTGGAAAAATAAGAAGAGATTATGATAGATGTTAATTTTGAGTATGTTGTCCACATCCTAAAACAAAAATGTTATGTTATTATTTGTTATAATATTGCTTTGCTTGTTTTTCATAATTAGTTAAGATATTATTTTGTTCATTTTAATAGCGTTGAAAATTCTTATTATGCTGATCCTTTTGAAATTTATTCATATTTGGTTCTTTAATAGGCCATGTTTTGTCTCCTTTTTTAAACCTTTTTCTGATAGCAAATTTATTGTAGTAACCTTTAGATTTTAATTTTAATTTTGTAATTTTTGATAATTCTTTTAAATATTTTTTATAATCAGATATCCATTTTAGTTTTCTGACGTTTTTATTAGATTTTACTTTGATAGGATAGTTAAAAACTAACTGCAATTAGTGTGCTTTATTAGGATTTGTATTTAGATTGATTATTACGTTATGATCTTGATTACCCAAAGTTTCTTTTAGTTGATTTTTATTGTCAAGCTGTTCTTGGTGTTCTTGATTATCAAATATTTTTAGATGACTTTCATTCTCTAAATGTTTTTTTAGTTTTTGATTATCAAACATATCTTGTGGTTGATTTTCATTTTCGAAAACTGCTTTACTATTATTTAATAAGTTCTTTAGATTTTTTGTATCATTTAATAAAGACTCTTCTGAATGTATTGATGCTATATTCTCTTTTAACGAATTTTCAAGCGAGTTTTGTTGGAATTTAGTTTCCATTTGATCATCTTCGGAAAATGGTTCAGCTAAAGCAAAAGTTATGTCTAAAATGACTTTAAGATCATTATAAAAAGTTACTGTTTCCAACGAATTATTATCTTCTTTATTATTTTCATTCGAAATTTCATTTTTTTTGGTTATTTATATTAGATTCATTAAAATCAATTACATTAACTTCATCACAATCCTCATGAGTTTTTAAATTAGATTCGTTGAAATTCATTTCTTCATTAGTCTCATAATTTTTTACAGTAGATTCAATAGAATCAATTAAATTTGTTTCCATAATTTCTTCAATTTCATGATTATTTTTGAAAATTTCGTTAAAGTCTATAAAATTAATTTCATTAGTATTTCCATGATTTTTTATAATCATATTATTATCTTTTGGTTCATCAGTGATTTCATGTATTTTTATATAAGGTACGATAAATAAATTGATTTCTTTATCATCATTAATTATTGTAGATCCTCTATGATATTAGTTTCCTGTTTAATTTTATTTACTTTATTTTCTGTAATTAGTTCATTACCATTATACTTTTCAATATTCGTTGTATTAACTTTGTTTTTCTGAATTTTTGATTCGTTAATTGTTTCTTTTGTAACATTATGGTATGATTCATCAGTATTAATACTTGGATATTGATTGATTTCCTCACATTCTTCAGTAGTATGATCTGGATTTTTACAAAGATCACAATGATTTCCCATTGTATTATATTGCATCATAAGATTTTTAAGTTTTCTGCAGTTGTCGATGTCATGCCCAATTCTTTTGCAATAATCACATTGAATTCTTTTCCTATTTACTGTATTGGGTTGTTGATTATTAAAAATCGTGTTTCTTGGCTTGTAATTTTGTTCTTGAGTCTTGTTAATGAATCGGTTATAATTTCTTGTAGTATTTGATAATTGATGAATTTCTTTATTTTCTAAAATTTTGTAGTTTCTGCTATTTTGAGAATGAGCATTTCTTTCTGGGCAATACTTTGCTGTATGTCCGAATCTGTTGCAAATTTGCAAATTATTCTATTTCTTAAAATCACACGCTTGCAATCTGATGAATCGTGATTTTCTTCCTTACATAACGCGCACCACATTATTTTTTCGTTTATAGGGCAGTATTTTATCCAGTGCCCGAGTTTATTGCATTTCATACATACTGCTGACAGACAGTCTTTAGTTGAGTGACCCGTGCTTCCGCAATACTCACAATCAAGTTCATATTTCTTTATAACAGGGCATTGAGTAGCTGCATATCCTATCATTTGACAGTATTGACAATAATCTTCATTTGTTTGGTTAAATGTACACTTCTCTACAGAATGTCCTCTGTGATTACAGAGTTTACAAAAAAGTTCTATTTTATTTTTAGCATTCTTGCAAAAATAAGATATATGATCTTTACTTTTACAATAAACACAAACTGCATTAGAGCAAAACAATGCTTCGTGATATTGATCTCGGCAAATTTGACAATGAAATACTTTAGTATAATAATGGTTTTGTTGTTTAAAATTATAAAATGTATTAGCTTGACTATTCATCATGGTTTTTTCATTTTATTAAATGTTCGTAATTATTATTGTAGTTTATTTTTGAATTTATCTTTTATTTATTATTGTCTTACTTTCATTTTCTCGTTTGAGTGTTGTTTATTTCTTTATATTATAATATTTAAATATTTTTCATTTTCTTATTTTATTATATTCCCTTTTGCAATGTAATATTTTATTGTAATTTTTTTTTTTTACGATTCTTCATTATAATATTCTTACTTTTATTGTAATACTTTTCGTTTGTTTAGTTATTTTTTATTATTATTTTGATTTCCTTATTTTGATAAAAAATGACTTGATTATTTTATACACTGATTATATCTCTCATATGTTTTCTATTTTGTATTGTGTAAATTCTCTATTATTTATTTCCCTTTATTTATTTCTCTTCATTCATTTCTTATGTTTTGTTCTTTATTCTTTTAATTTATGTATCAGTATACTTAATATTTATTTTTAAATATCTTTTATTATTAGTTCAACTATATATTTTTTTGTGTATTATTTATTTGGCAATTTATTTATTTATTTGCCAATTTTATATCTATATTCTTTATGTTTTTCGTGTAATTTGATTTCTGATATTTTTATTTCTTGTTTATGTATAATATTTATCCATTCAATGATCATTATTTTGTATTATTATTTCATTTTTCTCCTTCGTGTTGGATTTGTTTTATTTATTTCAATTTCTTTTTATTTATTTATTCATTTGTTTATTTTTTTTTCACTAATATTTTAGTTATTTGTTTTTACTGATATTATTTAATTATTTGTTTCTTAATGTTTCCCTATATGAATTTTTCACTTTAAATTTCTTGTTTGTTAAATATATTTGCGTGATGCTTTTTACTGATATATTTTGATTTATTTTGATTTTATCTTTATGTGAAATCTTTTTTTTTTTATATTCGTTTACGTTATTTGTATTTGGGTTATCCTTTCTTCTTTCCCTATTTCTATAACATCGTCTATTTTCCCTTTTTTTTATTTATCTGTTAATATGTTAGTAATCTGGACGAGCCGTACACGTTCATCTTCAGAAGTTTAAACGATCATGCTACAATGATCCTCTCAACTTCTTACTGCAAAACGAGAAGCTCGGAAGCAGTTAGTAGTGATATGTTTAGTAATTTTCAAATACTACTCGTTTCCTCTCATTCCAGTCTTATTTTTTCGTATAAATCTAGTGAACTTACGTTCGATTCGTACCGGAACCAATGTTAAGTTCCGAGAAATAATTATTTTTATTCTTTTATTTTAACCAGTCTAGAGTGAACTAATGTTCGATTCGTACCGGAACCACTGTTAAGTTCCGGAGAAAAGTTATTTTTATTCTTTAATTTGAAATAGTCTAGTGAACGATTGTTCGACCGGTACCGGAACCACTGTTAAGTCCGGAAATAAGTGGAAATTAGTAGTAATTGGTTTTATGTAGGTTTATTATATAAAATACAATAATTTATTACCAATACAATCTGCCGGCTTCTGGTAGATCGATGCGTTGTAATTTTAATTACATTTCTTTTCTATAACACTTGCTTTTATAAATTTACTATAAATAACTTATACAATCTGCTTACTAGACGCGTAAGGCTTACGATTACAATTTCAATAACTTATAAAATCTGCTTACTAGATGTGTAAGGCTTATGGTTTCAACTTCTCGATGTCGTAGAGGTACACGGAGTTCGCCAGGTTTCTTGTACGCTGTGACTGACTTGCGTGATGCATTTCGCAGTTTTATTATGCGGTTTAATTGGGTTATAGATGATAAATTGAGATCATCTTTATTAAGAAATTTTCGGTTGCGGCTTATACGCGTAGCATTTAAGTGGTAGCATTGTGAAATGCTGATTTGTTAAAAATTTGCACGCCACTGTCTTCTGGAGGTCGATGGCTCTCTACGTCACACGGTCTACGGTACGATGCCTGAGCGAAATGCTGCGTTGCATTCTCGCGTTTATATGTCAGGAAATATCTGATGTGAATAAACTTTCAGAATGAAATTCTAAATCTATAATACGTCTCCGGACCTAACACTGGGACCCTTGTTATTTTGCCTTTACATAAATGACATACGTGACGCCCTAGATTCGAGATACATCAAGCATCTTTTGTATGCAGATGACTTACAAATTTATAGACAGGTTCCCCGAGAGGATGTAGATGCGGAATTTCGGACAGTGCAGCTATGGCTGTCGGATTGGGCAGTGGGGGCCGGTTTCAAACTTAACATGGTAAAAACGAAGGCAATTGTTTTTGGCGGCATTAAATTTGTGAACGAATTTTACTCTGGTGCCATGCCGAGGGCGATTGACTTCGGAGACGGAGCCTGCATTCCCTTCTCTGATACCGTCACTAGTCTTGGTGTTGTGCTAGACGCGAAACTATCGTGGGAAGCTCATATAAATCAGGTAACAAAAAAATTCAATCGTGTGTTGTACGCGCTCCGATTTTTCCGTCAGTACGCTTCTCTGTTGTTCTCGCATTTGGATTACTGCTCGGTGGTTTTTCTTTATGCGTCTCAAGAACTAAGGGAAAAAATACAGCGACTGCAAAATTCTGGTGTGAGATATGTGTTAGGTGTAAGACGGTTTGATCATATTTCACCTCATAGATTAGCTCTGGGCTGGCTGCGCACTGATACGAGGAGACACTATTTCATGGCGGTACTTATGTACAAGATCATGCGCATGCATACTCCGGACTATCTAGAAAGTCTCTTTTCTAGGTATGCACCCAGAGCTACAGCTAGAGGTGAAATTAAAGAATTAAGAATACCCCTGTCGTGCACCAAAACTAGTGATAGATCTCTTCGAGTACAAGGTGCACGCTTATGGAACTCCCTGCCTGCTGCGATAAGAAACTTTTCCTCTCTCAGCAGATTTAAAACTGCTCTGAGAAGGCATCTCCTTGACCTTGACTAATCACCCGCGAAATTCGCTATTTATGTAATACGTGTTATGTATTGTCCCATATACACAGTTTTGTATGTATGAATGTATTTATTAGCGCGAGTGGTGAGAGTGAATGTGAGGTGTTAGCTTTAATAACGATCTGATAACTTCAGTGATAGTGATTCTAGTCAATCTAATTTCTAGTCATTTTAAATTATTCTACACTACTTCCTATCTGTGATATCACTATTTTAATTCTGACTTACCATTGTGTATTATATAGCTTTAAGTTTAGACTGTGATATTTCGCAAATAGTATTAATTTAAAGACTGAAATTAGGTATTGACGATTATGGAATTTTAAATAAATCTGTTTCTATATAGAGATATTGACGATGTATTTCTAAATATTATATTATTACAAGACTGTTAAATTATGAATATTATATGTAACTGCTTTACATTTGTAAAATACTTTCACAATAAATGAAATACTAATACTAATACTAATACTAATGCAGTCGGCAACGTCAATCTGGAATTGCGCTGCATGCATGAGTACTACTGTATTTGCAGCAGCCGTAACGGCTGCCTCGGCTAGACTGCGTTCGCGCACATAAGTACAGCGGAAAACCGCATGCGACCCGCGTGACCGCGAGCGCTCCCTACACACACACATACACACACACACACACATACGCACGCACACACACACACACGCACGCACGCACGCACACAAATTTCATACTTCGCATGTTATAATTTGAGAAACAATATAATATAAAACAAGGGTTCTTGGAGTAACATAAAAAATTTTTTTCAAAGCTATTTGAATATTGTTAAAGAAGATATCGCCAATTTAAAAAAACCAACAAAACCCGTAAATCTTTTTCATATTTCATCCGATTTTAATTTGCAAGGTCTTACTTTATTCCTTGTTCAATTTTAGGGGAAGGTAGCGATATAAAAATTGGAAAATTTTCAAAACCTGTAAAGTTATAAGCAATTGTTTATAAAATTCAGTCACATAACTACAAATAAGAGTATTTTTTCAACTACTGTTTTAGAGTTTTGATGATTATAAATGCCTTTTGATACTTGTAAATGATAAGAATATAAATATTTATCATAATAAAGCATTCTGATACGAAATTGTATATTTCGATACAAGTGTGAAAGTGTTGATTCTAGCACGAGTGTAGAATCATCTTTCGCACGTGTATCGAACGATATTTTTCGATACAGGGGAAGTAAAAGCAATTTTAAAAATTTATAGAATTTGTAAAATCGTATTTTACGCATACTGTATCGAAAAAAACATAGAAGTCAAAACTACGGTAGAATTACTCATAAGTTTGAATGCGAAAATTAGTGAAAATATGCGATGAATCATAAAATATAGCTAAGATTTCAAACTTCCAACTGCTGTAGATTCTGACACAAAGCCCAATGGAATGAACGGCTTGGCACAACCTCTTTCTATAATAAAAGAAGCCTCTCAGGCCAGGTGTCATGTAAATTGGGATTCCGGACTTCTTGATCTCCCCGTGTTAGAACAAAAAAAGATGTTTGTGGCATGCGTAATGAGATGTTAAGTACGATATTAATTAAAAGGGGGGCATGAGGATGGCTGTTGAATCGGGGCGGGGGGGGGATCGGGAGCTAAGGGGCTATTTTAATATTCAATAATTCATAGAAATACGTAGATTTTTATGGTATGTTGTGGATGGGTAGAGGGGCGGGCGTTCAGGGGGCGGGGGGAGCTGATGAATATGACATAACTCCAACAACTATATAATATAGGAAGTTATGTATATGTGTACTTGGTGTGCGGGAGTGAGTGTGTATTTATTTTAATTAAATTGAGCGGCGGGATAAGAGAAGGCCTTAGCGCTCGAAGTCCCTCGTACACTAGAATTTTAGGGACGTAGCTCG
This sequence comes from Torymus aiolomorphi, assembly GCA_036365515.1. Lineage (NCBI taxonomy): Eukaryota > Metazoa > Arthropoda > Insecta > Hymenoptera > Torymidae > Torymus > Torymus aiolomorphi. The sequence goes on from CM070876.1 coordinate 85,913,149, forward strand.
AACTTTGATTTTGATGATTGATTCTTGTAGAAAATTCAATAGCGCATCTTTTTTGCATTTAAAATATATCTCTAGCTGTTTTTGTTTTTGAGTTACTTAAAAAAAAACGCAATATTTTACCAACAATTTTTTAGTTTTTTCTCTACTTCAACTTGCCGAATCTTTATGTGATTAAATATTTTACTTTGAAATTTACGACAACATTCTTTAATATATTCTACGAGTATTGGAATATTTATAAAGTTTTATTTCAGGGCCGTATAATGAATATTTGAACAATTTTTTTTTAAAATCGCATTGTATTTATTCAATGGACAAAGTTGAGTTACGTTTTCTCGACTTGAGAAAACTTATAGCGAGAAAGCTGTTCCTCTTGAGTCAAGGATGTTTTCTAAAAAAGTTTTAGACATCTAGCAATTGTCTAACAAAAGTAATAGCGATTTCAAAATTCCGAAAATGTTCCGCTCGGCGCTAGATCCCACCGGCCGAGAAAAAACTATGAGTTGCTGTAGCAACAACAAATCAAATACTGTTAGACAATCGCTAGATATCTGAAACTCATTCAGAAAACTTCCTTGACTGAAGAGGAACAACTTTCTCGCTATAAGTTTTCTCAAGTCGAGAAAACATAACTCAACTTTATATAAATAAATAAAAAACCGCTGCCAATTCATTGGCCCGTGGCTTCCTCAAACTTAATTTACTTATTCCTTTATTAAGTTTTAATAACAAAATTTATAATTTTTGCAAAAATGTATGACATAATTATAATTAAATTCATTTATGAAGATTAAAATGTATTAATTTTTAAATTATGTATAAAATATGAATAAAATAATAGGTATGATTTTTTTTTTAAATTATGTGTGAAAAATAAATAAAATAATTGATTGTAATATTATCGTCATAACCTTTTAAAATTCCTAAATAACCTTTACTTCAAATTATATTTTCTTTGTAAAATTTGTAACGGGATGGCTAGTGGGGGAAAATAAGCCACAGTCCAGCGATGTCCTAGAACACGGTGCCGCGGGTGTCAGACTAAAATGACTTGCCCGGGGATCTGCTCTTGGATTCCCGAAAACAACGCGAAGATCGTACACGAACTTCGCTTTCCAACTAATTGGATCGCTGAGTGAAAAGCGCGCGCTCGAAGAGTAAAGCGCGCGGCCGCTGTACTCAGATATGAAAACGACCGGCGGAGTCGTTTTCCCGCGGAGGCGGCGGTATCCGGGAGAAGGACAGGTTGTAATGAACAACGTGACGAGTAACTAGATATCACAGTATATTTAAAATTACTAATCTCTACAAGCACCACGCACGTGCTGATTAGAACAATAATGAGTTAGTTCGCGCGCGACCGTTAATATTCAAACGCGCGACCATACGGCGCGCGGCGAAGCTGCTAATCTCGCCCGCGGTGTTAAAGTACGACGGGCTGACACACACCCGCACGTATACGGCACAGAAAGCTTGCACGGGGCGATTTCCGTGCGAGCCTTTACAATGATCCCGCGAGAGGAGAGTAGAAAACTTACGTTAAGAAGGAGCAGCCGGTGCACTCGACTCTCTCTCGCTCCCTGTCGTTCGCACAGCAGTTGCGCTCTCTTTCCCTCTCTCTTTCTCTCTTGCTCGCTGTACTGGGTCGGCAGGCGGGCTGGCTGCCGGCTCCTCGCTCGCAGTTTCGTTCCGCTCGTGGCACACGCTACGCGGTATCGCTCTCTCTCTGTCTCTCTTCTGTGCGCATCCACTATATGCGGCGCCTCCACTACACTCGCGGGGTCTTACAACAAACGATAGGACGGCGCGGACAAGTAAACTCGGGAGAGACACGGAGGAGATTCCTATAAAGCCGTAGTAGCTTCGCGGGTACGCGACGGGCATATTACGCGTCGTGAGACCGTTCTAATCCGGTCAGGATGCTCGCGCCCCCGGTGAGCATGCCTGCTCGGCGCGGGTAATTCGAATCTCGAATTACCTAACTCGCACACGCGTTACAAATTACACACATAGGGTACTTGTCTCTAGTAGTATGCCTGTCCGTATTTGTGTGCTCTTTCTGGAATTTCCGATGCAAGAACAAGGTTCTAATCTTAAAAATAATAAATGGCTTCTATAAAACAAAAGCAGGTACACAACACGCGCGCATAGCGCATGTCATTTCCATTTTCTAGTGTACGTAAATGCGTTCCCGAATAATTACGATTTTAAAAGAGGGCTAAAATAGTTTTAACCTTAAATATCTCTGAAATTCATAAACGAATTCTTTTACCCTAAGAACTCTACTAATAAATAATATATAAACTTTACATTTCCATTAAATATCAGAGAAATTAAAACAATTTTAATGTAGTTATATTGTGCGACAACAAAGAAAGTCATTTTCAAAAATACTAAAATTTTAAATATCAAACATCTCAAAAAATAACCATATAATCTGAATGAAATTTTACACAGGTATTGCCTATATCGCATACAAAATAGTCTATAAATTTCAAGCTGATACATGAAGTCGTCATTGAGAAATTACGATTTTGAAAAAAAACGGTAAAAAATGTTGACCTTAAATACCTCTAAAAATCGTGAGACAATTCTTTTACCTAAAGGACTTATACGATAATATATATCTATATAACTCTACATCTCCACAAAATTTCAACGTGATTAAACCAATTTTTGTTTTCTCTAGTTATTATGCGACAAAGAAATATCTCAAAAAGTAATCGTACTATCTAGATAAAAACTCGCACACATATTATCTATATCACATACAAAATTGTCTATGAATTTGGAGTTAATACATGGAGTCGTTCTCGAGAAATTATGATTTGAAAAAAAGGTTAAAAAAATTTTAACCTCAAATATTTCTGAAATTTCTGAACTAATCATTTTGCCCAAAGAACTCGACCGAGAGCTATCCAAAATCTACCTCTACAAGGAATTTCGAAGCGATTATGTCAATTTTACTCCCGTAGTCGTTGGACATACAAAACTCATTTTTTTTATATTTCAATTTTTTTCTTAAAAACTAGTCGACATAATGGATTCAAATTTTTACAGATTATAGCTACTTATATTCTGCATTATCATCATTTTTTTTCAAAAAAATTGACCGATTAATTTAGGAGTTATAAGCTTTTAAAAAAAAAACACGTTTTTGTTAATAACAAAACAATCGTGAGAGCTACAGCAATTTTTTTTTTTGAAAATATAGGTATTTTAATGCTCTTTCGAATGCTATCCATTCGATTCAAATATCTCGACCTTATCATTAAAAAAAAGCAAAAATCAGTTTTGAGAAAATAGATAATTCGAAATAAAACAAAAACGGATCGGCGAATCAAAAAACGAATTTTTGACCCGCCATCACACAAAAAAAAAGAAAAAAAAAGAGACCTGCCCGGTTAAAATTGATCGAGTAGAAACTAAGATCCGGGCGTACACACACACACACACACACACACACACACACACACACACACACACACACACACACACACACACACGCACGCACGCACGCACGCACGCACGCACGCACGCACGCACACACACACACACACACACACACACACACACACACACACACACACACACACACACACACACACGCACACACAGGCATCTATATAGACATTTTTCAAAAATCACGTATTTTGATTCCTAACACCTCGAAAAATAATTATAACCTGTTTTTACAACAACTCAACAAATTACTATCACAAAGCTTCCTCTAGGAGGAAGCAATTTCTGGTAAAAAAATTAGTTTTTGTTAAATAACTCAAAAACGAAAATTGCTAGAGACATACTTTAAATGTGAAAAAGATGTGCTATTGTATTCTCTACAAGAATCATTAAAATCCGAATTCGAGCTATGTCCCGAAAATTCTAGTGTGCGGGGGGCTTCGTGCCGTTTTGGGGCGCTCAGGCCCTTCTCTTATCCGGCCGCTCAATAAATAAAATTAAAAATTTTTAGAAGGCTCTAAAACTCGTAGATGACCTAAATCGGTGGTCTTCAAGGTCAATTTTGTTATGTTTTTGAGTCCACGTTCTCAGTTTTTCTCTATATTTTTACTCCATTGATGTCACCTTCCAGAACGCCGTGGGAACCCTTAGATATTTTTTAATGAGATACGAGTGGGATCTTTGTATTTTATATCTTCTTTGACTTTAGCTATACGCATTCCTTAATATTTGCACTTTATATTTTTAAAGTAAAAAATTTGATTTAAAATCCAACATTTTTAAAAAATTTCTTTTTTTAAAACTTTGAGACCTTGAAATATTTTTAACATATACAAAACATATTTTAATATATACAAAACATTGTTGACAATATCTTCAGTCTAAGGAAATATAAAAAACAAAAATTTTAAGACCCGTCCCATTAAAATCCATCAATTGGTTCAGCCTGTAGGGCCGCATTTCATAATAAATTCTAGTTTCCAGTAGAGGTTTTCAAATATATAAATAAAAAATTTAATGTTATAGCAAAACTTAGTGTAGGAATTTTTTTTTTAATCGTTTGCATCTTTTCTGCAGATATACAGTCAAACAAATGTTTTGTTTATATACAGACAAACAAATGTTTTTAACTTAAAAATTTAAAACATTTTTTTTTGACTATCCATTGAATCCTGAAAATTACTTCTCTCACCTGCAAAAAATAATTCTTTTTTACTTGACAGCTATTAATAAATGGAAAGAGTAAGGTTTTTACCAATCTATTTCTGTTTCTCTTCCTCGATGTAAACGTGCTGATATACTTGCTTCTCTTTATCGGCTGGTATGGTCTGCACGTTGGTAAATAACTATTTTAATACAAAAATACACAATGGATGCCATTCTGACTTCTGTTACACTTCTGAAGCGCTGTCTTGATGGACACACCCAAAACTTCAGTGAGAGATTTCAGAACATTCTTTGGAAGGTGTGCCCCAAAACTAGTTTTGTAGGCATTGACGCTCTTACTCTTGGCGCAAAGCTTGCAACTATCCTCTTTAATGATGTAATGTGTGGCATTTTGAAAGTTATGTAGCGACTTGACATAACATCTGGAGTTAATGCCATTTCTGATGCAAATAGGAAGGACAATGAGCGTACCATGCAGAATCAATACTATTCCTGCAAAGAAGAAAGACAATGAGACAACGAAGAAAAAGAAAAACTTGAGGATTACAAAAAGAAGAAAAGTATTTTTTTTTTAAATTAAAATAAACTTACCATCTAGCAAAGAAGAAGAGAAAGAATATGAAACAGGGGCCTACTAATTGTTACATAACATTCATAGGACTCACAGTTTTTGATTCTTCAATTTTTTTAATATTAATCATAAATAATTTGTAGATATTGAAAATAGTTGTACAATACAGTTCTTTTTTTCATGTATGTATAACTAACCTCAACGCGAACGCGCACTTGTTTGTTATTAATCACGCATCAAAACACGTGTGATCTGAATCTGAGGAATAACAGACTAGCAGAAGTTCACTCGAATAACTCGAAGGGAGTAACCGTGCGCGAATTCAAAATTTTTTATATAATTTTTTAGTTTTCTTTTTTTTTGTTTTTATTTTGTACAGGCCGGTATTCCAAAAAATTTACTAGAAAATGGAAATTTTTAGTTTTTTTGACAAATAATGCGTTTTGCATTATATACTGTAGCTTATAAACTTTTGGATATTTCTGCCTGAAATGTTTTTTTTTTCAAACGCAGATTAATATGTAAATTTCAAATATCAAATAAAAAAAAGCATTTTTTGATGTTTTTTGACTGTAGTACCCCCTTAATAAAATACAAATCGATCATTTTCAAATAAACTTCAATTATCATACTTACCTTTAATATAAAACATTTTATTTCAGTGTTTACATAAAGAAATATTACTGATACCTGTATAATTTCTTATCGAATAGTAATTTGACAAAGGATGCTTAGGAAGTGGATAAGCCTGGTGTTGAGAGAGATTGATGAAAATCACAATCTACCAATTACAAATAAAAGTAGTTATCTTTTTCAATTTCAATTTAAAAGAAAATGGATGTCCTATTAATATGATTTCATCATATGGATCCAGTTATCGCGCCATCTTGGACCGTTGCTTCCGGTCAATTTTCTTCGACTGTAAGTTATATTTGTAATTTCTTATATTTTTAGCAACTGATATTTGCTTTTTGAAAAGAAAGAATTGTGAATATGATAAATTTTTCTGTATAAAAAAAAAATAACATGCGACTTATTACCTTCGAGCACATAATACTGGTGGAGACTACCAGGCGCCAGCGCACGCTACCAGCCAACGAGAGAGATAGATATATTGAAGTTACCTACTATCTCTCTCTGCTCGCACCTCATTGGATGCGCAATCGGGTGCTAGCCAATCAGGTGCAAGCAGAGACAGATAGCACGTAACTTCAATATATCTATCTCTCTCTTGGGTTGGTAACGCGCGCAGAAGCCTAGAGGTTTCCTCTAGTAGTACATGTTCAAAAACTTCCATCAAATTTTAATATTTAAAAGTTTGTTTAATTTCTTAAAAGAAAAACTAAAAATTAATAAAATAAAAGTTTTGAAATAATTGATGTAAGAATAATAAAAACTAATTGTAAGTTTTTGAAACACTTATAAATAATTGCATTCTTATCAAACTCGCGAGTTCTTTTATTATTTCTGCTTTGTTAATTTGAAGATTTAATAAACAATATCAGCCTGTAAATATTAAATTTAGATAAAAGACAAAAAAGTTGAATCATTTTATGTGTACTTTTGTTCAATGTTTGATACTTATCTGTAATTCTAATGTCATACATTTGTTCAAAATATCATTTCTAAATTGTAAAAGTATTTTATTCTGTATTTACAGTACAACAATAGTTATTTTCTTATAGTTATATTTTCCGATAGGTAAACTCCTTCAATATACCCCAATGGAAATTTGAAATGTATAAAAAGGTATGAAAATGTATCAAAAGGTATCAGAGTATACCAAACTGCTCCAGTGGAAATTATAGAATGTATCAAAATGTACCAAAATGAATTAAAATGTATTAAAAGGTATCAAAAGGTATCAAAGGGTATTAAAGTGTATCAAATTGTATGTAGAAATTGCATTTCGTAATTTTTGTAGAACACTTTAATACCTTTTGATACCTTTTGATACATTTTGATACCTTTTCATATATTTCAAATTTCTATTGGGGTATATTGAAGGAGTTTTCCTACCGGAAAATATAACTATAAGAAAATAACTATTGTTATACTTTATTAAAATAACGACAAAGTTGCTACTGTAAATACAAAATAAAATACTTTTACAATTGTTACGTCAGAATCCAAACATACAGCTATCACTCTAGCAGGCCTCCTATGGGGTGTGCCGGATCTCCCTGTCTTTTGGCCAACGCCCAAAAGCGCTATGCCTGACCAGGTTACGGAGACCGAGGGAGCAGATCGGAGGACTTTACCTCCTTTTGCTATTGGCCGACGCCCGAAGCTTACGCCTTTAGGCGTAGCGAAGGAAAAATGCAAATCCCAATTTATTGGTCTAGTAATGAAGTTTATTAAATTCCCAAAATGTACAAAAAAAACCTCTACCTTTACAAAAAGTCGACTCGCTGTCTTGAGATCGTCGTCGCGATGGATCTGTGGTTCAGCGATGATGTTGTTCCTCCGTGACGGATGGTCTCGCAGCAGGGAGCGTGATGTGGAAGGGTTGCGCTTGTTCTCGACAGCTCTCCATGGGGACCCACTCCGGGAGGTAGTCGTTCCTTCGCTATCGGTGAGGCGTGCCACGGGCAATGCTTCGCCGTGGCGCAGAGTCGATCGTCGTCGTGGTAGCCGAGAAAAAGTCAAAGTCCAAATCGGGCTTGACATGGGAAGCGCTTCGCCGTGGGCAGTGTCGGTGGCGTTAGTCGTTAGTCGTTCGTCGGGCAGAGCTTCGCCCTCGCAGAAGTTCAGAAAAGTAGTGTGCGTTGAGGCCCACTTGCTGGCATTTTTTATAGTGCGAAACTGTCTTTGTTTTAGGGGAAAACTTGTTTTTTCCTCTTGTGGGAAGGTGCGCAGGAGTTTGACTCCCACCTCTTGTTGCCATGCATTTCTCCTGCTCGCTTAAGGGGGTGTGGTACTCATGCACTCTGTTTTACCGGCAGAACTCGGTAAATTCTATATTATTAAAATAAATATATCGAAGTACGTCTTATAAAGAGATAGTTGCCCTGTGCAATGTAATAATCTACCAGCTTGCGCAGTTTTGAGCCCAAATATCAACGGCACCCTAAAAAATTTTGCGAACGAAATTTCGGTTATTTTTGTTCGCAAAATTTTTTAAGATGCCGTTGATATTTGAGCTCAAAACTGCGTAGGCTGGTACATTATTACATTGCGCAGTGCAACTATTTCTTTATAAAACGTAATTCGATATATTTATTTTAATAATATAGAATTTACCGTGTTCTCCCGGTAAAACTGAGTACATGAGTACCACACCTTCTTAATGGAGGAAGACATAAAGATGTCAAAAAGTCCCCTTCTTGAGAACGCTCCCTCCAGAAAAAATTTCGCGAGGCTGCATGCAGATTATATTCGTGTGCGCCGCCACCACTTAGCTCCTGAATTTTGAGATGTCAGAGAGACGTCTCGCTGACCCACTTCCCGTCCTGGCGCCATGCGATATTCCCGCAGCCCCCTGCGTGTTATGGGATAAAAAGAAAGGAGTGCCTTGTTGCTGCTCCGCTATCGCAAGCCAGCGGGCTTCCTCGTTCTCGTGCAATTGGCTACAGTACAGGTATGCTAGGGCCTTGACATTTTTGTCTAAGTTATTCCCTGGGATGCTTGTAAAAAAGAACGTCTGCGTGTACGGTCAAATTACTTCCTTCTTCTTTTTTTTATTGCGGTTCGCTATCCCATAAATTTGGAAAACGCGGCGCAGGCGCGCTAATGTTCCCAGGCCTGGTCCGGTTCTTATCGCCTTCTTGATTTGTTTTCCCTGTTTTTAGCTGGCCACTCGTCCGATTTGTTCGGCCCCCCCCCCCCATGGCTCTAGAATTTTCCCCCAATCCGCTTGTTTTCTCCATTTTTTCTTGGCCTTTCTTCCTGCCTTTTTAGTTCTTTCCTTTCTCTTTCTCTCTCTCCTGCTGTCTCTCTCTCTCCTTGATATTTCTCCGTTGCTTTTCTTTATTTTCTCTTCCCTATTGCATCTTAATTAATTTTTGTAAGTGGACGAAAAATTCGTCCGTTACACCTCACGGTCCAACGCAGAACGAGCGGGTTTTAAACAAACCCGTCGTTCGTAAATCCCATCATTACTTTTCTTTAAAAAGTAAAATTTTATCAAATAAATGTAATGATGAAATCTTTACAAAATGAACTTAATTAAAACGATACTGATAAATTTAAATATAGAAATAATACATACAATGATATGAACTTAAATAGAACATAAAATAGTATTACTTAACTAATAAATAATCCATGTATGTATATATTGTATACAATAATAAAGTTATATAATTCATACAATAATAATAACTCAAATAATACACATACAATGATAAAGTTAAAAAAAAAAAAAGTTAAATGATACATACCATAGTAATGCAAACTTATATAGTTCATACAATAATATTAACCTAAATACATACTCTGACAATAAAGTCAAATACATAAGTAATAATATAAAATTAAATGGTACATACCAAAGTATTAATGATAGTACAAAATGATATAATTCGTACGAAAAAATTAATTTAAATACATACACACAGCATAACCCATACATTAACATTCTTAATGCATCTTTACGCATGCCAGTTTTTTGTTCTTAAAAAAAATTTATGTTTAAAAAAAAAAAATCTTTCGTGTAGTATTTCCTTTTCCTCTATTCTGCATAAAATTAACTCTTGTTTTTGTCATACAATGCAATCGTACAAATAAAGCTGTTACAAAATAGACGATTACATAATCATTTTCGTTATTCTTTGTCAATTCAATTATACTCTCTTACAAGGAATTTATTTTCACTTTCATTGATAACCTCTGGCTTATTTGTTGTCCTAATTACATTCTCAACCTTTTTCCTTCGGAATAAGGAACGGAAAAAATTTTACAGAATTTTTTTCGTTCCCACCCTACCTGGCAAAAGAAAAAACTTAGTAACAAGTTTTTTCTCCTATTTAGCTGTAAATTTCGAGAAACAAAAAGAAGTGTATTTTTTGTAATCTTAAATCGTTCTCCCACTTATGATATGTTTTTATTTCTCTGGGATTTCGAAAAATTTTCAACAACTCAATCATTTAAATTCTCGTATCTGCAATGTTAAACTCATGAATTAGAGAAGGGATATCTGTTTTTCCCCTCGGCTCTCTACCTGTACGAAGGAAAATTTCTCTTCCTCTCTTTTTTCACCGCCCGCTTTTCCTCTTTCTCGTTCTGTCTCTAACCAATGAGAAAACTTTGTCAACTCGCCCAACGTTTTTCTTTTGACCTGTCTCCTCTACGCACTGGCCCTGGCTCTAGTATAAATTGGTCCGAATCCCTGCTCGTTCTACAGATCGTTTGAACAGTTGTGCTGGAATCATTCTGTAACTCCTTCGTAAAATGAACAACAGCGTAGTTTTCATTAAATCGACGAATCTGTACTGTCCTGGTGCCCTAATTAATGAAGGATGGTGACAATATATTTCACAGGAGTTCCGTGCGAATCGGATTTCTGCTTCAACTATTTTGGCCGTGATAGGTATTTATAAGTATGTGTAAAAGTAATTTATTTTCTCGTATAGTTTTTATGTGCTATTATATTTATTTATTTACTTTCTCATGTATTTTTTTCCTTTCTTAATTTTCTTAATCTATATAAGATATTCTTAAGCGATTAACATGCACTACCTTCGTTTTATTATTATTCATTTTTATTTTTACGTTGCCTTTATCATTAATTATTTCTATAATTGTATACGGACCTTCGTATTGATTTGCTAATTTATAAGGTTTGCCTTCTTTTAGTAACCAAACACTATCACCTATCTTAAATTCTTTAAAATTGATTTTTTTATCATAATAATGTTTAGACTTATTTTTCGCCTCCACTAGTTTTTCTCGCGCAATATTTTGAATGTTATAAAATTGTTTATTTAATTTAGTAATATAATTTTTATATGTTAATGGCTGTTCTTCAGGTTCAAGCGATTCACTTGAAGGTAATCGTGCTAGTCTTCCAAATATTAATTCATAAGGCGTAAATTTATATCCTTCGTGTGCTACTGTGTTATAACATAAAGTTGCTAATTCGAGAAATTCGTCCCAAGTATCATTGCTTTCGATAAACATTTTCATGTACTCGGATATGGAGTGATGCGATCATTCGAGCGATCCATTTGATTGCGGATGATATGCCGTTGTTTTAGTACGGAATTTCTTTGCAACTCTTCTCATTAAACTACTCATAAAATTCGATCCCTGATCTGTTAATATCGTTACTGCAGAGCCAAAAATGCAAATGAATGTTTTTATCAATGCGTCAGCTACAAGACTCAGCGGTTTCGTCTCTTAAAGGAATTGCTAAACAATATTTCGAAAAATTACATTGAATAGTTAAAATATTATTATGACCGTTTTTCGACATTGAGAAAGGACCCCCTATATCAAGACTAACTTTTTCAAGCGGCGCACAGTGGGAACTTTTTTTTTTGTTTCAAAATCAAATATCTCAAGAACGATTAAAGATAGCGTTATGGGGTTTGGCCTATTGTAAACTAGAGCATTTCTAGAATATCGGAAAAATGGTTTGAAATCAAAATTTTTATTACATAACCTCAAAATAGTCGCGCAAACATGCAAACTTTTCGAAAAATTGCATAAAATTGGTCACAGAATTACAGAAAATTTTATTTTTATAGTGGAAAACATCATTTTCGACGTATTTTTTACCGCTGAACACGAATATTTTGGTCCCGATGGTCAAAATTGACACTGTTTCGAAATATACGCAATTTAAACACATAAAACCCGATTTTTTAACGTTTTGGCGCTTCAAATCACTTATTTATCTATAATAGAGGTATTTAAAATTAAAGAGATATTTAATTAAAAAATACATCGTAAAAGCAGTACGCATTCTTCCAGATTCAATATTTCGAAAAGATTTTCCATCAGATTAACTATTATTAATCAAATGTCAGCAGTTATAGAATAACACATACTTATATGCTATATCCATACACGCTCAATCACACACGCGCGCGCGCACCCACACACACACACACACACACACACACACACACACACACACACACACACACACACGCGCGCACGCGCGCACACACACACACGAGCGCACACGCGCACACACACTATATTAGTTAGATTTTGACATAGACAAATCCTTACAGAAAAAAAATCCAAGTTGAGTATGATTTAGGACATCGATATGTTGTAATAGTATTGTAGTGATATTGTAATGATATTGTAACAATTCTATAAAACTTTAATAGTAACACCACTTAATTTCGAACGTTACTAACTGTTTACAACTGTTCGTATAACATGTTTGAGCAGTTTTTCACAGTTAATAAAAGTTATTAAATCATTTAATAACTATTAAATATTTATTAATTATTATTAATATTATTAATATCATAATAATGAATTCTTAGTAATTAATAATCAAATGAAAACTGAAAACTGAAAGTATTAACTAATAAATATAATTAATACTTAATTGATTATAATATGAAAAATTATTAATTATTATTCATAATAAAATAATTCATTAAGTATCAAAGTTTTCTACATTTTGTAACATTTACAGACGTTTTAAACAGTTCAAAATAGTTTTAAATAATTTTTAAGAATTATGAACTGTTATTAGCATTTATAATTTACGATAGGGTAACTAATTTGGATCTCTGAATAGTACATTGTGCAACTAGGGAGGAAAATAATTTTGTCGAGTGCTCAAAATCATCATCCGAGTCTGAAAAAGTCAATTGCTCCCTTGTTACACATAGTACTTTTTTTAATAAGTGCCGGAATAGGACCTTTTTTGCATGAAAAGTGAATGGGTGATCGGGCATATCGAGTCGTCATGTAGCGGGAGGAAAAGTACTTATAAAAGTGAATGGGAGATCGGGCATATCGAGTCGTCATATAGCGGGAGGAAAAGTTTTCAGTTTTCATTTGATTATTAATTACTAAGAATTCATTATTATTATATTAATAATATTAATAATAATTAATAAATATTTAATAGTTATTAAATGATTTAATAACTTTTATTAACTGTGAAAAACTGCTCAAACATGTTATACGAACAGTTGTAAACAGTTAGTAACGTTCGAAATTAAGTGGTGTTACTATTAAAGTTTTATAGAATTGTTACAATATCATTACAATATCACTATAATACTATTACAACATATCGATGTCCTAAATCATACTCAACTTGGATTTTTTTCTGTAAGGATTTGTCTATGTCCAAATCTAACTAATATAGTGTGTGTGTGTGTGCGCGTGTGCGCATGTGCGCTCGTGTTATGTGTGTGTGTGTTTGTGTGTGTGTGTGTGTGCGTGTGTGCGTGTGCGTGTGCGTGTGTGATTGAGCGTGTATGGATGTAGCATATAAGTATGTGTTATTCTATAACTGCTGACATTTGATTAATAATAGTTAATCTGATGGAAAATCTTTTCGAGATATTGAATTTTTAATTAAATACCTCTATTATAGATAAATAAGTGTAATGTTTAGTGTAGAATGGATGGATCGTGGACTGGAGGTTCAAAATATAGACGGCGTTTCGTGTGGAGAAAAGTAACTTTATTTGTAGAGTCCGTCGTGCCTCTCGGCGTACAGGTGTTGCTGCTCTCTCTCTTGCCGTCGCGCGTGAACTGTCGCCGGCCGGCGCTGCGAGGTGCCGTCGGCGAGACTTTGTTGAGGAGGGGCGGTGAGAGAGGACCGCGTGGAGGGCGCTCATTGGCTGCGCACCGTATATTGCCTTTTAAGGCTTGGTGACGTCAGCGTCTCGCTGGTCGAGGCGCTGGATCGCCAACATTCCGCCCACCTTCGTCAACTGACGAACGGGCCTCATTCTTCCTCTGGTAAGAGGCGAACAATTTTGGCGATGGGGCGACGCAACGTAGTGGTGGCCGTGCGGACGTCGACCACGTGTGTGATTCCATCACTCCCTGGATGGACGGCGGTAACTCTGGCGAGGGGCCACTTGGCTGGAGGCGTGAGCTCGCTTCGAACGAGCACTATTTCGCCCACGGTTATTGGAGACGTTGGCTGTGTCCATTTCCTGCGAGATTGCAGAGCCGACAGATACTCCGTAGACCACCTCTGCCAGAAGTGCTGGGCCAACTGGCTGATTAGGAGCCAGCGCTTCCCTGCTGGAACATGTTCGTTGGATGAAAAAATGTGATGGTGATAAAAAATCAAGGTCAGTTGGATCGTCAGTGAGTGCTGTTAATGGTCTAGAATTTAGGCACGCTTCAATTCGACACATGAGTGTGGCGAGTTCAGAATACGTGAGAACTTGCTCTCCAATGACTCGGCGCATATGATGTTTCGCCGATTTAACTGCGGCTTCCCAAATGCCACCAAAATGGGGTGCGCTTGGAGGGTTGAAAATCCAAGACGTACCTTCTTTTGCGAGAAAATTTATAATTTGAGTAGAATATGAAGCCGACGAACTAACCATCTGTTTTAACAGAGCATCTGCACCTACGAAATTTGTGCCTTGATCAGAATAGAGTGCCTTACAATGGCCTCGACGAGCCGTGAAGCGGTGAAAGGCAGCGATGAACGCCTCACTTGTGTAGTCTTCGACGACTTCGATGTGCACGGCGCGGGTAGCCATGCAAATGAAAATTGCGATGTATCCCTTCATCGTGCCCTTTCCTCTAGATTTAGTTAGACGCAGATTAATGGGGCCGGCATAATCAACTCCAGCTCGTTCAAAGGTTGCAGAGTGACGTACTCGGGCTTTGGGCAAGTCACCCATCAATTGAGTGGGCACTCGAGCGGCGTAACGGGTGCAAACAATGCAAGATCGGATGACTTTCTTGACCGCGGCGCGACCTTTTACTATCCAGTACTGACGTCTGAGTGTTGCAAGAGTTAATTGAACACCACCATGAAGAGTGCGATGATGAGCATCCTGAATTAGTAACGTAGTGAAATGACACTTAGCAGGTAAAATAAGAGGATGCTTAGCATCTTCTTCTAAAAGAGAGTGAGACAGACGACCGCCCACCCTGAGTAAATGATTTTTTATCATGGGATTTAGTGATAACAAAGGGCTTTTAGTCAAAAGTTTACCTGTTCTACATAATTGTTGAAATTCTGACTTAAAATATGCAGTTTGGACTAAATATATCAGACAAAGTCTGGTGTTCTCAATCTCACTAGCAATAACCTGAATGGAAGAAAAATGACTATCTCTAAACCACTCGAGAGTGAGAATAGAAGATAGGTACAAGTTTCTTCGGCTTAGACATGACGATGTCGTGCGCTCTATTTTCGAGCTGACTCGATTAACGAATCTGAAGCAGTACGACGCCATCCTTAACAGCTTATCTAATGAAGAGTGCTTTTCAAAGAGACTCCAAATTTCTGGAGTATTCTCGACAGGAACTGGAGTGTTCTTACTAGCGACTAGAGTGTGACTAGATTGGAGATTGAGACTATTTACGTTGAAATTGAGCTCATCATGTGACCTAGGCCATGGTTCGACGCTCTCAGAAAGCCAAACGGGGCCTTGCCACCATAAGCGATGAGAAGCCAACTTTGATGGTTCTATGCCTCGTGATATAACATCGGCGGGGTTAGCGGCTGAACGCACGTGATGCCAATATGCGTCAGGTAGCAGGGTGTGAATCTCTGAACACCTATTAGCGACAAAGACTCCCCATCTAGAGGGATGGTCTTTTAGCCAGAAAAGTACATCCGCTGAGTCTGACTATAGATGAAGACTGTCAATCTTTGATGGGAAAGACTCGATGAACGTATGGCTCAATCTTGCAAGTAGCAACGCGGCGCAAAGTTCTAAGCGAGGGATACTTAGAGTTTTAAGTGGCGCTACTCGCGTTTTGGCCACTTGAAGTGTGACTAGAACTTTATTGTTTTGGATTAGGCGCAGATAGATTACCGCACCATATGCGAATTTGGATGCATGCGCAAACCCATGAACTTCAATAAGTTCACGATTTCGAGTGTATCCACTCCATCGAGGGATTTTAATCTCAGAAATAAAAGGGAGGTCTAGCAACCAGTTTTTCCAGCGATTAGAAATCTCGCAAGGAAGATTTTCATCCCATCCTATCTTAAGAATCCACAATGCCTGCATAATAATTTTTGCAGTTATCACAACAGGAGCTAACCATCCCATAGGATAAAAAATGCGTGCAATTCTGGACAGAACTGCACGTTTGGTAAATGGCAGTTCAAGAGAGGTATCCTCAATGTGAAAACTAAAATAGTCTGTATTAGGTTGCCAATCTATGCCTAAAATTGGTACAGATGTTTCTGAGGCAAATAATGAAATGGAATCTGAAGCTAACATATTCGAGGGTAAATAAGAAAGAACTTCAGCATTATTTGAGGTCCATTTTCGGAGGTTGAGATTACTTTGTTTAAAGAGTTGAATTAACTCTTCTTGTTTCTTCAAAGCTTCATCAAACGAATGTGCTCCTGAAAGCACATTGTCTGAATATATTTCCGATCGAACAGCTTCAGCTGCAATTGGATAAGTGTTGCCATAGTTTTCGGCTAGTTTCAAAAGCGTGCGTATAGCGAGAAAGGGTGAACAGGCCAAACCATACATCACTGTAGTTAATCGATAAATTTGTATGGGTTCGCTCTTGTCAAAACGCCATAGAATCGACTGAAAAGGTTGATCACATTGTTCGACACCAATTTGTCTGAACATTTTCTCCACGTCAGCTGAAAGGGCGATCTTGTACCTACGCCAAGCACAGATCAAAGCAACGGGATTCTGAAGAAGATTAGGTCCTATGTGAAGAAGATCATTGAGCGAAACACCTGATTTTGTTTTACTCGAGCCATTGAACACAGTACGTAATTTGGTTGTCGTACTTGTTTCTTTCCACACACCGTGATGTGGTAAGAAGGCTTGGGAACAGTTAGCTAACGAGTCAGCATTCGAAGAGAGTGACATATGACCTAAGTCAATGTACTCTTGCATGAACTCCGTATAAGCTAATTTGAGTTTCTCGTCCTTAGCGAAGTTTGCTTCAAGGCGAGTGAGTGCGCGTAATGCGGCAGAGTAAGAGTTCTCGAGATGAGCAGAGCTCAACTGGTCTCGATTTTTCCAGGGTAGGCTTACTATGTACCGACCCGACTCATCCTGTCGAGTGGTTTTTTGATAGAAGTGCTCGCAAGCTTGTTCGTCAGGCGAGTAAGATTTTTTGTCGACGGGTATTTCCTCCGCCCTCCAAAAATCTTGTACGAGCTCCAATAGTTTGGCTTCATGCTCGCAGGTATTTGAGCAATGAAGAGAGATTGGCTCTAGCCCAATTTCTGGAGTTATGGATGGGAGATTACCTGTCAAGAGCCATCCAAGTTTGGAATTCAGAGCTATAGGTTGAAGCTTCTGACCCTTAATTATCTGGCTTTCAATGATTTGCGCATAAACGCTAGCACCGAGTAGAATATCGATACGTGAGGGATCGAGATACTTGGGGTCTGCTAGTTGCAGCCCTCGTAAGTATTCGAAATTTGTATTACCTCTTACAACGGGAGGCTTATACGACGAGAGTTTTGGCAAAACAATGCCATCAACTTCCAAGGAGAAAGCTGAATCAAAATGCGGTTGTATAGTAAGACAAGCAACTTTAGAAGAAACAGCCGCTGTCCTTTCACCTATACCTTGGATGTGCGTGTGACTGGTTCTACAGTTTAGAGAAAGCAAGTTACACATAGCTTGTGTAACAAGTGAGATTTGAGAACCAGGATCAATCAGCGCACGAACTAGAATTTTGGTTCCGTTAGGACCAAGGGCGTTAACCCTAGCGGTAGCTAAAAGTACGCCTGTACAATTAGTACTTTCTCCACTATTGAGGGAGACTGCTTGAGAAGCAGGTTTATCATCAACTTTTGTGATGACGAAATTGCCACAGTTGGGGCTAGAGGTGCTGGTCGCTGAGTCAATCTGATCAGTCTGCAACGGACTGATTGCTTGATTGTTGTCAGAGTGCACCATGGTATGATGCTTAGCTTTACAAAGAAAGCATCGGTAGTTGGAAGTACAACTTTTCACGTTGTGCCTCCCTAAACAGTTGAAACAAAGATTAGAAGATTTAATCAATTCCTTACGTTCAGGAACCGTTTTATTGATAAATCGTTCACATCGATTTGTAAAATGTGATTGATTACAAAATAAACATTTCTTTTTTGGTGGATTCGTCGGTGAAGTCTGATGAGAATAAACCGACTGAGCATTATCTTGCTCTGATTTGCGAGGTTTTGGATTAGAGGTTTGAGCTTTGGGGTTTGTATTAGAAGACGATCTAGTACCTGCTTCGATAGCCTCTAGAGTGAGGGTTTGACTTCGAAGAGAGGCTTGAAGTTGTTCCATAGTCGGTGGATCAACACTATCACCAAGATGCCTTTCCCATTCTTTACGCGTATTTAAATCAAGACGATTCAACGTAAAATGAACAATTAAATCATTACCTAACGAAGCCGCTCTATTTAGAGAGGTCAGACTAGCGATGGGATTAAAAATTTCCCTATAAATCCGTTTGATTTCCGATGAAATATCTGACTTCATAGATTTGACTGCGAAGATTTCCGAGATATGAGAACTAACAATACGACGTTGATTTTCGTAATACTCGGTTAGAGTTGTCCATGCACGTTCATAATTGTCACCAGCAATGGGAAGAGATTTGATTTTCTCAAGTGCCTCACCTGTAAGGTGAGTGCGAAGATAATGCAATTTTAGAACAGGCGTTAAGTCTTCGCGACGATGTATGACCGAACGAAAGACATCCCTAAAGTTCTCCCAATCAGAGAATTTCCCCGAAAACTTTGGTAAATCTACCTTCGGTAATGATTGAAACGAAACGTTAGTTACATGAGCAGGATTTGTCGCAACTGGGGCAACATTCGAGTTGGAGGGGCCTTGAATGGCAACTCTTGTTCTAATAGTTTTTAAGTAATCAAGAAATTCTCCTCGGCGGACATAAAAACTATCCTCAACCAAATCACAAATATTAGAAGTAAAATAGACATGATCTTTATCAAGAACCTCAAGTTTCAGAATGGACTCATTATGTAACTGAAAAGTCGCATAATTCGCTTCAAGGCCGGCGAGACATGACTCCGCGTAACCTTCCGTCATGTTATCTTTACCCTTAGATTTGAAATTTTTAAAGGAGTTTGTAATTTTAGCTTGGAGTAACAACTGTCTAGTATGTAGTCCCTCCATTTTGAGATCAAGTTAATTAGACTAGTAACGAATTTGACTATTTGAGCTTAGGTTTAAGTAAACTACTCTTACCCACTCGAGAGTAAAGTAAGAAGTAGTGAGAGTAATTACATCTAAGTCTTAACCTAGGTTATAATACTTATGCTACAGTGAAGTTGAGAGGCGCTTGACGACGCGACGTTGACTGCGTCTGCTTTCGTTCCCACGATGAATCAGCTGATTATCCGTAACGTTGATGTGAAGAACTTGAAGTGAAGTTACTGCAGTCGTTGTGATCGCAGCTAGCTCCGCAACGTAGTCAGCTGTTGAAGATGCGTCCAGGTGCGGGTCAACAGTCGAAGTTGCAGTCCAAATTTGAATCAACAGGCAGCAGTATAACTGCAAGGTCCAAATTATAAGTATTTGCTAGGTCGAAATTGCATTCAATTTCTCAAGACTAGTTAAATATTACAAATTAAATTTAAATAAACTCAAACTCAATCAAATTGTATTAATCTCAAATTAAATTTAAATTTTCATTAAATGAAAAAAAGCACTAATTTGACTAGACAACAGTTGAAAAGTATTTTTAAATAAACAAATTGGAACGATACGTGTGTCCAAGTATTAGGACGAAGTATCCGAGCGCAATAGGATCGGCGTTGGGTGCGAAGAAGATGGACTCGTCCGAATACAGCTCCGATCCGTTGATGCGCGCCCCCTGTGGCGAATGATGGACTCGTCCGCCTCCTAATCCTCCTGGCGATGACGTATGCGATTTCCCGGACGTAGCGCGTCCTGATTGTCGTCTTCTTGTAGACGACCCTCCTTCCCTCGTGGAAAGCTCACTATATATACGGCGAGTACGAGCTCGATGCAGTGAAAGCGAGCCAGCTCCACGTGGGTAGTCCTTGTTTCGATGTGTGTGAGCCCCGTAGCGTGTAGGCTCCACGCGGGTACTCCTTTGCTTGAGTGATGTGGACCCCGTGCGTGTACAATGCACGCTGGTTGTCCGTTTTAGAAATGCTGTGGACCCCGAGCGTGTACAATGCACGCTGGTTGTCCAGGTCTTGATATGTGCCGGTCACCGTACGAACGCGGTGGCTCGAGAGCTGGCTTTACAGCGCACGCTCTTGGCTACAAGACAAGATGGCTGCCGGTCAACGTACGAACGCGATGACTCTAGAGCTGGCTTTACAGCGCACGCTCTTGGCAACGTCTTGGAGTCGATAGCGACGCACTCCAAGGCGTTTTTAGAAATGGGGAAAATAGCAATTGAATGTGCTATTTCCCCTAGGAAGCCTTAGAAGGTGGCTTCCGAGTACACACGACGGCGAATTAACGAAAGAGAGAGAGACAGCAACGTACGCGCGAAGTCGGCATGCTAGAGCACGCGACTGTTACGGCACTCACGACCACGAACACTTTGATGCGTACCTGAAAGAAGAGTTGCTATCTCTACGCCACTCGAGAGTGGACGTAGAAGATAGGAGATGTTTCTTCTTCTGGTGTGGCCATGACGATGTCCTCCCACGATCCGGCTCGAAGGACCAATGTTTAGTGTAGAATGGATGGATCGTGGACTGGAGGTTCAAAATATAGACGGCGTTTCGTGTGGAGAAAAGTAACTTTATTTGTAGAGTCCGTCGTGCCTCTCGGCGTACAGGTGTTGCTGCTCTCTCTCTTGCCGTCGCGCGTGAACTGTCGCCGGCCGGCGCTGCGAGGTGCCGTCGGCGAGACTTTGTTGAGGAGGGGCGGTGAGAGAGGACCGCGTGGAGGGCGCTCATTGGCTGCGCACCGTATATTGCCTTTTAAGGCTTGGTGACGTCAGCGTCTCGCTGGTCGAGGCGCTGGATCGCCAACAAGTGGTTTGAAGCGCCAAAACGTTGAAAAATCGGGTTTTATGTGTTTAAATTGCGTATATTTCGAAACAGTGTCAATTTTGACCATCGGGACCAAAATATTCGTGTTCAGCGGTAAAAAATACGTCGAAAATGATGTTTTCCACTATAAAAATAAAATTTTCCGTAATTCTGTGACCATATTTATGCAATTTTTCGAAAAGTTTACATGTTTGCGCGATTATTTTGAGGTTATGTAATAAAAATTTTGGTTTCAAACCATTTTTCTGATATTCTAGAAATGCTCTAGTTTACAATAGGCCAAACTCCATCCCGCTATCTTTAATCGTTCTTGAGATATTTGATTTTGAAACAAAAAAAAGAAAAAGTTCCCACTGTGCGGCGCCATGGGCGTATCCGTAGTAATCATTGGTTGCTTAGTTTTCACTCTCACAAGTTTTTTTAATTGACACTTTAAACATTTTCTAATGTAATTTAGAACGTCATCTGTAATGTTTTCCCAAAAATATTTTTGTTTGATTTTTCTATAAGATTTGTTTACTTCTTTATGCCCTCCAATAGCTGAATTGTTACGTCCGTGACGTATCCTTAAATTACATTTGACATTCATATTCTCATCGGTAATTTCTTGACCCACAAAATTGTGTGATTGCGAATTTAAGCGACGCAGCATTTCGACAACGTAACAGCGTGACGTAGCGAGCTGCCGACTTTCCGAAAGCAAACGCTCGTCGAAGCTTTTTGTACGCACAGCACTTCAAATTTCAAATTAAAGGCTTTACGTAAAATTGTTTCTTAAACTCGTTTAACAAGATGATCTTGAATCAGCATCAAGATCATCTTTAACCCAATTTAACCATTATGCAATAAATACGGCGACGTACCCACACACGTCAGTAATCGCGCACAAATCGCGAGCTCCGTACCCTCCGGCCGACAATAGGAGAAGCGATTATATTTGTACAGGCCAATACGAGCCTATAGCATTTTACGAGGAAATACTTACATAATTAAAATCAATAATTTATCGGTAATAATTGATTCGCGAAATCAACGCGTATTTATTGAAAGCTAATAGAATAGATAGATTAAAGCATTTTGTAAAGTTAATTGCGGTTTTATATCAATTTATTGTAATCTCATAATTTAATAAATAGTACATTTGATTGAACAGCAGTTTATTTATTTCCAAGATCTTCACCAGGGGAAAAAGGATCAAACGATAAATCTGTAAAGTAAGTTCTTCAAAGAAGAGGAAAATACTCTTATAATACTAATGAACTAATATAGTGTTAAGTCTTGAATGTCGAGGAATCTACTCTTATATGTGTATTGAAATTTGTATGGTTTATCTTCAAATTATATTTGAATTATATTCAATTGGTGTATGGTTTATATTACCTTTTGTCCTTGAGGTGAACTCTCGTAAATAATTAGACTGATAGCTTTGTAGCTGAATATTCACTTTATTTGATATATGAAATTATAAGAAATCTGATGTGGCTCGTATTGGCCGGTATAATAATAATCGCTACTCCTATTGTCGGCTGGAGTTGTACGGAGTTCGCGATCTGTTCACGATTACTGATTTGTGTGTTGAGAGTCGCCGTATTTATTAAGCGGTTAAATTAGGTTGAAGATGATTGAGATCATCTTATTTCGCAATGAATTGTCTCCAATCGTATTAAATTCGGTAGATTCTAAAGAAAATATAATACGCAAGTTTGATGACCTACTACTACGTCACGATTGCCTCGTATTAAAAAATTTCAACGTTGTAAAGTTCGCTCGTTTCGGCGTGATGCCGCTTGAATTAAAAAGCAACGTTGTCAAAATTCGCATATACAACATTTGTACGTCATAAAATTACTGGCGATAAATATGCATTGTTAATTTGATTTTAGAGATACGTCACGACGTAACAATAGAATAAGTCCGAGCTTCACATTTTGCAGTAAGTAGTTGGGGCCTTTCATTGTAGCATGAATTGCCAAAACTACCGAAAATAAATGCGTCGTCGAGTTATTAACAACGTGTCTAACAAATGATAATTACGAAAATAAGTATAATTTTCTACAAAATAAATGACTTCTTAACATATACATGATACGAGAAATAAGAAATACAAATACAGTCGAATAAAATTGATACAATGGAAATCATAATGCACATTACAATACAAACAAGAATATTATAAAGGAAAAAAGATAATACCATATTACAAAGAGAAATATAATAAAATAAAATAATATATAAATATAAAACATAAATAAGAATTACATAAAAGAAAAAGATAAAGAAGGGAAAACTCTAAACTATAAAAGAATAACAAATGCATAACAAAAATAAAACAAGCAGTTCAAATAGAACAAACTACAAATATGTTAAGAAACAATCAAACCAGTATTTCTTTTTGGGAAATTTCAATACCATCCAAAATAGTTCATTGTCAAATTTGTAAAAATCAAGGTCATGAATCCTTACTTTGCCTATGTACAATATGCATTTATTGCAAAAGTGGAAACCACACATCATACTACTGCGATTCAGTCAAAAATAAAATGAAATTTTTGTAACCAAGAGGGCCATACTATAAATTATGTGAATTCAACAAAAGTAATCTAACTCATTGCCAATACTGTCAAATCATAAGACATACAGCTACTCAATGCCCTGTTATAAAGAAATATGAACTTGTTTGTGATTATTGCGGAAGCACGGATCACTCAACTAAAGACTGCTTGCTTGTCAGTAGTATGCACAAAATGCAATAAACTCGGGCACTGGGTGAAATACTGCCCTATAAACGAAAAAGTAATCTGGTGCGCGATATGTGCGGATGAAGGTTACGAAACCGCGGATTGCAAGAGCGTAAAAGTTTTAATTATGCAAAATAGACAACAAAATTCTCAGAATAAAGACTGCGCGGCTGCCGGACTCCGCGCGACACGTTCCTACTTCTCCCCGCGCGCTTTGGTCGCTCCCCGTCTCGCGCGCTCGTTGGCCGACGCGCGCTGATAGGTCGGATATCGCGATTTTCAAATGACGATAGCTCATTAATTATGCGTCTGATATCAAAATTCAAAAGGACTTTTTATCTTAGAATTTTGCGTTCTATCGAGGGTATAAGGCTCCTGACACATTTACAGAACACCCTGTACAATTACCGATTCATTACTTTTTTGTTTTATGCGAACGAGTTCGCCTTCCCAATCGTTAAAAGTTTTTGCAGATCCGTATATAGTTTCCAAAAATTCAGTAATTACTGAAATTTCTTTAAAATTTTGCCGTCGTACGCTATTTAATGCGTCGCTGCATTGTCGCATACGAATTAATTTGGCTAATTCTACGTCATATTCTTTTGGAACGATGCTAAGTGCCTCCTGACAACCATCTAAAAATTGTGTTAGCGAAATATTCTGACTTTTAAATTGCGGAGTTAAATCGAGAGCGTTTTTAACCTTTTCGCTCCGGGGATTTTTCCTTTAAAATTGACCTCGCATTTTAGCTGAATTTCATGACTTAAGTGAATGAATTATATTAGTATGTAGAAGTTCGATCTTCCCGAGGCAAGGATGTGAGAAATAAATTTTCACATGTGTATGATAACGTTTCGGTGAACAATGTCACCCTCATCAGACCTTTAATAAATGTTAATGTTAAAGATTAACAAATTGAATAAACTGAAAAACAATTTTTGTGTCTCTCCAAAATTGTTGAAAAAATTGTTATAGACCGATGAAGATCCAAGGTCCATAATGATATTGATGAAATAACAACGGTGTGTTTTTGTATGAATTTATCCCTCGGCTGGTATGATTATATTAGTATGTAGGAGTTCGATCTTCCCGAGGTAAGGATGTGAGAAATAAATTTTCACATGTATATGATAACGTTTCGGTGAACAATGTCACCCTCATCGGACCTTTAATAAATGTTAATGTTAAAGATTAACAAATTGAATAAACTGAAAAACAATTTTTGTGTCTCTTCAAAATTGTTGAAAGAATTGTTATAGACCGATGAAGATCCAAGGTCCATAATGATATTGATGAAATAACAACGGTGTGTTATTGTATGAATTTATCCCTCGGCTGGTATGATTATATTAGTATGTAGGAGTTCGATCTTATTAAAGGTCTGATGAGGGTGACATTGTTCACCGAAACGTTATCATACACATGTGAAAATTTATTTCTCACATCCTTGCCTCGGGAAGATCGAACTCCTACATACTAATATAATCATACCAGCCGAGGGATAAATTCATACAATAACACACCGTTGTTATTTCATCAATATCATTATGGACCTTGGATCTTCATCGGTCTATAACAATTTTTTCAACAATTTTGGAGAGACACAGAAATTGTTTTTCAGTTTATTCAATTTGTTAATCTTTAACATTAACATTTATTAAAGGTCTGACGAGGGTGACATTGTTCACCGAAACGTTATCATACACATGTGAAAATTTATTTCTCACATCCTTGCCTCGGGAAGATCGAACTCCTACATACTAATATAATCATACCAGCCGAGGGATAAATTCATACAATAACACGCCGTTGTTATTTCATCAATTAAGGCGATGTGAACCTCAAAATCAACCCAATTTCATTATTTAATTAATAAACATTCGAATGTTTATTTGGAAAAGCAATTCTTTCAGGCGCTCCGTGTATGTAAATACTATGCTCAGATTTTTTTTGTGCGATTCTATCAGTATTTCCATGAGATAAACACTTTTTAAAACTGGCAAAATTTGAAGTATACAGATCCCTACTTATCGGCATTGCGGCTTTTATTTAATTAAATAAATTCTGAGTAAATTTTTGGAAAAACAGCTCTTTCAGGCGCTCCGTATATGTAAATACTATACTCAATTTTTTTGTTAGTAATTCTATTATTATTTGCAGAACAAATATACATTTTCAAATTTGTCGGTAAGTACACATTACCTTAAGTGAATGAACTTCTTATGACAAGTCGCCACACGGAGTGGTGGTCCATATATGGACCAGTCCCGGAGCGAAAAGGTTAAGAGATAGCCCTCTTATTTGTACTGTCGTAGTATTCATGGTTTTATTTTTACGATGTGACTGATTTATTTTTGAAGAGATTACGTTTTTTACTGTTACTTTATCCTCTAAATCTGTAAAGGAGTTTATTGCCGATTTAACATTTTCAGATTCATAATTATCTCCTAAATTCTTCTCGCTATGGTTATTCTCTTCCTTTTCTTTAAAAATGTATAACTTTTGTTTGAATTTCCTTAAAAACTCAAAAAGTTTGAACCCTTCTTTTATGCTATTGTTTAACTCTACTAAAGTTTCCTCTTGTTTAAAAATATGATCTAAGGTTTTTTCATCTGTTCCTATACTAAAATGTTTTTTTATAGTTTCAATGAGTTTCCTCGCCCGACGAAAATAGTACCTTGTCGAAATCAGTCGAAATTTCAAACTTAACCCGATGTTCCCCTTTATCCATAGTCAAAGAAGTGCTAGTCTCAAAAGCCGCAGCTTGTTTGATAGCTTCCTCCTTTGGACCTATTTGCAATCGCGAAGGTTTCAAAATTATCTTTTTTTGTGGCGCGACTAACTTTTCTTCCGTCTCTATTGTTTCTATTTCGCTATCCGAATCCTTACCAATTATCGAGTCCGAAAGGTCGGCCTCATTTACTACATTCCGATATTGTCGCGGAAAATCTATATTTAATTTCGCGAAATCTTTCTCTAATAATTTCTTTAATTTCCTGACTTCCTTCTCTAACTTCCGCTCTTTAGGGTCACTGTCTTCTAGATACCGTTTCAAATCCTTCTCTTTCTCTTTTAATTTTGTTATGAATGACTCCGACAAATTGTCCGTAAATCCCCGACACTTCTTTTTGGAACTTCATTATTAGACATGTTTTCATTGTTACTATTTATTTTTACTTTCTAATACTCCGATTGCTTCCCTTTTGTGGTTTCTCGGCCGCTAATGCACCAGTTAATAACTTATATATTTAGATACCTGTTACGTCGGAATCCAAACCTACAGCTATCAATCTAGCAGGCCTCCTTGTGTAATTACTGAGTAAACCTGATCCTCACACACACACATCCGACGCATAGGAGACGGCTATCCCACCGTCTCCGCAGCAGGTGGAACTTCGGTCTCCGGCCTGGGAAAAATGCAAATAACTTGGCGTTGTTCTAGGATGGAAAAGTGCAACGTTACAATACTAATAATAACCAATTATTTGATGTCCTACTTACTCACTTTTGCGTGTAGTTGCTTCCATTTTTCTTTCTATTATTAAAATTCGTTATCATAACTGATTTTAATTTTTCTTTAAATGTACCTTATTAAATATATTAATAACAACCAATTATTTTAAGCGCTACTTGCTTTTCTCTTACGTAGTAGCTGCAATTTATAGTAATATATACACATTTGTAATAAATTTGTATAGAATATGTTTTATTTTTATTTTTTGAATATAAGGATAAAATGATATTTTTCGTATCTAATTTTTATACACTACTTACATGTTTCTATGTGTAGTTGCTGTTGGTTATAGTACTACTTGATATTATGTTTTATTATGGTTTTAAGAATTGAAACATATAAATAAAACTTTGTGATGTAGTGCTTCGCTACAACCGCCGATTGGGGCTCTATTATCAAGGGCGACCCCAGCATGAGCACTAGGACACTTTACCTTCGTGATCCTTACTCCAGACCGAGTCACCTCCCGACCAAAGACTTATATCTCGACAAAGGGGATTCAGATGATGAGCAACAATCGCGACTCTCATTCCACCAGCGGTGCAATAGTGTGAAGTCACTGACTACCCACGGCGATAATTGTAATTCCCTGAAAATAATACTCGATAGGACAATACGAGGAAACACACTCGCTAATAAAAACTAGTCACTGTACTTAGTAATTAAACTCAATTTTATTAATGCTAACGACGAGGCCCCAAAATGGCCGTGGTAGTGAGCGCGTCCTCGTTGACTTGACCGGCCATCAAAATGGCATCCTCCGCTTGAAACTCCGTCTCGCTGCTTCGATCCTGTAAAATAAAGATAACGACACGAACACGATAAGTTTCCAGTATCGAAGTTCTAGAGCATCCTCGAAGCCCTCTGGAATGATCAGGGTCCGCTAGCTACTCGGCACCTATACTTCGAACTATATCGCACCACTTAATCCATAAACAGTACCTTCGGAACGCTAACCCTCAACCTTACACATGAACCCAGAGAACCGGAGTTCTTTGGCTCGTGACTACTTACGACTGCGATTCTTTCCTTCGGCATGACTTCTCACCTGCAAATACTCCCGGTACTAATACGAACGCAAAACGGAAAAAAAGGTTATTAAGCGAAAGCACGACTGATGCTGGGGCTGGCTGACGATCAAGAGAGCGCGTCTCCTCGGCTCAACTAAGCCCGAGCCCTCCGTCCTAATCCCCTCCCTTTACGTGGCTCTTGTTCATTGGCTCTCGCCCCTGGATTCATCCTATTTTGTCCGAAATTCCATGACTCAAATAATTTGAGCCATGATAGGTCCGTGCACGAGCACGCGCGGCCCCTGCATCACTTGTCGCACCGCACGGCGCCTTAATTATTGCGGAGCGCTCCCCTTTCTATGCTACTAACAATTCCATGCCCCGGGCGCGTGTTATTGTGTTGCGCTCCCCCTTCTAAGTCCCTCGCTATTCCATGCCCGCACGCGCTAATTCTAACTCTCTCTCCCCTTCTCCTCGCGCGGCACCTATCTTGCTGCTGCGCGACCACGTATCTCTCGCGGCTGCTACTGGTGGCTCCCACCATCTCTGCTGCGCGGGCTGGCTGCGCGGCGCTCAGTCTACGCCTCTTCCGATATTGTTCGTTTCGCGCACCCGTGATGCTGGCGCTTGACGCTGCTCGCCGCGTTCCCTGACTCTCTCACGCGCCCGTTCTCTCCCGGCCCCCCACCTTGCTCTCTCGCGCGAGCCTCGCGTTGCCGCTCGACCCTGCCGTGTGCGCGCGTGCGCGCGGCGTCCTCGTTGCCGGCGCGCACAACATGGCGCCGCCCGTGCTAGCGCCCTGCTGACGCCGAGCCTGCAGCTGCATATGACCTCGTCACAACGTTAGACGTTATAAAATATTTTTTCGTAGACTATATTTTTAGTATAATCATTTCGGTTTTTTTCTTAAAAAATCTGCTTTGTCCTTTTTATGTTCTGTGTATACTGATTCTTCAGTCAAAATAATTTTTAAATTATTTTTTAAAGTTACCCTAGATAATGCAACATACAGTTGCGCATGGCTAAATACTGGCGACGGTAAATATATTAACATTTTGACATGAGTGTCCCTG
Source organism: Torymus aiolomorphi (assembly GCA_036365515.1). Classification (NCBI taxonomy): domain Eukaryota; kingdom Metazoa; phylum Arthropoda; class Insecta; order Hymenoptera; family Torymidae; genus Torymus; species Torymus aiolomorphi. Next base: position 85,942,786 of record CM070876.1, read on the forward strand.
TGATTTATTAATAGTCGTTGCAAACCCCAGTCTTATAGGAAATTGCCTTCAGATCATATTAAATGGAATTTCTTTGTTTGAAGAGCTCGTATCTATTCGTGGTATTAAAACTGTAATACCAGCTTTATTTTCAGTAATTATGTTTGCTGTAATTACATATTCACCTAAATATGTGACAATTATTCTCGTTCCTTTACATAGACCATCTTCCATATTCAAATTTCTTAAATAAAATTATAATAGCACCTATCTTCAAAATCTGTTTATGTGGCGGAAGGCCATTTGGAGTTATTGAATTGACAAATTCAGTTGGTATAGTGTTTAGCAAACATTCATTTTCATCATCTACAATAGTATCAATACTTAAATATTCTTTGCAGTCACCATTTAATCGATTTAATATTTCATTATTCATTTATGAACATGATTATTTGTGGGGCATAAAATTACTTTATTTTTCATAGTAATGTCAAGCGGATTAATTTCGTTTCCAAAAATTTCAGTAATTAAATCACCGTTAGATAAAAAATTAGGTGGTATTTTTAAAAGGTTATTATTTCATTCGAATTTGGTAGAATTTTGTCCTTCTCCTACATTTAAAAGCCATTTCTTAAATAATATGTCATTGTTAGATATTCTCGTATTTTATGTAGCTTCAAATAATGAAATTGTAGCGATATTTTACAACTTTCCACTGAAGATTCTACTATTTGAGCTTTACTATCATTACGCACAATTGGTAATATTTGCCTAAAATCACCAGAGATAATTATTACCCCCAAATGGTTTTGTATTTTGACATAAATCTTTAAACAATCGATCTACAGTATCAAACGCATTTGTTAGACATAGAAATTTCATCCCAAATTAATACATCTACATTCTTAATATAATTTACATACGTTGAATTGTGTGAAACATTACATGTTGATCGTTCGTTTATTTGAAGTGGTAATTTAAATGCTGTATGAAAAGGAGTATACTCTACACGCAGTTATTTTCTATACCGACACAATCTACACAAGCTTTTTGGGGGAAATTTCTAAGCGAGCATACTCTACACAGTTATTTTCTTTACGAATATATTCTACACATAAGCTTTTTGGCGGGGATTCCTAAACGAGCATACTCTATACAACTATTTTATCAAAGCTGCTTATACTACACAATTATTTCCTTCATAAAAAATTCTCATAAATTATTTTTAAAGGATTAATTGATACTATAATGACATTCTCTGGCGGATAAGCAGGTCAACACGGCCCGTCATGAAGTTTTCCGGAGCTGGACTAACTTAAACGGTTTGGAAATATGTGAAATCTTTGAAATTTTCAGCCCCCTAACCTTAAAAATAAGCCTGAAAATCCTATTTTTTGTTTTTCAAACTTTCAGCAATATCTTCGCAAAATTTAGACCAACCGGGATAATTTTTTTTTAATCGAAAGATTTTTTTTATCTAACGGACTTGCAATTGTTTTGGCGAGAAATTCAAAATGCTACAGAGGTTTGAAAATTTTAATTTAATTTTTTAAGTACTTTTTGGCAAGATGCCACTCTGGAAAAAATTTTTTCATCCACGTTTTTTTATTTTCTTTTAAACTACGATTATGATATATATCGAACACACCACAAAGTACGAGAAAAAAAAATAATTAAAGCTAAAAATCGTCTGAAACCTTGAGTTTGCCTATTTTTAACCTAAAGAAATTTTTCTTGCTTTATTAATAACTAGAAAAGATCCCTCAATTTATTCAGATTTTTTTAAATGGTGGAACTTGAAAAAAAAGATTAAAAACTCGATTTTTATCGGTTTTTAGGCATCATATTTTATGAAACACCAACCAGTGCCTCAACAAATATTTACACTATTTATTTCCAACCAAAACAGTCTAATGATTTATTTCAGATTTTTCGAAATAACGAAACATTATTTAAAAAATTAAAAATTCGATTTTTTACTGATTTCGAGTGTGACCTCCAAAGAACTTCACATGGCGTTATGTAGTAATATAACTCCTTGTAACGTATATTGCCTTGCTCGTTTTTAGGCAAGACTCGTGTCTTCTGCCGGGAATGGTACTTAATTGAATTTGCTTTTTTACTAAGTTTTCGTTTAACTTAAAACTCACAGTGTAAGTTCTATTAATTTGCGATTTAATGAATTTTAATTGAATGTAATTTTTAGAGGTAGTTGGTTGCTCAGAAGCTTTGGTGGGTATATTAGTTTTAACGATTAAGTAAAAATTGAAAAACAAATATTGAATAAAACTGAATGTTACGTAAGTGCTAAGAACTAGCGTTTACGTATCTTCCCACTACTTGGATCTAAGAAAACTAGTATCTAAATAGGTGAAAGATTTTTCCTGGACGACACTCCCGGGATGTCTATCACTCTCACTCGTAGAGGACCTCTGCCTGTGCTCGTTCTATTCGTCGAGATGCCCCCATATGCACCCCGATATACGAGAGAATTGTTATATCCACTGTAAGGTTATTTTAGAGTAATACAATTCGGATCTATATGAAGGAAATAGGATTGATATCAGAGAGGGGGCCTAAACCAATATGAAACTTCTGTTCAATCCAAAATTGTGATATAATCCCTTTATTTTTAAATCTTTCTTAATTTTACAGCACGTTGGAAAGATCTTCCCGAAACGAATAAACAGCCCCTTTAATAAAATGAATCCTTTTAATTTTATACGTAAATATATTTATAAGACGCTAGTACACGCATACGACTACTGGCAAATAAGTCAAGTTATAATATGAACGAAACAAAATAAAATATTGTTTTATTTATTATTATTATTAACAGACTAATAGAGATATAGGTATATTAACGTTCACACGATTAACAAAAGTTTATAATTTATTGTTACAGTTATTCTGAGTTCCTTTTTCTTGTCGTGTAATTTATTTAACATTCAACTGCCCCAGCGCGGCGCGCGAGCCCCAAATCGTGCTATTTCTAACACATATTTATGATACTAAAATGTACCTAAAAAAATTATTTGGTAAGTGTTTCCGACGTATTTTTTCTCAGCTTTTCAATTATGCAGGCAGTTTAAAATTTTCCATTTTCACCTTCAAAAACTACAAAACATCTTATATTTCAAAAAATCTATTTTTAATATTTTTTTTTTACCATTTCGATCGAACGCTGAGCATTTTTTACATAGGAAATAATATTTTCCAAAATGTAATCAAGATGTTTTCTTCGAGAAATAGAACGCGAAAGGGTAGATGCAACGCCTTTCCTGCAGGTAGCACCGCGTGGTACGTCGCTCGGCATGTCGCGCGGCTCCGCGTCATTCATTTTTCATTCGATAGGTGGCTTTCGTATTGGAATCTTCAACCTGCATGTGAATCGTCACGTCGAAAATATATAATTACAATGACTTTTTATCTTATTCCCCTTCGAAATTTTTTCGAATTTCTGTCAATACAATCAAACTTGAATTTCGTAGTGTCTTTCGTGTATTTGATGATTAAATCATCGGTGACTCTTTGTTTCATTATTTTTTTTTGTTTATTGTATTTAGTAAAATGGATTCAACTTGGAAATTGAAATGCATAAATCCTTTAAATAAAAATAATCACCCGTCATCTAAAGTAAAAGATTTATTCGACTTTCCAACATTTTTAAGTAGTTTTTATCTCTTAGTATTAGAAAAAGCAAAAATTTGTTCTAGCTGTCGATACCAAATTTATAAACGCAAATCAAGTTTACCTCCATCTGGTGCTAAAAAGCCTAAAATTGTGTGTAACGATGAGTATCACAAAGCTAGTGTTGCAGTTCTCGAACAAATAGAGAAAAAATTTTCAGGATCAACAATTAAGCAAGACAGAATTCAGTTACAAACTCTTGCGCCTAAGTTTTGATCTCGTAGGGACTTAATGCGAGAATTTGCTTGTAGTGAACGGGAAGCTCGCGAAGCAAAAAATTTAGTAGCTAAAAGCGGAATTTTTTCAATACCTGCTAAGAGAAGTGGCAAACTACTTCCAGCTGAATCTGTAAATTCAGTAAAAACTTTTTATGAAAGAGATGATATAAACCGAATTATGTCAGGTTTAAAAGATTACATATCTGTTAAGCAGATCAATGGTGAAAGAGAAAATGTTCAAAAAAGATTACTGCTTGGTAATTCAAATGTATTGTATAGTCATAGTCATAATGGTAGCGGGGACGGTCAGCGGCCCCTTCCGGGGACTTGCCTTCCTAGCACTCAGGCCGAGGCCCATTGTGCTTTACCCCTGGTTTATCATCCACTACCCACCTTTGACTTGATCAGTACGATCGCTTTGCATATCGGTGCTAAATCAAGTTCCCTGTGATCGTGTGGTTCCAGGAAGGAGTCCCCAAACCCTGCGTCTGATTGCTACCATCACTGGACAGCGACACAGAAGGTGAGCTCTTCTTCCCCACATTTCCTGCACCGATCGGTATTCACAAGATCTAATCTATATAGGTTGTGTCCGACCTCACAGTGGCCTGACAACCATTCTATCGCTGCTTTGATACTCCTCCTGAGGTGCCTTAGTATCTCCTTACACTAAGCAGTTGGAACCTCTTCCCCCAAGAGGTGCCTCGCCTGTCTGCAGTTCGTCAAGCGCTGCCATTCTTCTGTCGCCTTCACAGTTGTCCAACTGTCAAGCGCCCTTTTCAATACGCTCTCTGCCATTGGTACCCTGCGGTACAGCGTCCGGCATCGAGTCACGCCTCTTTTTGTCATTCGATCCGCCTTTTCATTGCCGATTACTTCCGCGTGCCCTGGTACCCAATACAGAGTAACCCTGTTCACGAAAGATAGCAGATCTAATTTTACCATGCAGTCCCACGTCTCTTTCGAGTGAAACTCCGCAGCCCCCATTGCCTGAACTGTCGCTTGGCTATCCAAGCAGATGGTGATCCGCTTCCCCTCTAAACCGTCCGATATCATGGTTTCTGCGTATTCCCTTATTGCTCTTACCTCTGCCTGGAAAACGGTGGCATGCGAGTCCAGTCAAAGTACAAGCTCAGTCGTGCTTCCCTTTAGCCATGCCACCGCCCCAGTACCCACCTCACTCTTAGAGCCATCCGTGTACCAGATCAGGTCCTCCTGATTGAGGGCAACCTCGACACCGTCTGTCCTTACAGTAATGGTTACCTCAAAGTTAACACCAGACTCCATAATCGTCGCGATTATCAGAAAGAAAGAATATTAGGACGCAGGCGCAAATTTCGTAGAGAGCGTGCTTCGCGAGAAAAAACCCGAAGAACACCTTGTCGACTACGTTAGAATAGTAAAACGCTCGATAGAGTAGATATGTGTAGGATAATTCCCGTTGCGAAATTAGGGACACCGCGCTGAAGTGATCCGAATAGGCTGCCGGCGCGGAGAAACAAGTCCAGGGTATCGCGGTAGTGGGTATTCTCGTTCCAGGCTCGTCGACCTCATCGTAGGCGAAAAGGCTGGAAGGACTGAGCCCCACATACTGGGATTTGGGACCCGTATGTCCCCCCTATGGTGCGTTAATGCATTCTTCATCTCCACGAAAAAAGTCATTATTATTATTATTATTATTGTTATTATTATTATTATTTTTTTTCCGAGGTACTAGGTGAATCTTTCGGGGCGCCCGTCCTTGCTTTGGAGGTGGAGCAAGAAGGGATGTCCACTAAGACCATCACGGAGTAGCGGGCTCCGTGGTGTGAGGGATTTCTACGCCCTAAACACCCAAAACCTATCCCTATGGCAGCCTCGATCCGGAACCGCTTTCGCATTACTTTAGGTCGGGCGGCAGCCCTCCGCCCACGGGGGCGTCATCCGTCCTTCCTACGTTCTTTCTTTCTACGATGCCCTATCTAATCTATTAAGCATCCGTCTCGTTTTTTCGCGCGCAGTACCCCTTCGATGAAGGTATTTATCGCGTCCCATGGTCTTTCCCTGAAAGCATGCATTCGATCACGACGTCCGGCGAAAGTCGCCCTACCATCACCTCCAATCGCTGTCTTTCCGCGGTCCACCTATTACATGCGAAAAAGGTGTGTTCCGCGTCATCCCTCTCGTGCCCGCAGTATTTACATTTCGGCGTATTTATTTTACCTAATTTAAATAGGTAATATCGAAAGTATCCGTGTCCTGTCAGGAACTGCGTAAGGTAAAAGTTAATCTCTCCGTCCCAGCCACCTCGTTATGTCTTGAGTCAATAGGTAGGTCCATCTACCCTTCGTCCGCGCCCTCCACCTCTCATGCCAAGTTTGTAGCGTCTGGCGGGCTTCGCCCTCCGGGTCTGCCCGTCCTACTTCTGCATTCCTATCGTAGATCTGCTTCCGTTCCCGTGCGAGCAAGTCGATCGGAATCATACCAGCTACCATCGCCACAGCCTCTATCGACACCGTCCGATACGCGCATGCAACTCCCAGCGCACTTCGCCGCTGCACCGCCACCATTCTCTTTCTGTACTTGATAACTTCCATGGCATCAGCCCAAATCTCCGCTCCTTCCTGTCCTGCTGCTGCTGTTGAGGACCCATGATCTTCCCACTATCTGGCCGCGTCGGCTTCTTTTTCCTGGTGACTGTGGTGAATCCGTTCTGCTCCGTCCTCCCTCTCTTGGATGGGGAATCCTGCATCGGGTTGTCCCTTATTCGACGCTTTTTGCTCGGAGTGGTCTCGGAGGGACAGCCACGATTGGAGGGCTGCTTCTTGGTTGGCTGAGAGGGCTACTTTTTGGTTGGCTGAGAGGGCTGCTTCTTGGTTGGCTGAGAGGGCTGCTGTCCTCCCTCGGATTCGGTCGAGTCGGTCTTGTCCCGAGGGGCTGCTCCCTACATCCACTTGGACCGATACCGCCATACAATCCCTCGATACCGCCTCACAATCGCCTGGACTGACCCTTATCGGGGTCGCCTCATTCATACAGGACAAGACCTTTCAGAACCCGAGCCCTACACAGTCTAAGCCTCGCCACCAGGTCGCGCACCTGCAGCTCCTAGGGGAGGAAATGTACTGTTTACTAAATTTACACAATTGAGGCCACCATATTGTGTTTTAGCTGGAAGTAGTGGTATACATAATGTATGCGTGTGTGTACATCATGAAAACATAAAGCTTATGTCAAGTGCTATGGATCTCGAAAATTTAACAAAAGATACGACATTGCCTCTTCAAAACTATCACGATTGCGTCAAAGCCATTGACAGTAATGATGCACACGATAGATGCTATTTGGGTGACTGTTTAGATTGCCCCAGTATGTCCATATTACATAAACATTTGCTTGAGTTTTTGATGAAAGTGATATTTTTCAAATAGAATATGAAATGGTTTCAAACAGATCGGTGTTCAGTAGCTTCTAAAACTGTAAATGTTCATGAATTTATGGATATACTGGGCGAAAAATTAATAAAATTAAAATCTCACTATTTTTTCGCTAAGAAACAATCACTTTTTGCAAGTAACTTAAAAAACAACCTTCAAAAAAATGAGAATTTATTATGTGTTGTGATTTTGCAAAAAATTATGCTTTTGTTATACAAAATTCTATACAATCGTTCCACTGGAACAACAACCAAGCAACTGTTTTTACGGTTGTGGTGTAATATAAAGTAAATGAATAGCTTAAACATGTAAGCATAGCTGTGATTTCCGACACTCTAAACCATGATATTGTTGCCGTTTATGAATATCAAAAAATTGTAATATCTTACCTGCAAAACTAATTATAGTAAAAAAGTCTATTATTTAACTGATGTTTTAGATCAGCATTTTAAAAATAAATCTAATTTTCAAAATCTTTTTTTTCTAATAGTTTTTTCTAATAGTCTTATTTTGACGCCAGAAAAGCTTTATAACTGGCGAAAGATTATTGCAAATAAACCAAAGTTTTTTTATAGCAGTAAAGAATCATATGAAGAAACTGTCTTGAAGCTAAAATCAAGACTAGATAAGGCTAAATCCATACCAGGCACGTTACAATACCGTGCTACTATGGATGAAAGTACATTGAAGCTCAAAAAAACATCTTTAAGTTTTGAATCTCAAATCTTCCCGAGAAAAACTCTTAGAAAAAACAAAGAAAAATTATCTGCACCGAGAAAAAAGCGTTAGTATAGTTACTATATTGTTGTAAGTTTTCAAACTCTTTTTTTTTTATAAAATAACCAATAAAATATTATTCATTCATTAAAGGAATTCATCGAAGAATTCATTGAAAGAACAGGTAAAGATTATGAAAAGTTATTAGGTAGCGAGTCAGGCCTTGTCCAAGCGTCGTACCGCGCGGTACTGCGCGCAGGAAAGGCGCAGGCGCTGCGTTTACTCTTTTGCGTTCTATTTCTCGAAGAAAGCATCTTGAATACTTTTTGGAAAATATCATTTCCTGTGTAAAAAATGCTCAGCTTTCGATCTAAATGGTAAAAAGAAATGTGAAAAATAGACTTTTTGTGATATAAGATGTTCTGTAGTTTTTGAAGGTGAAAATGGAATATTTCGGAAAAGCTGCCTGCATCATTGGAAATCTGAGGAAAAACTACGTTGGAAATGCTTATCAAATAATTTTTTTAGGTACATTTTAGTATTATAAACATGTGTTGGAAATGGCACGATTTGGAGTTCGCGCGCCGCACGGAGGCAGTTAACGTGAAACGTATCATATGTATTCATAAACTATTGTTTTTTATTATTAATATTAATAAGATAATAGAGATAGTAGAGCTTACGCTATTATTTATTCAAAATTATTTTTACTTATAGTTATTGCCCCGATTTTTAACCAAATAATATATTTCTTGATGTAGTCGCTGGTGGCGCATTAGATTAATGGTTTCGATCTGTATTTATGGATTAGAAATTGCTCTTGGGTAGAAACACACTCGCGGATAGTATATTACCTCCCGCGTATTATACTATCCGTAGCAGCGTGCATTTTGGTTACGACCTGTCTAGGAGTGCCCTAATCTCCCGGTAGCGACGAGCGCGCGTGTATAGTCTATCGACTGCGACTGCGACCCTCGCGTGCGACTCTATATGTACGTATATATGAAAATATAGGAAGACTTAAGTTGGTTTGTGGAGCCTTTTCCGTTGGATCAACCAATGAGGTTATTTCTTTGGTCTTATGGACTCCGGGCTCCATAAAACTAGTGTGTAAGATAAACATGGCCCCATCGGAAAAATACATGTCGGGCTCCATAAACATACATATACAAACGTATATGGGACGTTCTTTATCAAACGGAACGGTGCTCCTTCCAAAATTCCTGTTGATGGATTATAGTGATCTTTAGCGTGATCTTAAAAATTTCATTTTTGGACCTGCTTTGTGGGAGCTTGTGGCCTTTTTGAAAATTTCAAAATAGTGGCTTAAAATAGCGGTCGAAAAAGAAGGGGAGAGAGAGAGAGAGTGGGGGAGAGGGTGAGAGGGTGTGAGGGAGAGAGAGGTAGAGTGAATGAGCACATACAGTGGGATGATGATGAAATGGTTGTACAAATCGGTCTCGGTGCCAACGAAAATTCTTTATAGGATTTGTTGGTGATTTCTCACGTTTTCACCTTCTCACCCCTTCTTTCCAACCCTACAGTGGTTGATGGTAATGACAAACTATACATAAAGTGGGAGATGATGAAATGGTTGTCCGAATCATTTTCAGCGCCCACGAAAACTCTTTACTAGGTATACTGTATATTATTTAGTATATGGGGGTCGCTGATCACAAATCCGGAGAAATTTGCAAAATTCAACATGACAGATCTAACATGGTGGACGAGATTACTAAAAATCACAGCACAGTGTGTTATGGCCAAAGATTGTGTAAGTCTGACCTTGAATTCATCGTTCTCCATTTACCAGATTTGGTGCAAATCAGTTGATTTTCAAAAAAGCGTCCGCCATTTTGGATCCGCCATCTTGAATTTTGAAAATCTGACCTCAGCTTCGTAATCAGCGATCCCAAAAACCCCCGTATACTAAGTTTGGTGCAAATCCGTTGATTTTCAAAAATTCGTCCAACTTATTGGACTTTTAGCCGCCATATTGGATCCGCCATGTTGGATTGTGCCAACCTACCACATCTGCTTCTAAGGGACATTCATCAGCTACAATGTAAGCCAAAAATTAACTAGATCGGTTGCGAATTTTTATTTTTACAAGCTTTTTAATCAGGAAACTCGATTTTGCAAAGGCGCGCAAGGCATCTAAAAGTAGATGTCCTAAGCTTTAAAATGAGTCTTCGGGCGATTTTTTTGGTCACTCCAAATTTTGGACACAGCACTGTTACGGTTGACATGAATCGTCCCATGTATAAAAAAAAAGAATTTTTTAAATATTTGAAAGAAGTAAAAAAAGAAAAAATGTAATACGGGCTTCATATACATGAAGACAGTCTCAACCCTGTAAAACGCAGAGAGATTTTGAAAACTTAAATTTTTCTGAAGGGTCACGGACAAATTCTGATCGTGGAATGGTATTAAGGGGGTGTCAAACTCAATTTTTACCGACCGAGCAAAAAATATATTGTTTTTAATAGAAAAAAAAAAATATAACGATATATGAAAAATAATGAGTGCATTGCCCTCCGTAATTACATTATTAATCATTCTGCAAAATGCCAAGTCAATATTCAAAAGCGTCTAAGAATGGCATTTGAACGAAAATTTCGTTCAAATGCCATTCTCAGATGCCTTAAAATATCGACGTGAAACTTTGCAGAATGATTCATAATGTCATTACGGAGGGCAATGCACTCATGATTATGCATAATATTAAAAAAAAAAAAATAGATTATTGTACCATATGGGTAATATGTAGCATCGCGAGATTCGCTAGTCGGCGACGGCAGCGACGGCAGCGGCCAGCGGCGCGGCCTTGCCCGTGTGTGTGTACGCGCATGCGCTGCTGGCTGCAGCACAGCTGAGCTGTCCATCGCCGATGCCTGGGCCTAGGCCCTCCGGGAGGCGGTCCCGTGTTGCCGCCACCACCTCCGCCGCCATCTCCGCCGCCACCTTCGCCACCTGTGCCCTCCTCTATCCATTGATGCTTATCGACGTGTCATCGGTGTGCCTGCCGCCTGGACCGCTCACAGACGGCGCAGCCTGGAGCGCCGCATCAGCCGCCCACCTCGCAGACCGTAGCGTCCGTACCGCACCGTGTGCGTGCACACCCAACGGACCGTGCCGCTTGGACTTGGCCCCGCCGTAAGACAGAAAAGTAAGTCATTCAAGAATTTATTTATTTTACGGCGTTGTTATTTGTACGACAGATCTGTCGTACTTAGAAATGTGTAAAAATCACTGTTTTGAAAGTCTGACATGGAAGGGACTATTATTTCTTTAGTCAAGCGTCAATCCTTTCCTATTTTTTTCTTTAATCAAGCGTCAATTCTTCGGCTAAAGAAAATTGAAGGTTAGGTTTTACGTATATATAGGTATACCTATCTAGCAATCTGGCGTATAAATAACAACGGCCAACTATAGATTTGATGCGCTTTTTCGACTTTTCATTCCAAAGATTACAGATCTAAATAATCAGCAAGTGTGGAGATACTGCATTTTCTGTGTATTTTTCAAAATATTTTCAAGAAAAGTCATTTCCTCCAAACTGGCTGATTGAGTAGATCTGAAATCTAATATACAATGTCTCAGCATGTACTGGATTGTGTGTAAACATTCTCATAAACTTTAAGCGAGGATGAGGAGGTCTACCTTGGAAATGCACACGCGCTTTTTCGACTTTTCATTTCAAAGACCCCTTTCCATTCTCTACAAATATTTCAAACTTTACACACACTATGTAATACATGCTGAGGGACTGTTTATCAAGTTTAAGATCTAAATAATTAGCAAGTGATGAGATATTGCAATTTGTATGCTCTTTTTAAGAAATGTTCAAGTAAAAAAGTTATTTCCCCTACACTGGCTGATTGAAAAGATCTAAATTTAATATACAGTGCCTCAGCATGCATTGCATTGTGTGAGAACATTCTGGTAAACTATGAGAAAGAGTGAGGAGGTTTTTGTCGCAAATGCACATGCGGCTTTTTGACATTTCGATCCAAAGATCCCTTTTCATTCCCTACAAGTATCTTAAACTTTCCATACATAATGGAATACATGCTGAGGGACAGTTTATCAAGTTTCAGATCTACATAATTAGTAAGTCTGGAGATATTGCAATTTTTGTCCTTTTTCAGGAAATTTTTAAGAAAGAAAAGTAATTTCCTCCAAACTGGCTGATTGAATAGATCTGAAATCTAATATACAATGCCTCAGTATGTACTGGATTGTGTGTAAACATTCTCACACACTTTAAGCGAGGGTGAGGAGGTCTACATTGGAAATGCACACGCGCTTTTTCGACTTTTCATTTCAAAGATCCCTTTCCATTCTCTACAAATATTTCAAACTTTACACACACTATGTAACACATGCTGAGGTATTGTTTATCAACTTTCAGTTCTAAATAATTAGCAAGTATGGAGATATTGCAATTTGTATGCTCTTTTTAAGAAATGTTCAAGAAAAAAAGTTATTTCCCGTACACTGGCTGATTGAAAAGATCTAAAATTTAATATACAATGCTTTAACATGTATTGGATTGCGTGTTAACATTCTGGTAAGCTTTGAGCAATGGTCAGGAGGTCTTAGTTGGAAATGCACTTGCGCTTTTTCGACTTTTCAGTCCAAAGATCCCTTTCCATTCTCTCAACATATCTTAAACTTTACACACACCGTGCAATACATGCTGAGGGACAGTTTATCAAGTTTCAGATCTACATAAATAGCAAATCTGGAGATATTGCAATTTTTGTGCTTTTTCAGGAAATTTTTAAGAAAGAAAAGTGATTTCCTCCAAACTGGCTGATGGAGTATATCTGAAACTCAATATGCAATGCCTCACCATGCATTGCATTGTGTGAGAACATTCTGGTAAACTATGAGAAAGTGTGAGGAGGTTTTTGCCGCAAATGCACATGCGGCTTTTCGACAATTCGTTCCAAAGGTCCCGTTCCATTCCCTACAAGTATCTTAAACTTTCCATACATAATGGCATACATGCTGAGGGACGGTTTATCAAGTTTCAGATCTACATAATTAGCAAGTCTGGAGATATTGCAATTTTTGTGCTTTTTCAGGAAATTTTTAAGAAAGAAAAGTAATGACCTCCAAACTGGCTGATTGAGTAGATCTGAAACCTAATATACAATGCCTCAGCATGTACTGGATTGTGTGTAAACATTCTCATAAACTTTAAGCGAGGGTGAGGAGGTCTACATTGGAAATGCACACGCGCTTTTTCGACTTTTCATTTCAAAGATCCCTTTCCATTCTCTACAAATATTTCAAACTTTACACACACTATGTAATACATGCTGAGGGATATTGTTTATCAAGTTTCAAATCGAAATAATTAGCAAGTGTGGAGATATTGCAATTTGTATGCTCTTTTTAAGAAATGTTCAAGAAAAAAAGTTATTTCGCCTACACTGGCTGATTGAAAAGATCTAAAATTTAATATACAATGCCTCAACATGTATTGGATTGTGTGTTAACATTCTGGTAAACTTTAAGCGAGGGTGATGAGGTCTTAGTTGGATATGCACATGCACTTTTTCGACTTTTCATTCCAAAGACCCTTTCCATTTTCTACAGATATCTTAACTTTCCATCTATCTACTCCCTCTGTTTCTGGCAGGTCGATACTGCTATCCTCATTCCTATACTGCTTAACACTTTATTAATATATTCTGTTTTGCCCTAGGCGAAGAGCTCCTGCAGAAGACAATACGTCTTCATATAATTCTACTCTCCTCCAGGGCAGCCAACACAACTACCACGACCTGAAGACATCAGCTAGACAAACATATCGTAGAAGTGAGAGCGAAGGTGTATATAAATATAGTTTGACCTCCTGTGCCAGACTCGAGTAAGTATTTCACTTCGGATTTGGACTTTATCTTGTAGTACAGCCGAACCTAGTCTCCAACTTTCCATCGGTCTACTCCTCTGTTCCTGGCAGTTCGATACTGCTATCCTCATCCCTAGTCCTTAATACATTATTAATATATTTTGTATTGTCCTAGGTGAAGAGCTCCTGTAGAAGACAACAAGTCTTCATATAATTCTACTCTTCTCGAGGACAGCCAACGCAACTACCACTTCCCGAGGACATCACCTAGGCGAACACAACGGAGAAGGGAGGGCGAAGGTGTAGTTGAATGTAGTTCGCGCTTTCGTGACAGACTCGAGTAAGTACTTCACTTCGGATTTGGACTTTATCCTGTAGTATAGCCGAATCTAGCCTCCAACTTTCCATCTGTCTACTCCTCTGTTCCTGGCAGTTTGATACTGCTCTCCTCATCCCCACTGCCTAAAACATTATTAATATATTTTGTTTTGCTCTAGGCGAAGAGCTCCTGCAGAAGACAACAGGTCTTCATATCATTCTACTCTCCTCGAGGGCAGCCAACGCAACTACCACTTCCCGAGGACATCACCTAGGCGGACACGACGGAGAAGGGACGACGAAGGTATACTTGAATGTCTGCGCTCCCGCGACAGACTCGAGATGTAGTCTAGGCGCCAGGGGGGTTTCCGTGGCCGATGGATGTCCACACTTCCACCAAAGCTTTTCTTACGTATTTTTGACTGCTGATTCTGAATTTGGAAGGTGGAACGTCGCCAGACTGTTAGTTTTTTGTTATTAACAATTTAATTGTTTAAATTGCTACCAAATCAATATGATTAATTATAACTGAATCCTAACTGCCTAAAACTGTAGTAAATTGATCTAGAATATGCTCGTTTTTTCAGAATTGAAAAATTTTGATTAGAACCCGAATTATTGCAAATTTAGTGCAATAAGTCGCGAATTCGAGCGCAAACGTGCATAATTCTAGATCAATTTACTACAGTTTTAGACAGTTAGGATTCAGTTATAATTAATCATATTGATTTGGCCGCAGTTTAAACAATTAAATTGTTAATAACAAAAAACTAACATTCTGACGACTGTCCACCTTCGAAATTCAGAATCAGCAGACAAAAATACGTAAGAAAAGCTTTGGTGGAGGCGTGGACATCCATCGGCCACGGAAACCCCCCTGGTGCCTAGACTAATGTCAGTATTTAGGGCGCACCTGATTTTTAGGTACGAATTATATCTCCCCAAAAAGTAACAGTTTTCTGCGGGTGCACACGGAAAGAAAACTCTTACTGCTACAG
Organism: Torymus aiolomorphi; assembly: GCA_036365515.1. Classification (NCBI taxonomy): domain Eukaryota; kingdom Metazoa; phylum Arthropoda; class Insecta; order Hymenoptera; family Torymidae; genus Torymus; species Torymus aiolomorphi. The sequence goes on from CM070876.1 coordinate 85,957,988, forward strand.
TTAAAACGGCTTACTCGTGGAGTATAGGAGTTCCTTTACTATATAAGTAAGGTGGTTTTAGCAATCTTAGTAAGGGACCCATACTTTTACGGTATGTTGCTTTTCATACTACAACAATTACACAATTATACGATCGTTGGATCAGCGGCATATACAGACGTAACAGCGTCACACGATTTTAGTATACATTGCTTCCACCTTCAATTGTAAGGGAGAAATACTATAGCGGTAACGGTTGCTACCTGCTAATACGGAAATGACAACTATTATAAGGAAGTGTTACTTATCGATAATTGAAAGCATCGAATGCGTCGTCTAGGTCTTTGAGGTGGTCAATGATGGAGTCGAGGTGATGCGCTCCGAAGTTTTTTGCATTTAGATCCCAGGACGCATCTAATAGGTAGTCAAAGTGTTCGGGGTAGCCGATGATGATGTCTAGGTCGTGCGCTCCGTAGTTTTTTGTCTCTAGATGTTGGAACGTATCAAATGCGTGGTTTAGGTCTTTGTGGTAGCCGATGATGGAGTCTAGGTTTTTTGCATTAAAATATCAGGGCGCATCTAATACGCAGTGCAGGTGTTCAGGGTAGCCGATGACGAGGTCTAGGTGGTGCGCTTTGTAGTCTTTTGCGTTTGGATATCAGGGCGTATCTATTACGTGGTCCAGGTCTTCGGGGAAGCCGGTGACGATATTTAGGTGGTGCGCTCCGTAGTTTTTGGCTAATAGGTGTTGGACATGTCAAAACTTAAAGTATTACTAATCACGTAATTTTATACTATAAGTAAAAATCGTGATTATAAATAAATACTTATTCGAACGTAATTACGTTCAAATTGACGTGTGTTTGTAATAAAAAAAATAGTAAATATTAAAATGCGTATAGGCGAAATACGCACAATTATTCATAATAAATAATGCGTATATGCGAAATGCGCACAATTATTTATCATACAAAAATGCGTATAGGCGAAATACGCACAATTATTTATAATAAAAAATTCGTACAAGCGAAATACGCACAATTATTTACAATATCAAAAATATGTATAAGCGAAATACGCACAGTTGTTTATAATGCAAAAATGCGTATAGACGAAATACGCACCATTATTAGTTATAAGGAAAGGTGTATGGGCGAACATATTTAATTATAACAGAAAAGAATTACAATTACATGAGTTTATTTAGTTATCTATTTATAAGAAACTAGATGTCTTGACATAAAATTAATTCTTTTCCGTTTTTTTTCAACAAAACTCATAAAATTTGAAAAGAAGCTAAAGAAACTTATGAGCCTAGCTCAATGAAATTATAGTAACTCTACTTTTGCCAATCATTCAGTAGCATGACAAGTATAATGCAAAGTAATTATTAATGATAATACTTCTAATAATACAAATTTTGTTAAAATGTTCAATTTGCAGTTATGCGTTTATATGATGGAAGGTGTATATTTTAAAATGCGGATCAACTTATATACCATACTCAGGTTCATTTGAAGTTCAACCCTTGGTCTCAAATTTTGTTGCACCCTCCTGTTGTTTCAGGTATATGGGATATTTCACGTGAAGTCAGCAGCTCAAAATTTTAAAATCCCTCAAAACTCGTTTTCTTTTAGTTTTTATGAACAAAAAATGTTCCTCAAATTTTAGGTCGATATTTGCAAAAATAAAAAAGCTATGCAATATTGAAAATTCAATTTTTTGCAATTTTTGGTTAAAATCCAAGTTTATTCATTTTTTAACTGAAAATCTTGAAACTTTTTGTATAGTACATTGATTGGCAAAAGGTTTGAATTTTTTCTGTAGAATGTGCCAGTATTTATTTTATGACCCTTTTTGAAAGTCTCTGATTGGCTGCTTCTTAGTACACCTTCATCAAACGATATTGAGGCTGCGGCCAAATATTCTTTATTCGACAAATTTTTTTTTGTATTCTTCTTCGAAAACCCTTCAAAATGCTTTTTTATCAATACTGGCCGAGCATAGGGAAAAAAGTTACAATTTTTTGAAATATCAAGAAAAATCCATAATTTCAATTTTTGATAACATGATTAATGAAACTGAATATTATTCATACATCTTATGGCATGGACCGTACCACTGAATTTTGTTAGAGCATCAAATAGAACATTAGAAATATCTATTTTCAATAATATTAGGCTTACACAATAAGCGATACCTAATTATGAATGAAATTATCAGTCTGTTGCCTGATTTCATTTTGACAGCTTTATAGTAATTAACCTCTATAGCTTAATTTATTATTAATTCATAATTAGGTATTCCTTATTGTGTAAGCCTAATATCATTGAAAATAGATATTTCTAATGTTCTATTTGATGCTCTAACAAAATTCAGTGGTACGGTCCGTGCCATAAGATGTATGAATAATATTCAGTTTCATTAATCATGTTATCAAAAATTGAAATTATGGATTTTTCTTGATATTTCAAAAAATTGTCACTTTTTCCCTTTGCTCGGCCAGTATTGATCAAAAAAAGCGTTTTGAAGGGTTTTCGAAGAAGAATACAAAAAAAATTTGTCGAATAAAGAATATTTGGCCGCAGCCTCAATATCCTTTGGTGAAGGTATACTAAGAAGCAGCCAATCAGAGACTTTCAAAAAGGGTCATAAAATAAATACTGGCACATTCTACAGAAAAAATTCAAACCGTTTGCCAATCAATGTACTATACAAAAAGTTTCAAGATTTTCAGTTAAAAAATGAATAAACTTGGATTTTAACCAAAAATTGCAAAAAAAATTGAATTTTCAATATTGCATAGCTTTTTTATTTTTGCAAATATCGACCTAAAATTTGAGGAACATTTTTTGTTCATATAAAACTAAATAGATTGAAATTTGTTTAAATTTCAATAAACAATTAAACCCTCAACCAAAAAAATAAAAACCAAATCTAAACTATCTTTTGGTAGAAATTTTGTAAACTATATCCAGAATATGTACAAAAAAGTGCAGTACTGTGCCACAAAATTTCAGATGCAGGTAATATTTTGAAAATCATAATATTAAATTGGACTCCATCATCGGTCATCTAAACACCTAGACCTCGCATCCGACCTGTCCTTTCACCTGGACACAAAAACCTACGGAGCGCACTACCCGGACTCATCGACCATCTGGAACACCTAGACCTCGCATTCGATTTGTCCTGGCCTCTGGACACAAAAACCTACGGAGCGCTTCACGTAAACTCCATCATCGGCTACCTGGAACGCCTAAACCTCGCATCCGATCTGTCCCGACACCTGGACACAAAAACCTTCAGAGCGCATCACCCGGATTACATCACCGGCCATCTGCAACACCTAGACCTCGCATCCGACTTGTCCCTTCACCTGGACACAAAAACCTACGGAGCGCACTACCCGAACTCCATCATCGGCCGTCTGGAACACCTAGACCTCGCATCCGATCTGTCAAAACACCTGGACACAAAAGTCTACGAAGCGTATCATCAGCCGCCTGGAACAGCTAGACCTCGCATCCGACATCTGGACACAAAAATCTTCGGAACGCATCATTTACACTCTATCACCGGCCACCTGGAACAGCTAGACCTCGTAATCGAGCTGTCTCAACACCTGGGTACAAAAACCTATGGAGCGCATAACCCGGACTCCATCATCAGCCATCTAAACACCTAGACCTCGCATCCGATCTGTCCCTTCACCGGGACACAAAAACGTACGAAGCGCACTACAATTTTTAAGAAAGCATTTGCAATCATGCGAGGCGACGTCCTGAATTTTGAAATGTCAATAATAACTGAGACTATATAATAAAGTGATGAATCTGCATTTCATTATTATAAGAAATGTGTATAGGCGAAATGCGCACATTTGTTTATAATAGAACATGTGTATAGTCGAAATACACAAAATGATTTATTATAAAATGCGTGTAGGCAAAATGCACACGATTACTAACATTGAAAAGTGCGTATAAGCGAAATAAGCATAATTATTTATAATAAAACATGTGTATAGGCGAAATACACCAAATTATTTATTATAAAATGCGTATAGGCGAAATGCGCACAATTGATAACACTGAAAAGTGCGTATAAGCGAAATACGCATAATTATTTAGAATAAAATATGTGTATCGGCGAAATACACCAAATTATTTATTATAAAATGCGTATATATGTGAAATACGCACTATTATTAACAATAAAAATGCGTATACGCAAAATACGGATAATTAATTATAAAAAGAAATACGTATACGCGAAATACGTACAATTGTTTGTAATAAAAAAACGCGTATCTTTAATATTTTTGAAATATGTAGCGCCATCTATATTAAAATCTATTACGATTTTCCAGAGATGGCGCTTGTGTCATATTTCATCAATAGTATGTACTTCCTACCTTACCGACCTATGGGTCGGTCAAATCGCAGAATGGAGTTTGACACCCCCTTAAGAATGCACAAAACCATGGGACGACATGTGTCGCTTCAATAACACTTACTACAAGCGACAATCGGTTGATATTCAAAAATCTTGTCCGCCTTATTGGAACCGCCATCTTGAATTTAGCAAATCTGACTACGGATTCGTGATCAGCAACCTCAAAAACCCCCGTAACCAAATTTGGCGTAAATCGGTTGGTTTCCGCCAATTTCGTTTGCCATCTTGGATTCGACATTATGTAAATCTGACTTCAGATTCGTAATCATCGACCCCAAAAAAACCCGTAAACCAAATTTGGCCTAAATCGGTTGATTTTCAATATTCATCTCCGCGATATTGTATTTTTGTCGGCCAACCTACTTTACCAACTTTTTAGGGCTGCTAATTGCCAACAATTTGAGCTATGAACCAATCGCATCGGTCTCCAACTTTTTTTTACAAGCTTTTTGATTCGAACACTCCTTTTATCTCTCTTTTCTGGCTGCTATTTTGAGCCGCCATTTTGAAATTATCAAAAAGCAGGTGCAAAAATAAAATTTTTAAGCTGAAGATCACTATAATCCATCAACAGGAATTTTGGAAGGAGCACTGTTCCAGTTGACAAAGAACGTCCCATATTTGTATATCTCCCTATATTATATAGACGTTTCAAAAAAGTGTCAGTCGCAGCCCCCCTCACCCCCCATCGCGCCCCTTACCCCCTCCTCAGCCCCCCAGCGCCCCCTCAAAATAACGGAAAAATGTGATTATTTACATATGTTTTGAGAATAGGAGCCCCCCGCCTCAGCGCCCCCTCGCCCCCTCCCCAGCTCTCCCCTCAGCAACCCGTCAAAATAATGTCATCATTTAAACAGTTACATTTAAGGATGTTAATGGTTACAGTAAAGTTAGAAGTCTTTGAAATTTTAATATATCATTACTTAGAGAAAATAAAAGCAGCTTGAATTTTTTCAATATTTTATACTGAGCATTTTTTCGAGAAAAAAATTTTTTAATATCGAGTTTTTAACATAGGCTCTTATGGGAGAGTGAGGTTATGTGACCTTTGAACATAAAAATCTCGTATAAAAAGTTAAAGAGATTAGGTTAAAAGACCTTTATTTGAATAGAAAAATAATCAAAGAATAAAAACGTAGAGGGATCTTGACCGCTTACAGGGCATTTGAGAAAGTAGTAGGTGAAAACGTAAACAAAACACCGAGTTCATAGGCTGCGCGAGGAGGTGCGCGGTGAGCGGGGAGCGCCCGCGGGGAGAGAGGGGCGTCCCTCGCCTCGCCCCGCAGCATGACACCATTGAACATCCTTAACAGAGACGTAGAGACAGGGTCGAAGACACAGAGGCATAGAGACATAAACGGAGAGGCAGAGACATAGAGATAGAGACGTGGAAACAGAGACGTACAAACAGAGACGTAGAAACGAAATGTGGAGACAGAGACATAGAGATAGACATGAAGAGGCAGAGACGTTGAGATAAACTCGTGGGCAGACGTGTAGAGAGAGAGACATAGAGCCAGAGTCGGAGAGATAGAGACAGAGGCAAAGTTGGAGAGACGGAGATGTAGAGACAGACAAGTAGAGACAGAGCCGTAGAGATAGAGATTAGAGACAAAGCTATAGGGGCCGAGACTTAAAGACAGAGACGTAGAAAGAGAGAGACTAGAGACGGAAACGTAGAAACAGGGACGTAAAGACCGAGGAGTAGAGACAGACACGTAGACACGGAGGCGTAAAAACAGAGACGTGGAGACAGATGTAAAAACAGAAACGTAAAGACAGAAACGTAGAGACAGAGACGTAGAGCCGGAAAAGTAGAGACGGAGATGTAGGGACAGAGATGTTGAGACAGAGACGTAAAGACAGAGACGCAGAGAGACAGATGAGAGACAGAAACATATAATCAGAGATGTAGAGACAGAGCGTAGACACGAACGCATAGAGGAACAGGCGTAGAGACATAGACATAGAAACAGAGATGTAGAGACAAAGACATAGAGACAGGCGCGTAGAGACATAGTCGGAGAGATACAGACGTAGAGACAGAGACGTGGAGGCAGAGTCGTCGACACAGAGACGTAGAAACGAACTGTTAAGTCCGGAGATAAGGGAAAACAAATAGTAATTGATTTAAATGTGAATTTATTAAATAAAAATGCAATTAATTACCAATACAGTCGACTTGCTTCGAGTTAAGTACAGATGTTGCGCTTTCACTTATAAGTTCTTGTTCTTCAGTTATTCTCCCGCTTAATTTGACACTTGCTTCGTGAATTAATTACAATAACTTATAAATTCTGCTTACTGGATGAGTAAGGCTTACGATTTTAATTTACTCAATGTCGTAGAGGTATACGGAGCTCGCCAGGTTTCTTGCACACTGTGACTGACGTGCGTGATGCATTTCGCAGTTTTTATTATGCGGTTTAATTGGGTTATAGATGATAAATTGAGATCATCTTTATTAAGAAATTTTCGGTTGCGGCTTATATGCGTAGCATTTAAGCGGTAGCATTGTGAAATGCTGATTTGTTAAAAATTGCACGCCACTGTCTTCTGGAGGTCGATGGCTCTCTACGTCACACGCTCTACGGTACGATGCCTGAGCGAAATGCTGCGTTTCATTATCGCTTTTATATGTCAGGAAATATCTGATGTGAATAAACTTTCAGAATGAAATTCTAAATCTCTATAATACGTCTCCGGACGTAACACCTCTCCCCTTAGACTGTTGAATATCATAGAGATTCAACAATGTATTATGCATCACAGATTTCCCGTTACAAAAATTTATTGATAAGTAAATGATAAAATATAATAATACGAGTTATGAATGAATTTTTTTTTTTTTTTTTTTTTTTTTTTTTTTTTTTTTTTTTTTTTTTTTTTTTAACGAGGGAAACAGTGAAATCTTGCATCAGTCGGGTGGACCAAATGCTCCACCGGACCGCCTGGGCCGCATATCCATGCCAGGCCAGGAGACACCGCAAGAGGCTCCGCACTCCCACGGCGTGTGGGATTCCTACCCACTAAAAACACTAACCCTTTCTGCTCTGCACTACTGTACAGACCCTCCCCCGGCACCGTTTTACACATTACTTCAGGGGAGGGCTTGCTTCGTCTGAGCGGCACCTTCTCACTTCAGATCGGCCGTTGAGACCCGCAGGGGTCTTCTTTTTTCCCCGTGAACAGCTACGGCGCCCTGCGGACGGCTGATCTGCTGTACTCCTCTTCCCTTTTTTGGCGCAAGATCGCCTCCACGTAGGAGGCGACTTTCGCCCATTGTTGAGGACCTTGGTGCATCAGCCTGACTATATTGTCAGGTGATATGCAGCCAAGGTCCCTCTCTAGTGCCCCCCTTTCGACGGTCCGCCTTCCGCATACGAAGAAGGTGTGGAACACGTCGTCCGGGAGGCCCTCACAATAGGCGCAGCCTGGCTCCGCGACTTTACCCATTTTATGTAGGTATGCGCGGAACAGGCCGTGCCCCGTCAAGAATTGGGTGAGGTAGTAATTTACCTCACCCTCTTTTCGGAACAGCCAGGTGTCCACTTGTGGGATCAGCCTGGCCGTCCATCTTCCTTTAGTGGAGGATTCCCACCGATGCTGCCAAGCCTGGATGGTATTGGCCCTGGCCGTTCGGTGGGCCTCCACTACCCCAAGAGCAGGCTTCTGCTGATGGACGAAGCGTCTCTCCAGTGCAAGAAGGTCGATGGGTATTATCCCAGCGACCACTAATATCGCGGGCTCGGAGACCGTGCGGTAAGAGCACGCGATCTGGAGTGCTGCTCTCCGTTGCACCGCGGCGAGACGCTTCCTGTGCACGTCTTTCCGTAGCGCATCGGCCCAGACCTCCGGTCCGTACAGCATGACGGCTTCGGCGGCACGCATGAGTAGGCGCCTTTTACAAGGCCGGGGGCCGGCGGTATTGGCCATGAGCCTACTCAGCGAGGATGTTACTGCTGCCGCCTTTTCCGTCACTATGGTGAGGTGTTCCCTGAAGGTGAGCTTGTTATCAAGCGTCACCCCCAGGTACCTCACCGCACTCTTTGCCTGGACCGTCGCGTCTCCTACTTGAAAGGGGCACATGGTATTCATGTGCCTCTTCGTGAGTAGCACGACCTCCGCCTTCTTTGTGGCTAATTCAAGCCCGTGATCCTCCAGCCAGGAGAAAACGCGACGCATTACCTGGTTGAGTAGCAGCCTAGCGAGGTCAACGTCTCTGGCTACGATAACCACTGCTATGTCGTCAGCGTACCCAACCAGGAAGGTGCCCTCGGGCATTTCCATGCGCAGGATCCCGTCATAGAATACATTCCATATATCGGGACCCAGCATGGAGCCCTGAGCTGCCCCAGATGTTATTTCCCTCTTTATTGGTCCATCCTCAGTGTCGTAAGTTATCGAGCGGTCCCTCAGATAATCCCCAAGAATGCGTAAAAGATACGCGGGGATACGAAAGTCCCGCTCGAAAGCTTCCAGCGCCTTGTCCCACCTAACTGAGTTAAACGCGTTTTTAACGTCCAAGGTGGCCAGCAGACAAATAGGGTGAGAGTAATGGTTGCCCTGTTCCGTTAACCTGGCGGCATTTACCACCTCCTGGATTGCGTGTACGGTTGACTTATCTCGCCTGAAGCCATACTGCCGCGGAGCCAGATCTCCGAACGCACTTATGGCTGCCTGGAGGCGAGGTTTCAGCAGTTTCTCCAGGAGTTTTCCCGCCGTGTCTAGCATGCACAGCAGGCGGTAGGCCGACGGGCTGTCTGCTGGACCCTTGTCCTTGCTGATGAAGACAAATCTCGCTGTCTTCCAGCGGGCAGGAAAAATGCCCGCCTTTAGGCAGGAGTTGTACATGTCCAGCAAGAGGCGCGGGTGACTGCCGCCGATGGCTTTCAGCAGCTCTGCTGGTAATCCATCCGGCCCCGGAGCTCTCTTATTACGCAAAGAGCTTATTGCGATGGAGAGCTCCATGTTCGTAAACAGAGGAGTTTCGAACGGGCCGGATGTTGCTGGGCCATCCGGTCTCCTTGGGTGTTCGGGGAAAAGGGCACGTACGATGTTCGTGATCGTTCGCGCATCTTTCGGCGCTGACGAACCGAAGGTCGCCAGCTTGCGCATAACGATCTTGTACCCTAATCCCCACGGATCGTGATCCATCTCTTCCCCCAGCTCTTTCCAGCATCGCTGCCGGCTGGACTTGATGGCCTTCTTTAGGGATTTCTTGGCCGCCTTGTACTCTGCGGCCAAGGGGGCTGCGTCGAGATCGCGTTTTTTGACCCTCTGCATTCTGCGTCGCAACTGCAGGCACGTCTTACGAAGGTCCGCGATGTCGTTCGTCCACCAGTAAGCAGGTCGTCTTGACCCACGTGTTGATTTCCTGGGAACCGTCTCCGCGCATGCCTTTTCGATAACCTTCATGGTGTAGTCGGTCACCATTTTTGCCCGCGTAGATAGCGGCAGCGATTCCGGGATCTCACGCAGTGTTCGCTGTCCGTGTTCTATCGCCGTGGCAAACCTCTCGTAGTTCATCTTGGGGATGTTCCACCTGGGGGGGGGGGGCGCTTGTGCCGAAACGGAGCCGGTCTGCTATCACGCACACGGAACGTGATATACATGTGATCGCTTCCTGTATAGTCCTCGATCACATGCCAGCTCTGGATTCGCCCGGCTAGGCGTTCGCTTGCCAGGGAGACTTCGATAATGGTCTTCCTGTAGCCCGGTCGTCTGAAGGTCGACGTGGTACCTTTATTTAGTACCACGAGGTCGAGCCGACTGGCCATATCCATAACCAGCCGGCCCCTACGATCCGACCGAGCTTCCCCCCACTCCGGGGCTTTAGCATTGAAGTCCCCGGCGATAATCTGCTCACCCTGCATCTCCCGTGTTGCATCCTCCAGGCCCTGCAGCTTTGCCTGGAAGTCGCTGATGGTCTGGTTTGGAGTGAGGTATACGCTTATGTAGTGAGTTTGCTGGTGCCTCACCCAAACAAAACCGCTGCCGCCGCCATGACCCGCAATGTGGATATTCTGCGGGTCACGGTTCCAGATGGCTGCGGTGCCCAGGTCATCGGCAAACCATCCTGGACCATCTCTGTTTCGATACTGTTCGCTGATTAGTACAATATCAGCGTTTTTCTCGAAACAGATCTGTTCCAGGAGGTCGTGAGCTGCCCTGCTCCTGTGCATATTACCCTGCAGAACTACCGCCATTTTTTCTTGGCATTTGCAAGTGCCTCTCGGAAGGCCCTACAGGCTCCTGATCCCGCCGTATGGTTGCGGGAATCAGGTTTGTCCGCTTGTTCTGGACACAGGAAGCAACGTGGGGTGGCATTACATCCTGCGATCATGTGGCCTTCCGCCCCGCAGCTATAGCATCGCTTGCTGCGGTCGGGCCCTTTGCAGTCCGGGCTAAGATGGCCGAAGCCCAGACATTTATAGCAACAGGTAACCGTGGCTCTTCTGCGAATCCTGCAGTTGACCCAGCCTATCTTTATGCGGGCGGTGGCCATTAGCTTTTACGCAGCCGGTGTGTCCACCGTCACTATGGCCATCCGTTGTGCCCTCGCATTTGGCCTAGTCAAGACAGACTGCAGGAACCCCTTGTAGTCCTGCAGGTCTCTTTTTAAGGCCTCCACTACTTCCTCACTGGACGTGCAACTGTCGAGGTCTCTGATCTCCAGGATGACTCTGGGGATCAGTTCCCTAACAACGGTGCAGTCGTTTCCATTAGCTTATCTGAGTGCTTCTGAGAAGGCAGTTCTTGTTACTGAATTGCCTTCTTTCAGCTCGAGGAGTACCTGACCTGCTCTTGTTTGCCGGATGGATCGGATCTCTACTCCACTCTCTTCCGGCTTGACAGCCTTACGTATGGTGGACAGAATGTCCGCATACGACTTGCCGCCTGCCGGTTTGAGCACGATCGCATCCGGCTTTGTTACCTTTTTTTCCTTCTTCTTTGTCTTCTGCTTCCTCTGCTGTTGTTGCGGCTGCTGTTTCTGTGGCTGCTGCTGCTGTTGTTTCGGCTGCTTCCGCCCTTTTCTACTTTTTACAGCAACCCAATCTTCCTTAGGGATATCCGCCTTCTTCTTCTTCACTTGCTTTTCCCCCGTATCCAGGCTAGGTGGGCTAGAGGCGCCTCGCTTCGTGCCGCCAAGTGGCTCGGGGCCAAGTGACCCTGTTGGTGTCCCCATACTTTCTACCAAGGACATCGTCCTTTGCCTCCTGGCTGGTGTGTAAGCCCTGGCTTGCTTAGCAGCACGTAGTTCCGTTTTCACGGCGCTTTCGAGCTGCTCCAGTTGGTCTACCATAACTGGCAACCCCTTTTTAATATCGTTTTTGATATTATGCTGAGCTTTTAGCGCCTGCACCATAACCTTGAGGAGCGCTCGCATTTCTGCGAGCACCTTCTCCACCGCAGTCTGGCATACACCTTCTTTCTCCTTAGTTTGTTGGTTGTGTTGGGTGTTTGAATTCATCATGCATAGAATGTGTTGTTTAAGACGGTTTGCCCACTATGGGAGCCACACCTCGGTGTGGCTACTATCCCCGCCTATAAGGAGCCCTAGTTATGGATGCCGAAGCCGAGAGGCGGTTTGTCGGATGGTCACTCCTATCGGCACCTAGTGACTCTACAAAAAAGGTTACGGGATAGGCCCGCGCCATAATGAAACAAAGGTTTAACGTCACCCCTATCGAGTGGGCGATGTCGGGTTCGTCCCAACACCTGACCCAAACCTCGGGCTAGACGGTGTGCGATTTGCCCTACGCAACTTCGGGTATAAGGAAATACTAACCAGGTAATCCTTCAGACCTGCGCCCAACAATGATTGCTTCAACCCCACCATTGGCTCCAGTCAGTGAGCACTAGAGCGGTCCTTCCACATTGAACATGCGTTTATCAATAATAATAATAATAATAAACGCAGAGGTTAGGTACTGACATCTCGTGCCACCCCGGTTAGGGAGTTTACTACTCTCCCTTTGGCTAGTCTAGCGGGAATATCCACAATCCGTCGGTCGCAGCCCATTCGCACAATGCTCATTCATTCTGCCATTCTCACGATTTCTTTGTTCGCGACCGCTTATTCATTATATTCATGGCTGACCAGACTATGCTGGCCGTTCCCCGATCCACAACCTGGGGACGCGCCCGGTAGCATAGAAAAATGCTCATCTATCGTTGGATAGAACCCGGGGAGTTATGAATGATAGTAATTATAGTAAAAATAATAATAATAATAATAATAATAATAGTAATAATAATAATAATAGTAATAATAATAATAGTACTCGTCAGTTCTACTTTGTATTAGTGGTTATCAGGTTTAAGTTTCAAATGACCCTCTCAGCATTTTTGAGGTTGTCTGGTTGAACGTTGATTTGATCTACTAATTTTTCTTCCTGATCCCCCTATCTCGGTTCTTATGGGGATTTCGATGTCAGAATGTAAGTACTTCATTTTAGCCCTTCCCTATCTGCTAGCATTGGCAGTAGTGTTTTCGGGCTTAGTCGTCATTTAACTTGATTATACTGCGTATACATTATTCTGTGTCTCGAAAAATCACTGATTCACGTTTTATTTGATGAATGTTTAAATAATACGTCTCTTAAATGGACGCATTACCTCCCCCCTTGAATTGTTGGGTAAAGTTCAAACATGTGTGTGTGTGTGGCATCAGTGATTTTTCCTTACAAGGGAAATAAATACATGGAAATAAATGAATGTACTAGGACAATAGGTGTAAACCGATGGTTCGCTGTGAGGAAAATTTTCTGATGAGTCGTAAGTTAGATGATCCAGAGTTCATTAACTGTCACTTATCAAAATTCCGCTGGACTATGCAAAAATGGTTTATATAAACCGAGGTAGGTGTGCAGTGAGTATCGTTAGTTCTCAATTCTTCTTCAAGTTCCAAGCTATAGAGTGAGTCGACATGGTTTTCATCAGCGTAAGTATATAATTTTTCCCATTTATTACTATTTTATTAATCTCCTTTATATCTTTTATGACTGTAATTTCATTTATTGGATTATAGCTTCACCACGTTGTTCATGAGAGGACCAAGAATATTTCGTTTCGTTCTATGAACGAATTATTTCAAATGGGAATATATGTGGTCAGCGAGTTGAAAAGGCCCAATATATCTGGCTTTGATACGGTAAGAATAGTTAATTTGCTCACTTAACTTTCCTACATCTTAATATTATAGTTGTTTTAATTTGTAAATGAGGCTGAGAGAAGTTTCTTAATATATATAAAAGATATAACATGCATATTTTTAATGTTCCGTTTTTTTTTCCTTCTGTTCTAGATAAGTCAATGGGCTAACGTTGATCATAGAGAGAAGGAAAATCTGGCGAGGCCGGATTTCGATTTACTGGAGTTGCCCGCCTTGTTGAGGCAAGAGGGGTCGGCTTCTCTGATGGTGGGGAGGTTGCGGCTTACAATGGTGCCGAGCGAAGAGGACGACTTTTATTGTTTACAAAAATTATTTTATCTCGCAGATGTTAATGTGGACTGGAGGGTGAGATTGCGCTTTGTTCAGACCAATTTTGAAACTTTAAGTTACTTAGGTGATGTTATTTTTAAAAATAAGTATTAAGTTATGTACTGTTGTGTTATAAAATAAAATGAGAAAAAAAAACATTTTTTTATATACGAGAGGGAAAAATAAATTGTTTTTGTTTATTTCTCCTTTCCATTTCTTGTCCTCCTTAACCCTTGACTGCTAGTGTTACTCTCGTGGATTAAAAAAAATATTTTAGGGAATGATTTCAATTTAATTATTTATTATTTTATTCAATTTTTATTTAACATTTTCCGGCTTTTTTTTTTTTTTTTTTTTATACTAAAGTAATTTGTTGTGAATTAGAATGAAAAGATTTTTACTTCATTTTCTTGTATGGGTGTTGGTCGGATATCGTTCGTTGAGTTAGGGGGTGATTTAGGGAGGGGTGGTAGGGGTCTCAGATTAAATGGTCTTTGTATTTTGAATTCTTGCAGTTCGAGTTCCTCGTGTTTTTTAGTACTGATTTTTCTTTGGATTGGCCTAGAGATTGTCGGTTTGCTGACTATTATTTCTTTTAGCTCGCTGTTGCTTTTATTTTTTTCTCTTGTTTCATCAAGTTTGTTCAATACTACTAGTAGATGTGTTATGGAGGTAAACATTGCCCCAAAAAGATGTGTGGAACATCCATATAGTTTTTGTAATGTGTAACCTCGTATTACTGTATGTACTAACATTTTTATTAACTGTAGTAGGATTAGAGTCATTATAATTGCAGAACTATATGTTCCATATTCTTTGTATTTCTCTAGTAGTTTTTTCCAAGTATTTTCAGCAATGTTAGTTAATGTTCTTTCTGTGAGAAGATTACTCATGATGTCATCTTTTGCAGAATTTTCGCTTCGTGTAAATTTTGTTATTGTGTTTATTATAGATTTTTTTTCCATCGGGTAAAGTAGTCTTTCCTGGAAATGTTCCAAGTCTTGTTGTGTATATATCCCACTAGTTGCTAGTGAGGTTAATGTTTCTGGAGTCCAATTTCTGATTATTTTTGGTTTAAAAGTGGTTATTTTTTTTTCAATCTTTCTAGGTATCGGTGTTAGACTTATCCAGTTATTATCTATTTTGTAGTACGGTGGAATTATCGTATCACAGTCAATTTGAGTTCCTGTTCTTATTAAAATATGAGTTTTTGGTGTAAGAAATCAAGTTGTATTTCTAGCTGTAACAGGAAGTTCTTCGTAACATTCTTTTGTATGTTTGATTTTTACATTGATAGGGGTGCATTTTATTACATGTATTGGTTCCCCTGCGAGTCGTGCAAGGTATCCTGGTTTTTGCATTACATTGTAAGCAAATTCATCTGGGGAATGGGAGGCTAAGGATAAAGAATTTAGAATTTTCTTTTTTTCTAATTCACATATTTTTGTTAAAATATTTAAATATAAGCTTTTAAATTGCGTCCGAAAATGTTTTTCTACATAAACAAATTTCGCATTTGTATACACAAAAATATCTATATTAATTAAATCTCGCTGATGACTCACATCGTTATCGAATAGAACATTTACATTGGTTTTTTCGTAAATAAATAATTTAGGGTGTTCCGTTTTTGTTATAATTCTGTCGCAAAACTTAATACTTTCTACAGCATTTAAAGAAAAAGATATATCGTAAGTATTTATTGTATACATTACTTCCTGGTTTGGTGATAATGTTTTTGTTACAGTGCCCTTAAATAGAACATTGTATTTGTTATCAAAACAATTTTCGTTTGGAAAATGCGACCAAAATGTGTAACCGGCTTGAACGTCTATGCAATGCTCGTCTGAAAATCTGCATGTCGTTCCTGAATTTAAATGTAATTTATTATTATTTAATTTTACCTTTGCGTATTCTTCCGTAAGTGTAATTTTTATGAGCCGTTGAACAAGAACATTATCCGAACTTCCGTAATCATCCGCGTGTGCCTCCTGAACAAGATTTCCCTTCGATTTTTCCTGCGAGGTCTATTCCTATTGTTTTGGTTTCGTTTATTTTAATATTTGCTATTGTGTGAAAGTTGTCATATTTAAATATTCCTGTATTGTGTAGAAATTTACATTTTTCAGCACTAATGTCTTATAAATATTCCTGTAGGCCGTTTTCAACTGGACCTAAGTGGCCGATCATTCCGCAGTGATATATTGTTCGTCTTATTTCTATTTTGCATTGCATTACGTGATTTGTTTTGAATTCCGCTAATTGTAGTAATTGTATCGTCGTATTTGTGATTACTAAATCTTCCTCGTCTCCGTTGTCTACAAGAGAGTACGTTGTTACTGTTGGGTCAGTAGAACCGCAATCGAATCCAATTATTGCTTGATTTGGTTGTAGTAAATTATATATTAAAAAAATTTTTAGTAACTCCATCATGTCCTATAACAGAAAATTATGTTATTATTTTTATTATTTTACAAGGCTTAATTTGTTCGAATGAACTGTTTTTGCTTTTCCGTTGTAATTTATAGTAATATTGTTATTTGCATGTATTTTTATTATGTCAAACGGACCTTGATAATGATTTTGTTCAAGTTTTCCCGGTTTTGGTTCTTTTAAGAGCCATACTTTGTCTTCTTTTTTAAATTGTATCGGGTTTATAAGTTTCTCATAATAAATTTTTGATTTTTGTTTTGAAATTATTAAGTTATTTCTACCTAACTCGGTAGTTGTTGTCATGTTTTTTATTAATTTCTCTAAATACTCGTTATAGCTCGGTAATAATTCCGATCTTTTAATTGGTTCGCTAGATGGAACTCTTGCAGGGTAAGCAAAAACAAGTTCGTATGGTGTAAACTTATGACTACTATGTACGCTTGTATTATAATGAAGTTGTGCAAATTCTATTTGTTCGTCCCATTCGTATTTTTTGTTGAAAAATTTTTTTAGATATTCACATAGTGGTTGGTGTGCCCTTTCTAAGGATCCATTTGATTGTGGCGAAAATGCTGTTGTTTCAATTTTTTTGAATTTGAATCTTTTAGCTATTTGTTTAAGGGGGTGTCAAACTCAATTCTGCGATTTGACCGACCCATAGGTCGGTAAAGTAGGAAGTACATACTATTGATAAAATATGACACAAGCGCCATCTCTGGAAAATCCTAATAGATTTTAGCATAGATGGCGTTACATATTTCAAAAATATTAAAGATCTCTACTATTATTGTACTATAATAATAATAAAAATCTGTATTTTCTATTGTTAAAATCAAAATTTACGTATTTCGCCTATACGCATTTTTTATTATAAAGAGAAATAGTTATGCGTATTTTGCATATACGCATTTTTTTTATTATAAAGAGAAAGAGATATGCGTATTTCGCCTATACGTATTTTTTCATTATAAAGAGAAAGAGATATGCGTATTTCGCCTATAAGCATTTTTTTATTATAAAGAGAAAGAGATGCGTATTTCGCCTATACGCATTTTCTTATTGTAAAGAGATATATGCGTATTTTGTCTACGCGCATTCTTTATTGTAAATGAGTGTGCGTATTTTGTCTATACGCATTTTTTATTATAAGCAATATTGTACGTATTTCGCGTATACGTATTTCCTTTGATAAATAATTATGCGTATTTTGCGTATACACATTTTTTAATGTCAATAGTAGTGCGTATTTCACATATACGCATTTTCATTTGCAAATAATTGTTCGTATTTCGTCTATACGCATTTTCTTTTATAAATAATTATGCGTATTTCGCTTATACACACTTTTCAATGTTAATAATCGTGCGCATTTCGCCTATACGCATTTTATTATAAATAATTTTGTCTATTTCGCCTATACACATGCTCTATTATTAACAAATATGCGTATTTCGCCTATACACATTTCTTATTATAATGAGATGCAGGTTAGTCACTTTACGGTAGTCTCAGTTATTTACATTTCAAAATTCAGCACATCTCATCGCATGATTGTAACTGCAATCCTAAAAATGGATACTCATAAAAAACTAAGCTTGTTCCATACTACAAAACAAGCAAGACAATCGTGATAGATTATCAACTTACTCGATTCTGACTTATTCTTCGCAGAATGGTAACTCTTTACCATAGAGAGCAGCAAGTGAACGCGGCCGATGACGTATAGCAAAACAGCGACAGCAGAAACTTAAGGCATTGCGATGTCGTTTACAGCAGCTCCTCGCTTTAGGCAGTGCGTCTAGGTAGTGCGCTTCATAGATTTTTGAGTCCAGGTGTCGGGACAGCTCGAATGCGAGGTCTAGCTGTTCCACGTGTTTTTGTGTCCACGTGTCGGCACAGCTCGATTACGAGGTCTAGGTTTTTCAGGTGGCCGGTGATAGAGTGTAGTAGGTGATGCGCTCTGGAGGTTTTTGTGTCCAGGTGACGGGACAGCTCGAATGTGAGGTCTAGCTATTCCAGGTGGCTGATGATGGAGTCTGGGTAGTGCGCTCCGTAGGTTCTTGTGTCCAGGTGATGGGACATCTTGAATACGAGGTCCAGCTGTTTCAGGTGGCTGATGATGGAGTCCGGGTAGTGCGCTCTGTTCGTTTTTGTGTCCAGGTGACGAGACAGCTTGATTGGGAGGTCTAGCTTTTTCAGGCGGCTGATGATGGAGCCCGGGTAGTGCACTCTGTAGGTTTTTGTATCCAGGTAACGGTACAGCTTGATTGCGAGGTCTAGCTGTTCCAGATGGTCGGTGATAAAGAGTAGGTTATGCGCTCAGTAGGTTTTTGTGTCGAGGTGATGGGACAGTTCGATTGCGAGATCTAGCTGTTCCAAGTAGCCCATGACAGAGTGTAGGTGATGCGCTCCGTAGATTTTTGAGTCTAGGTGTGGAAACCGATCGGATGCGAGGTTTAGGCATTTCAGGCGGCTGATGATGGAGTCCGGATAGTGCATTCCATAGGTTTTTGTGTCCAGGTGACGGGACAGCTCGATTGCGTCTTCATTGTTCGCCTAGGTGATGTTCTCAGGAAGTGGTAGATGCGTTGGCTGCCTCGACAAGAGTAGAATTATTCACGAAGACCCGTTGTCCTCTGCAGGAGCTCTTCCCCTAGGGCAAAACAAAATCTATTAATAATGTGCTAAGCAGTGGGGATGAGGAAAACAGCATTGAATTGCCAGGAATAGAGGAGTAAACAATTGGAAAGTTGGAGGCTAGGTTCGGCCATACTACAGGATAAAGGCCAAATCCGAAATGAAGTACTTACTCGCGTCTGTTGTCGGAGCGCTTACTCCATTCAATGAGACTTACGCCGTCACTTCAACGATATCTTCGCCTAGCTGATGTCTTTAGTAAGTGGTAGTTGTGTTGGCTGCCCTGCAGAAGAGCTTTGCCTAGGATAAAACAAAATATATTAATAATGTGTTAAGCTATCCAGGAATAAGGATAGCAGTATCGACATGCCAGGAACAGAGGAGTACATAGGTGGAAAGTTAAGATATTTGTAGGGAGTGGAAAGGGATCTGCGGGATGAAAAGTCGAAAAAGCGCATGTGCATTTCCAACTAAGACCACCTGACCCTTGCTCAAAGTTAACCAAAATGTCCTCACACAATGTAATACATGCTGAGGGATTGTATATCCAATTTCAGACCTTCTCAATCAGCCAGTGTTGAGGAAATAACTTTTTTCTTGAAAATTTTCTGAAAAACAAACAAAAAGGGTAATAACTCCACACTTGCTGATTATTTAGATCTCAAACTTGAATCATAATCCCCCAGCATGTATTACATGGTGTATGTAAAGTTTAAGATATGTTTAAAGAATGGAAACGCATCTTTTGGATTCAAAAGTCGAAAAGACGCATGTACAATTCCAACTAAGACCACTTGACCCCTGCTCAAAGTTTACCAAAATGTCCACACACAATACAATACATGCTGAGGGATTGTATATTCAATTTCAGACTTTTTCAATCAGCCAGTGTTTGGGAAATAACTTTTAACAGGAAATTTTCCTAAGAAACACATAAAAAAGGCAACAACTCCACACTTGCTGATTATTTAGTTCTCAAACTTAATATTCAATCCCTCAGCATGTATTGCACGGTGTGTGTATAGTTTAAGATATGTTTAGAGAATGAAACGCATCTTTTTGATTCAAAAGTCGAAAAGACGCATGTACATTTCCAACTAAGACCACTTGACCCCTGCTCAACGTTGACCAAAATGTCCTCACACAATGTAATTCATGCTGAGGGATTGTATATCCAATTTCAGACCTTTTCAATCAGCCAGTGTTGGAAAAACCACTTTTTTCTGGAAAATTTCCTGAAAAACACACAAAAAAGTCAACAACTCCACACTTGCTGATTATTTAGATTTAAAACTTGATATTCAATCCCTCAGCATGTATTGCATGGTGTGTGTAAAGTTTAAGATATGTTTAGAGAATTGAAACGCACCTTTCGGACTCAAAAGTCGAAAAACCACATGTGCCTTTCGAACTAAGACCACGTGACCCCTGCTCAAAGTTTACCAAATGTCCTCACACAATGTAATACATGCTAAGGGATTGTATATTCAATTTCAGACTTTTTCAATCAGCCAGTGTTGAGGAAATAACTTTTTTCTTGAAAATTTCCTGAAAAACAAACAAAAAGGGTAATAACTCCACACTTGCTGATTATTTAGATCTCAAACTTGATTCATAATCCTCCAGCATGTATTACATGGTGTATGTAAAGTTTAAGATATGTTTAGAGAATGGAAACGCATCTTTTGGATTCAAAAGTCGAAAAGACGCATGTACATTTCCAACTAAGACCACTTGACCCCTGCTCAAAGTTGACCAAAATGTCCTCACACAATGTAATTTATGCTGAGAGATTGTATATCCAATTTCAGACCTTTTCAATCAGCCAGTGTTGGGGAAACCACTTTTTTCTGGAAAATTTCCTGAAAAACACACAAAAAAGGCAACAACTACACACTTGCTGATTATTTAGATCTCAAACTTGATATTCAATCCCTCAGCATGTATTGCATGGTGTGTGTAAAGTTTAAGATATGTTTAGAGAATTGAAACGCACCTTTTGGACTCAAAAGTCGAAACGCCACATGTGCCTTTCGAACTAAGACCACGTGACCCCTGCTCAAAGTTTACCAAAATGTCCTCACACAATGTAATACATGCTGAGGGATTGTATATTCAATTTCAGACCTTTTCAATCAGCCAGTGTTGAGGAAATAACTTTTTTTTTGAAAATTTCCTGAAAAACAAACAAAAAGGGTAATAACTCCACACTTGCTGATTATTTAGATCTCAAACTTGATTTATAATCCCCCAGCATGTATTACATGGTGTATGTAAAGTTTAAGATATGTTTAGAGAATGGAAACGCATCTTTTGGATTCAAAAGTCGAAAAGACGCATGTACATTTCCAACTAGGACCACTTGACCTCTGCTCAAAGTTGACCAAAATGTCCTCACACAA
Source organism: Torymus aiolomorphi (assembly GCA_036365515.1). Classification (NCBI taxonomy): domain Eukaryota; kingdom Metazoa; phylum Arthropoda; class Insecta; order Hymenoptera; family Torymidae; genus Torymus; species Torymus aiolomorphi. The sequence continues at coordinate 85,979,384 of CM070876.1, forward strand.
TGTAATTCATGCTGAGGGATGGTATATCCAATTTCAGACCTTTTCAAGCAGCCAGTGTTGGGGAAACCACTTTTTTCTGGAAAATTTCCTGAAAAACACACAAAAAAGGCAACAACTCCAAACTTGCTGATTATTTAGATCTCAAACTTGATATTCAATCCCTCAGCATGTATTGCATGGTGTGTGTAAAGTTTAAGATATGTTTAGAGAATTGACACGTACCTTTTGGACTCAAAAGTCGAAACGCCACATGTGCCTTTCGAACTAAGACCACGTGACCCCTGCTCAAAGTTTACCAAAATGTCCTCACACAATGTAATACATGCTGAGGGATTGTATATTCAATTTCAGACCTTTTCAATCAGCCAGTGTTGAGGAAATAACTTTTTTCTTGAAAATTTCCTGAAAAACAAACAAAAAGGGTAATAACTCCACACTTGCTGATTATTTAGATCTCAAACTTGATTCATAATCCCCCAGCATGTATTACATGGTGTATGTAAAGTTTAAGATATGTTTAGAGAATGGAAACGCATCTTTTGGATTCAAAAGTCGAAAAGACGCATGTACATTTCCAACTAAGACCACTTGACCCCTGCTCAAAGTTGACCAAAATGTCCTCACACAATGTAATTTATGCTGAGAGATTGTATATCCAATTTCAGACCTTTTCAATCAGCCAGTGTTGGGGAAACCACTTTTTTCTGGAAAATTTCCTGAAACACACAAAAAAGGCAACAACTCCACACTTGCTGATTATTTAGATCTCAAACTTGATATTCAATCCCTCAGCATGTATTGCATGGTGTGTGTAAAGTTTAAGATATGTTTAGAGAATTGAAACGCACCTTTTGGACTCAAAAGTCGAAACGCCACATGTGCCTTTCGAACTAAGACCACGTGACCCCTGCTCAAAGTTTACCAAAATGTCCTCACACAATGTAATACATGCTGAGGGATTGTATATTCAATTTCAGACCTTTTCAATCAGCCAGTGTTGAGGAAATAACTTTTTTCTTGAAAATTTCCTGAAAAACAAACAAAAAGGGTAATAACTCCACACTTGCTGATTATTTAGATCTCAAACTTGATTCATAATCCCCCAGCATGTATTACATGGTGTATGTAAAGTTTAAGATATGTTTAGAGAATGGAAACGCATCTTTTGGATTCAAAAGTCGAAAAGACGCATGTACATTTCCAGCTAAGACCACTTGACCCCTGCTCAAAGTTGACCAAAATGTCCTCACACAATGTAATTCATGCTGAGGGATTGTATATCCAATTTCAGACCTTTTCAATCAGCCAGTGTTGGGAAAACCACTTTTTTCTGGAAAATTTCCTGAAAAACACACAATAAAGGCAACAACTCCAAACTTGCTAATTATTTAGATCTCAAACTTGATATTCAATTCCACAGCATGTATTGCTAGGTGTGTCTAAAGTTTAAGATATGTTTAGAGAATTGTAACGCACCTTTTGGACTCAAAAGTCGAAACGCCACATCTGCCTTTCGACTAAGACCACGTGACCCTTGCTCAAAGTTTACCAAAATGTCCTCACACAATGTAATACATGCTGAGGGATTGTATATTCAATTTCAGACTTTTCCAATCAGCCAGTGTTGGAGAAATAACTTTTTTTTGGAAAATTTCCTGAAAAATACACAAAACAGACAACAACTCCACACTTGCTAATTATTTAGATCTCAAACTTGAAATTCAATCACACAGCATGTATTCCATGGTGTGTGTTAAGTTTAAGATATGTTTAAACAATTAAAACGCATCTTTCGGACCCAAAAGTCTAAACGCCGCATGTGCCTTTCGAACTAAGACCACCTGACTCTTGCTCAAAGTTTACCAAAATATCCTTACACAATGTAATACATGCTGAGGGATTGTATATTCAATTTCAGACTTTTTCAATCAACCAGTATGGGGGAAATAACTTTTTTTTTGAAAATATCCTGAAAACACACACAAAAAAGGCAACAACTCCACACTTGCTGATTATTTAGATCTCAAACTTGATTCAAAATCCCTCAGCATGTAATACATGCTGTATGTAAAGTTTAAGATATGTTTAGAGAATGAAACGCATCTTTTGGATTCAAAAGTCGGAAAGACGCATGTACATTTCCAACTAAGACCACTTGACCCCTGCTCAAAGTTAACCAAAATGTCCTCACACAATGTAATACATTCTGAGGGATTGTATATCCAATTTCAGACATTTTCAATCAGCCAGTATTGAGGAAACAACTTTTTTTTTGGAAAATTTCCTGAAAAACACACAAAAAGGGCAATAGCTCCACACTTGCTGATTATTTAGAACTCAAACTTGTTTCATAATCCCCCAACATGTATTGCATGGTGTATGTAAAGTTTAAGATATATTGTGAGAATGGAAACCCATCTTTTGGATTCAAAAGTCAAAAAGACGCATGTACATTTCCAACTAAGACCACTTGACCCTTGCTCAAAGTTTACCAAAATGTCCACACATAATGTAATACATGCTGAGGGATAGTATATTCAATTTGAGACTTTTTCAATCAGCCATTGTTGGGGCAATAACTTCTTTCTTGGAAATTTCCTGAAAAACACACAAAAAAGGCAACAACTCCACACTTGCTGATTATTTAGATCTCAAACTTGATATTCAATCCCTCAGCATGTATTGCATGGTGTGTGTGAAGTTCAAGATATGTTTAGAGAATGGAAATGCATCTTTTCGACTCAAAAGTTGAAACGCCGCATGTGCCTTTCGAACTAAGACCACCTGACCATTGCTCAAAGTGACAAGCAGTGCCTTAACTAGATCTGAAAATTGCATAACTTAATTCTTTTATATTAAATTATACCTACGTCCAGAAAGATAAAATTAGCTTAACAAAACATGCAATGCCTGAAATACATTATAGAAGCGGACTTCGTATACTCTTTTAATACTCTTTTATATTGAGAAGTAAAACACATCACCTCAAAGTAAACATCAACAACACTGAATCATGAGTACATCTGAATATGGCAGGTTGTTTTTTTTTATATTACAGGAGCAGGATTAATTTATGTTTTCAAGTTGTAATTTTCAGCCTATTTCATTAAATGTGTTTTCTCTTATGAAATCTGAAGGTTTCTGTCTGGTCGAAAGATCTATAGATCTATAGGCCTGCTTGTAATATAATGGTATTTAATTTTTTCTTTAAGCGAGTATGATTGAATAATAAATCTGGGTACCTGTCAGATTTATGAAAAGTTGACTATAACCTCTAAGAGTCAATTAATGTTCATTAATTATTGATTACTACTACAATCAAACTGAATTTTACAGGTTAAAGTAACTTTTTCACAATTTTTACATGCACTTATATTTAATGTTCAACTATGCCCTCTGAAATGACCTATTTGATGCCTTGCATTTTTTGAACATAGCTGTTACAGCAAGGCAAACTATAGATCTATAGATCTTTCGGACAGACTCAACTACATTACACTACACGAAAAGGGCCAAAACTAAAAGCTTGTCAAGAAAATTCATCCTACTCCTACAATATAAAAGCCACCTGTCAGTTTTAGCAGGTGGATTGGCCACTCCAGGTTATCTATATTTACTTTGAGGTTATGTGTCCGTACTTAATTCAAAGAATATAAGAATGATAGAAATCCGCTCCAGTAATGCATCTCAGACATCTCATGTATATTTGAGTTGATTTTATCTTTCTGAAAGTACAAATAAGTTAATAAAAAAATCAAAATGTGTATCTTTTCCGTTTGACGGTTCTAAAAAATACACAAGCTGTGCCTTAACTATATCTGATAAATTGCATAACTTAATTCTTATATATGAAATTATACCTACTTACAAAAAGATAAAATCACGTTAAAAATACATGCAATGCATGCAATGCATTATAGAAGCGGATTTCTATTATTCTTGTACTTTCTTAAATTAAGTTTGAAAACACATATCCTCAAAGTAAATATGAAATACACTTAATGATGAGTACACCTGTTATCTCTGACAGGTGGCCTCTTATAGTTGCGGTTTATTCTGGAAGGAAAATGAAAATCCTGAAACAAAAAAATGAAGCTATAGCAATGATTGAAAGCAGTAGATTAATAATAATTATTGAAAGAAGAGACCACAAAGTGGTCACAATATATTAAAATAATTACGGACTAGATCAGGTTCCATGGATAATCTGGAACATGAAGCTGTTAAGATGAGCGTATCAGGAAGCCCTTCACTTAAGGTTGCCCACTGTAATTCCATTGTGTAGTTTTCTCAAAGTTTCAGTTCCCAATTTGGAGGTATTTTCTTAAAAGTCTTCTTCCTTATGATGGTCATTTTAATGGCCATATCGAGAGTCCATTATAACTTCCAATCGATGCTGAAGAACTGTACTGGGAAAAAAAATTTGGTTTAGTAAATAATGGTTGTTATTTTAGATTTTAATACCCTGACACGTGTAGAAAAGGAAAGAGAAAACAAAAATAGAAATATTTTGGATTCAATATGAAAAATAATTACATTAAATAAAAAAACTAAATAAATGGATTATCAATAATATATTTGACAAAATTCTGCTTAGAATAAATTGTCACACTATTATCGGTCGGAAAATCTAGCACTATTTCTACAAAATAGTTAGATGTTAAGATAGGTTGTGTTTGTAAGTATCAGATCTATGTACAGATACCATAACCATAAATTACAATACCTACACATAACTGACTGCTAGCTGCAATATAAACACAGCTGACATCACATAGCAAGTACTATGATTACAAACTTCTTTATATGGCGTTTCTCAATTAATTTTTTCTTTTGCACTCTCGAGTTGATTTGAAAGTAAACATTTAGTGTATTATATTTAATAAAGTACATTTTATAAGTTTGTGAAAGCGTTTAATAGAACTATAGTGTATACAATGAATGTTTTATTGAAGTTTCAAATCTGTTTGAGAACGAGACAGTATTGTCAAGCACTCTCACTATGAATAGAAATATATTTATGTCAAGATTCAGTTTAATTTAAAAAGAAAAAGATACATGTAAGCGAAAGAAAATGAAAACATCTTATACTTTGGTCAGAACATTTTAGAACAGATCATCGAGTCTATACAGTTATATCTACGTTTATAGGGTATAAGTAAGTTCAGACATATAAGGTACATATATCTTGAACTCAACTATGTACTGTATGTCTGGTTGAAATAAATAAATAAATTAATTTTCGTATCAATTACTTTTCTGTTATCTCCTCAAAAGTCTTCATAGTAATATAATCCATCCTCCTGTATCATTTTGATTTCTGTAAACCAATCATCAATGCGAGCATGTCCTCCTTCTCTTATAATCTTCAAAGAAACAGGCTTGTGATTGATTTTCCAATGGTCCTTGGCGAAAGCTGTCGCTGCCACCTCTGCTGCTTACATACGATGCCGACCTGACCGTATCCTTCCTTCTTGAGTTGCTGCCTCCCTGCTGCTGCTCCACGTTCGCCACCTCTTCTCTGCACTTATCTCACTTGCATAAAATCACAAGCGTACCTCGTGCGTACCCGCTCGCTCGCAGCAGAGAGTCCGTGACACCCCACCTAACACATGCGTCGTGGGATAACGGAGCTGCTACCCGCTAAAGTAAGGTTATGGCTCTATGGTGCGCGGCGCCCGCCTCGTGGGTGTGCTCCGCACGCGGTGTGAGATGGCGTAGGCCGCGTATAGGTACCGTACCTTGTCGTCGTCGTGGTTAGCGATCAGCTCACATTGTTGTCACTTCAGCGAGGGGCTGCGGGGACGCGTCGCGGCTCGACACCTGGGTGCCCGACAGTGCTCAACTGCTCAGGCCTCAGCGTCATGCTATCATGCATAATATAAACGTCACACGTATACACGAACGTCATACACAAACAATATGACGATGACCATTGCGCGGTAACATGTCCGTAAGAGGCGGTCACTAACGTATTTTAGACGGTAAAATTTTCGCTTATTATCTTTTCTATTTACCGCATCATAACAAAAACTGTTTTTTTTTTTTAAATACTATGCAAAATCATGAGTGCATTGCCCTCCGTAATGACATTATTAATCATTCTGAAAAGTTTCACGTCGATATTTTATGGCATCTAAGAATGGCATTTGAACGAAATTTTCGTTCAAATGCCATTCTTAGACGATTTTGAATATTGACTTGGCATTTTGCAGAATGATTAATCATGTAATTACGGAGGGCAATGCACTCATGATTTTTCATATATCGTTATATTTTTTTTTCTACTAAAAACCATATATTTTTTGCTCGATCGGTAAAAATTGAGTTTGACACCCCCTTAATAAGATTACTTGTAAAATTTTCTCCTCTATCGGTTAGTACTATTTTTGGTGAGCCAAATATACATATAAAATTTTTTATAAAAGCGTTTGATACTGTTTCTGCCGTTTGATCTTTTAAGCACGATAAAATTATAAATTTAGATAATTGATCTTGTATAGATAAGATATATTTATTATTATTTTTAGTAGTGTTAAATGGTCCTATAATATCCATAGCAATTTTATCAAAAGTTTTTGCTGGTGTGTCCGTGATAATCATTGGTTGCTTAGTTTTTTTTCCGTTTTAATTTATTTCTTTGGCAGATTTCTCATTTGTTTACTCTGTTCTGAATATCTGATTTCAAATTTTTCTAAAAATATTTCTCTTTGATACGATTGTAAGTTCTGTTTATGCCTGAATGTCCCCCTATTGTAGAGGAGTGATAAGTATCAAAAATTTTATTTCTATCGTTTATATTTACATAATCTATATTATTCAGACATATTATTACTTTAATTTTTGTGTTTTGAAAATTGTCTTTCAATACTTCTTCTATTCTTCCCAACTTATGTTTAAAATTTCAATATTCCTCGATATGCTAAAAATGAATATCTTCTGTGTGTTCAAAATTTCTTTTAATTTTTGTATTAATTCTATTAAGTTTTCTTTAACTATTTTCGATGTTGCTGATATATCAAGACATAAAATAAATATTTTCTTATTTTCAATATTAATTATATCTATTTCGCCCTTTTTTAAGTTTGTATTTATTTTTAAGTTTTTATTTTTGATTAATAAGTTAGTATTCTCGTCTAATGTTTGGTGTTCATGTGATATAAGATGCACAATGTTGTCGTTTCTAAATTGTATTGCATTTTTTGAATATATAATGTTTTGTTGCGTTTGCGTCGTTGTGCCTTTGTTGTTTTTACTAGTTTTATCTTTTTTTTCCTGTTTTTGTGTACCAGCTGTAGTTTTTCTTGATCTTTCCCCTTTTTGTTGAGGTTTTGACTGAACTTTATTCGTTTCGCTTGTTTTATCAGTTTCGTTTGATGATCCTATGTTGGTATTTAATTCGTTTCTCTTTTGTGCTCTTGTAATTACGAAAAGTTCTATTGGATTTCGGGACAGTGCGTCTGCGTTAGCATTTTGTTTCCCTGGTTTATATATGATATCAAAATCATAATCAGATAGTTTTAATCTCCATTTTTGTACTCTAGCGTTGTTGTCAGCTGTTTTTAACCACAATAACGGTTTGTTATCCGTGACGTTTGTAAATTTGGTCTGTATATGTAATTTTTAAAAGTTTTTACTGCAAACATTATAGCTAATGCCTCTTTTTCATATGTATGATATTTAATTTCAGCTTTATGTAAGCTTCGTGATGCATAGGCAATTGCTTGGTCTTTACTTATTATTCCTTGTGATAAGATTGCCCCCAAAACAAAATTTGAAGCATCTGATGTGATAATAAATGGTTCGTCGAAACGTGGGGATGCCAGAACTGGTGCTGTACATAGTAAATATTTAATTTCATCAAAGGCTATTTGTTGGTCTTTTTCCCAATGAAATTTTACGTCTCTTTCTAGTAATATATTTAAAGGTTTTGTTATTTTTGCATAGTTTTTTATATGTCTTCTGTAGTAATTAGAAAGTCCTAAAAATTCTCTAATATTTCTACTGTTTTTAGTTATTGGAAATTTATTTACTGCTTCTACCTTTTTTGGATCCGGGTTTATGCCATGTTCGCTTATAATATGTCCTAAATAACATACTTCTCTTTTTAGAAATTCGCATTTTCCTGGTTCTAATTTTAAATTAGCTTCCCTTAATTGTTGTGCAACTATATTGAACCTTTCGTTTGTTTCGTCTATAGTCTCTCCAAAAATTATTATATCATCGATAAAAACAAAGCATATTCTACTGATTAAATCGCCTAAGATTGTATTCAGAACTCTTTGAAATGTACGCGGCGAATTTTTTAATCCGAAAGGTAATACGTGAAATTCAAAACGTCCTAATGGATGTATACTAAAAGCTGTTTTGTGTATGTCTTTTGATTTCATGGGAATTTGATGAAATCCTGATTTTAAATCTATTACATGATAAAACTTTGTTTTCCCCAATTTATCAAAAATTTCTGTAATATTTGGAAGTAGTAAGGATCCGAGATTGTTTTCTCATTTAATTTTCGATAATCTATAACTAAAGGCCATCGTTTTTGTCCGTTTACTAGCTGTTTTTTTTCTACAATCCATGCTGGAGCGTTGAAAGCACTTTATGAATTCCTTACCAGATTATTTTTTATTAATTTTTTAGTTTCTTCTACAGCCACTTCCTTTAGCTTATGTGGTAAAGGAAATTGTTTTACGTATACCGGTTTATCATCTATTAAGTTTATTTCATGTTGTTCTACGTTACATGATCCTAAACTGTCGCCCTCTAACCAGAATATGTCTTTATTTTTTATTACTAAATCTTTAATAATTATTTTATTATTTTCAGGTAAGTTTTCATAACGGATTTTTATGAGTAACTCTTCCTCGCGGTCTGATTTTTTATTTGAATCTTTTTTTTCTATAAAATTTATTGATCCTAAGTTTAAAATTTCATTTTCATTTATTTGTAAATCATCCGTTATTTGAAAACCGTCAGGCAAATAATCTATTTCATAAGAGATAAAGTTATATTCTTTCTCGTTTCCATACATTTTTTATATTCTTCTAAATCAGATTCAATATTCTTATTTATTATTGTCAAAAATTGTTTGTAGTCTGTCGGTTTGATTTCCTCAAATCCATTGTTTCATCTTTATTTTCAAGAGCTATATTAATATTATTTATTAAAGATTTAATATTATTTTTGTTATTCTGCAAAATTGTTTCGTAATGTACGTCTGCTTTGTCCTTGGGTAATATTTCGTCGAGAATTTTTCTCTGTAGTTCTATTTCCTCTTTGTTAAGTTCAGGAATTTGATTTAAGATTTGTGTTATATCTTCATAAAATGTTATTTCTGAAGTTATTTCTATCTCTTTTTTGTTAATTAATTCAGGTTCATAGGATGGTTATTTGTAATTGTATTAAAAGAGCCTGTTTTTATCGTGTATCTTGGTTTCAATGCAATTTTACTATTATTTAATTGTAAATAACCTTCATCTTGTCTTAACTTCTGTTCCGAGAGTATTTTACTACCTAGTATTCCATCGTAAGGGAGAGAAAATTCTTCAGGAGCTAAATGAAAATCAATAAACAAATCATTAATTAGCATTTTTACTACTCCCAATGTTTCTATGGCCTTGTTTGTGATGCCCGATAGCTGAATTTTCTTATTTTCTAATATTATGTATGGTGGTATTTAATTTTTCTTAATAATGTTTAATTGGGCTCCGCTATCTACGAGTAATTTGCATGATTTTGCGGTGTAAGGATTTTTTATTTCAATATACTGTAGTGCATTTTCCAATTTTAGAAAGTACATTGTAATTTTTGATGAAGTTAGTTTATTATTTACATTTGTTGTGATCATTTGAGTATCTAACAGATTTTCTTCTTCGTTCTTCTTGATTAACGTATCAACTTCAACGTCTTTTGTAGTTAATTTATTTTCTTGATTATCTAACTCTATTTTTTTTGTAGTTTTATCTCTTAATGTGTTTGTTTTGATGTTCGTTTTATTGTCGAGTGTTTCGTTTTGTTTTCTTCTGATCCCCACTCGCTCTCAGAAGAATTTAAGCGTTTCCCGAATTTCGCTGCTCGTAAACATTTTGCTATCTCCTATAGCATTCTTCAAGTGAGTGAGTAATACTTTTGCAGAGGCTGCAGAATTTTTCTGATTTACCTTCTACTTGTTTCAATAACATACAATTTCCGATCGTATGTCCCCTTTTCCTGCAATAGGCACAAGTTGGCGCTGTTTCTGCCTTTTGTAATTTCCTACAATTTTCTATCGAATGTCCTGGGATTCTACAAAATTCACAATATAATTTTTTTTCTTTTTGCGTGTTTATTTGTTGATTAAAATTCGTGTTTCTTGGATGAAAATATTGTTGTTGCGTTTTATTTGTGAGTCCATGTGAATTGTTATTGGTGTGATAATTGTTTCTGTTTTCTGGATTATTATAATTTGATATGTTAATTGTATAATTATTATTTATTGGTAAATTAGTGTTTCTATCTGGGAAATGCGTTGCTGTATGTGTTGTTGCTTCACAAATTTGACAATTTATTCTATTTCCGAATGCTTGTTATCTACTTTGCATAGCCATAATTCCCGCTGTTTGGCAATCCGAGGTTTCGTGACCATCTATAGCACAGATTGTGCACCATATCATTTTCCTTGTTACCTGACAGTATTTCATTACATGTCCGGGTTTATTGCACCTTTGACATACTGCCGACGGGCAGTTCTTCATTGTGTGGCTAACGTTACCACAGAGTTCGCAACACTCATCGGCGTTAGCACTTTTTTCGCACATATTTGGGTCATGGCCTTTTTTCTTGCATTGCCAACATAATTCATATTTTTTTATAATCGGGCATTGTGTTACTGTGTGTCCCATGTTTTGGCACTATTGACAATGGTTTCCCTGCATTTCGTTTAATCCACATGTATCTATTGAATGTCCACTTAAGCTACAATAATTGCAAATTAATTCTATTTTATTTTTTACTGTATTACAAAAGTATGATAAGTTGTTTTTATTTTTACAATATACGCATCCTGTATTTACGCAAAACATTGCTTCATGAAATTTATCGTTACAAATTTGACAATGAAATGTTCTAGCTTGCTTTTTTATATTTAATTTCTCAGTATTGAATAGTATATTTGCTTTATCTTGTCTTAGTAATTTTTGTTTTTCGAGTCTTAATTCTATCTCTATTGCTTTTTTCATAGCGGCATGTGTACTATTCGGTTCGCCTAGTTCTACTCTTATTTCTTGTTTCAAACCGTTTTTAAAACTGTTTAATACATCATCTTCTAGTTGAGTTTCAAATATTTGTAATTGCTCTGCCGTAACGCCGTCCTCTATTTTTTTTATTTCTATGATATTTGTGCTTATTATCCGAATTTTATTTCCGTATTCTAATACTGATTCATTGGTTTTTTGAACCATTCTCCGTAATTTACCATATAGTGTGTATAAGTCTTCTGTACAAAGGTAAATAGTTCTTATAGCGGTTATTAATTCTTCGATGTTCCCGATTGTTATTGTTTTTATTGCGTTATGTATTTCCCCACGTAACTTCATTTTTAAAATTTGTACTAAATTTCGTTCGTCTGCCGCGTTAACAATGTTTTTTGCTTTTTTCAGTTTGTCGATATATTCTTCTGCTGTTATATTTTTTCCGTCAAATGTCGGTACCAATCCCAATATTTTTTTCAGTGGTAGTTTGAGTTGTTGATTTGCCATATTTATTTCGGGTTCTATTATGGTTTTATTAATCCCCGATTCAACAGTATTATATGTTTGGTTTAATAGTTCTGTTTCTGTTTCTCTTCTTTCCTGTAGATCTGTTTTAGCTAAAATAAGACTTTGTTCGTTTAGTATTCCATCTATGTCCGTGTAGTCGCCTATTTCATCTACTGATGTATCTACTGATTTATCAAAAAATGCAGAATCACGATTTAATAATTTTGGCGTAAAATATTCTGTAGGTGACTCTAAAGCCGATTTTGTTTGAGGTAAAAGTAAAGAATTTTTAGAGTGATTTTGTGTTAGATTGTCTTGATTGTCCAGTTATTTGTTGTCTGATTTTTTTTTCATTCCCTACTCTTGAGGTTGATTGAATGTCAATACTCGGTATTTCTAGTAATGTTTTATTTTTTTGGGTCTTGTGATACATTTGCGTTTGTGTATGGTGTAAGATCAATGAGGTCAATGTTTGAACTTTGTGAATTTGTCGCGATTTCTTTGTCAGATGTTCCTGTTCCTTCGTTTAATGGTTTTATATTTCGTGCGCGTGGAGGCGATCGTAGTATTTTAGAACTTCTTTGGAATATTTTACTTGATTCCCGATTTCTTTCACTTACGTTATCTTTTAAAATTGGATTTTCTGTAGTTTTACTTCTTGTTATTATTGGATTTTCTATATCCTTCTTATGTGACATTACATATTAATAATTTAATATTTATTTGTTTGTATTTGTTTCAGTATTGTGTTTAATTCCTTTGTTTTGTAAATTGATTTTATAATTTATAATTTTTTATACATTTTTCTGATATGACATTACATATTACTCTTTTGCTTATGCTATACTTAATATTTCTGTTTAAATATGATTATATTATTAGTTCAACTATATATTTTTTTGTGTATTATTTATCTGGCAATTTATTTATTTATTCGCCAATTTTATATCTCTATTCTTAATGTTTTTCGTGTAATTTGATTTCTGATATTCTTATTTCTTGTTTATGTAAAATATAATATTTATCCATTCAATGATTATTATTTTGTATTATCATTTCATTTTTCTCATTCGTGTTGGATTTGTTTTATTTATTTAAATTTCTTTTTATTTATTTATTCATCTGTTTACTTTTTTTTTCACTAATATTTTAGTTATTTGTTTTTATTGATATTATTTACTTATTTGTTTCTTAATGTTTCCCTATATTAATATTTCACTTTATTTTTCTTGTTTGTCAATTATATTTTCGTGATGCTATTTACTTATATATTTTGATTTATTTTGATTTTATCTTTATGTGAAATCTTTTTTTATATTCATTTACGTTTGATTATTTGTATTTGGGTTATCCTTTCTTCTTTCCCTATTTCTATAACATCGTCTATTTTCTTCTTCTATTTATCTGTTAATATTTTAGTATTCTCTGGACGAGCCGTACACGTTCATCTTCACAAGTTTAAACGATCATGCTACAATGATCCTCTCAACTTCTTACTGTAAAACGAGAAGCTCGGAAGCAGTTAGTAGTGATATTTTTAGTAATTTTCAAATACTACTCGTTTCCTCTCATTCCAGTCTTATTTTTCGTATAAATCTAGTGACCTTACGTTCGATTCGTACCGGAACCGCTGTTAAGTCCGGTGGTAAGGGAAAACAAATAGTAATTGATTTAAATGTGAATTTGTTAAATAAAAATACAATTCATTACCAATACAGTCGACTTGCTTCGAGTTAAGTACAGATGTTGCGCTTTCACTTATAGGTTCTTGTTTTTCAGTTATTCTCCCGCTTAATTTGACACTTGCTTCGTGAATTAATTACAATAACTTATAAATTCTGCTTACTGGATGAGTAAGGCTTACGATTTTAATTTACTCAATGTCGTAGAGGTATACAGAGTTCGCCAGGTTTCTTGTACACTGTGACTGCCGTGCGTGATGCATTTCGCAGTTTTTATTATGGGGTTTAATTGGGTTATAGATGATAAATTGAGATCATCTTTATTAAGAAATTTTCGGTTGCGGCTTATATGCGTAGCATTTAAGCGGTAGCATTGTGAAATGCTGATTTGTTAAAAATTGCACGCCACTGTCTTCTGGAGATCGATGGCTCTCTACGCCACACGCTCTACGGTACGATGCCTGAGCGAAATGCTGCGTTGCATTCTCGCTTTTATATGTCTCGAAATATCTGATGTGAATAAACTTTCAGAATGAAATTCTAATAATAATACGTCCCCGGACGTAACAGAACCATAGAGACAGAGACATAGAGACAGAGATGTAGAGACAGAGAAGTTGAGATAGAGTCGTAGAGACAGGCGCGTAGAGAGAGAGAGGTGGGAGAGAGAGGAGGGAGAGAGAGAGAGAAAGAGAGAGAGATCTCTCTCTTTCTCTCTCTCTCTCTCTCTCTCTCTCTCTCTCGAGAGAGAGAGAGAGAGAGAGAGAGAGAGAGACGTAGAGGCAGAGTCGGAGAGATAGAGACGTAGGTGCAAAGTTGGAGAGACAAAGATGTAGAGACAGAGACATAAAGACAGAGATGTAGATACGGAAACCTACAAAACAGACACGTAGTGATATGGAGGTAGAGACAGGCGCTGAGGGACAGAGGCGTAGGGACAGAGGCGTAGAGACCGAGATGTAGAAAGAGACGTAGAGACAGAGACCGAAAAACTATTTTCAGAATATTCTAGCCATAAGTACCTCTTTCACCCCAGCTCAAAGGTGCGAATATGGTGTTTTCGGCACATGGATGTTGAAAAATAGTATAAGCACGACATTAATCGGATGGTGGCGGGCTTAGCGAGCAGAGGGGTGCAGCCCCCTCTATATATATATATATATATATATATATATATATATATATATATATATATATATATATATATATATATATATATATATATATATATTTAAAATACATCTCGTTAACTACTTTTATGGAGCCCTTTTTTAAAGATAGATAGCTTTATGGAGCCCGAATCCTTTTATGGAGCCCGGGCTCTATAAACATTCAATACATCCCGGTTTATGGAGCCCGACCTAGAGTTTCTATACCTAGAGAGGGATTATTTCTTTAGTCACTTATATACGGGAACTCTGGGCATAGGTACTATAATATACAGGGATGGGCTCCATAAAGGGGTTAGGTGAAACATATAATATATATATATATATATATATATACATTATTCATACCCGTAACTTTGAGGATCTAGAGTTTTTTTCTCCAGAGTCTTGCGCGCTTGACTAAAGAAATAATCCCCTCTCTGGGTAGAAGGTACTAATATAGATCCTCAAAAGTACCGTTTCATACCTTGGCACTTTGAGGATAAATCTGCAAAGTGCCGAAAAATCCTCAAAGTATCGGTATGTTGCTGAATAGAATCCTCAAAGGATGCAAAAGAGATATATATATATATATATATATATATATATATATATATATATATATATATATATATTGGGTATACAAATAAGTTTCCGCCGTTTTCAAGAGATGGCTCCACCGACAAGGTTACTTTGAAATCGTCAGATGTAAAATGTCACATAGAAAGTTTGGACACCTGGCAACAACATAACCTTAAAATACTATTGATTTTGTATTGACATTATACATTTTTTTTTGTTCGAAAATGTCGAGTTTTGTACCGAATAAGCGTCATTTGCAGGATGTTTGGATTTATTTATTTCATTTAAAGAAATCTGCTGCTGAGGGGCATCGGTCGCTTGTAGAAGTTTTCGGTGATGCTGCTTTAAGTGAGAGAAGTTGTGAGTGGTTTCAAAAGTTTAAAAACGGCGAGTTTGACGTGGAAGATAAAGAAAGCGAAAGAAGGCCAGTCAAGTTTGAAGACGCCGAGTTAGAGGCATTATTGGACCAAGACTCATGCCAAACTGAAGAGCAGCTCGCATAAAGCTTGGGAGTGACTCAACAAGCGATTTGCCACCGTCTGAAAACCATTGGTATGGTACAAAAGCAAGGAAATTGTGTTCCGCATGAACTGAAACCCAGAGACGTCGAGCGCCGTCTTTTTACGTGCAAACAACTTCTCCAAAGACAAAGTCGAAATGGCTTTTGCATCGAATAGTGACGGGGGATGAAAAGTGGATCTACTACGACAACCCAAAGCGTAGGAAATCATCGGGTAAGCCCGGCCATGTACCAACTTCAAGGGTCAAACCGAATATTTATGGCAAAAAGTTAATGTTGTGCATTTGGTGGGATCAGCTCGGAGTAAACTATTATGAGCTACTCCAGCCTAACGAAACAATCACTGGAGAACATTATCAACAGTAACTGTTGCAATTGAGCAGATAATTGAGAAGCTTAAAGGCCCCCAATATGCCAAAAGACATGAGAAAGTGATTTTTCAGCACGACAACGCTCGGCCACATGTTGCAAAAGTCGTCAAGGATACTGTGGAAGCTTTACAATGGAATGTCTTACCCCACCCGCTGTATTCACCAGACATTGCTCCTTCGGTCTACCACTTGTTCCGGTCGATGGCTCACGCCCTGATCAAGCAGCACTTCACTTCTTACGATGAAGCCAAAAATTGGGTAGCCTCAAAAGATGAAGAGTCCTTTCGATGTGGCATCCGAATGCTGCCAGAAAGATGGCAAAAAGCAGTAGCCAATGACCGACAATATTTTGAATAAAATGTAACGTATATTTTTTTTACAATAAATTGATAATTTTTATAAAAAAACGGCGGAAACTTATTTGTATTATAATAAATATATGAAACGCTAGTAATGCAGACACTTTCCGGAATTGAAATAGACTTATGCAGACAGAGACCGACTTATGCAGACGTCAGCATAAATAGAGAGATTATTTCTTTAGTCACGCAAGACTTGCGCAGACACTTGTATAAACGGTATTACACTTATGCAGACGGGTCACGTGGTCTTATACATTGCTGTCAGTATAAGTCCATGTTCATATGATTATATATATATATATATATATATATATATATATATATATATATATATATAATCATATGAACATCGACTTATGCTGACACCAATGTATAAGACCACGTGACCTGTCTGCATAAGTGTAGTACCGTTTATACAAGTGTCTGCACAAGTCTAGCGTGACTAAAGAAATAAACTCTCTACTTATGCTGACGTCTGCATAAGTCGGTCTCTGTCTGCATAAGTCTATTTAAATTTCGGAAAGTGTCTGCATAACTAGCGTTTCATATATTTATATATATATATATATATATATATATATATATATATATATATATATCAGGTATTAAGTTTGTATAAATATTTTATCACGTGTTACAAGGAATACTTTTATTAATTGTTAATTAACGCGCCATAACAAAACTAAACATATATTGTCAACACACTACATTGAATTTCAAAATTATAGTATCTAGGCATTTTTTTTTATATATAAGGTAGTAAGTAAGTAACGCTATTTGACCAGACCTACACACAGACACTATTATACGAGCCTGTAGGATGTCAGTTGGTCAGATATATATATCTGTATATTTGATGTAACGACAATTATTCTGGTAATAAATTATATATATATATATATATTTATATATATATATATATATATATATATAAATATATATACACGTTATTTCTGGTAATCTACAGGGTCCTATACTTTATCTCTTCAGAGTTCCCTATATAAGCGCGTGACTAAAGAAATAATATCCCTGGGGTTATTGACTCTAGACGCGTCCCAGAAATAACGCTTACGTACAGAAAAATTTCCGGGACGTCCCGGAAAAAACAGCGCGTCCCGGAAATAACAGCGATGTACAGTGTAAACGTCCCGGAACGAACCGTTGCAGATAAATATATACACGGTGACCCATTTTAATCGCTACACCCGGATTTTTCGGATCCTAAGACAGATAGGAAAAAATGATTCAGACAAAAATTGTAGAGGACGAAGGGGGCCAAACGATGGTCCTAACAGCTTTGACCTTGAACTTGACCTTCAAGGTTATTTCAAGGTCAAGTGGTTTTTTTTAATAGGAACACCTATTTTTGACCCCGGATTCGGAAAGAGCGGGAAATTTTACGTTCAAAATCATATGGAGACATTTTTTTTCAAGGTCATTTCAAGGTCATTTCAAGGCCAAATGAAGGTCGAACTCCGAAAAATCCATTTTAAGTCGTTTTTTCCATGAGTCACAGGCTTAAGTGGTTCAAACTGATCGTAGGTTTAATAGGGAAACCCACACACCCAAAACTTTCACATCCTAGTAAACAAATATCAAACTTGCACATCCGAACCCCATGCTCTTCATAGCCTCACATGCTAAACTGTTACACCAGACATCTCCCAGTCCCACACATCTCTACCCCATGTCTGATGTTTGTTTAACGGAAACTTCAAGATCATTAAAGCTTCTGTTGTAAATGTGTCAACCTTACGTTTAGCGCTACCCAGAAACAACGACGTGGACGTAGTAAGGATTGTTTCCTTTGGGGTGCTTGATTAAAGTGAGTCCCTTTGCCTCTCACTGTTCAGGGTGCTTGATTTAAGTGAGTCCCTTCGCCTCTCACTGATCGGGGTGCTTGATTAAAGTGAGTCCCCTTGCCTCTCACTGTTCAGGGTGCTTGATTTAAGTGAGTCCCTTCGCCTCTCACTGATCGGGGTGCTTGATTAAAGTGAGTCCCCTTGCCTCTCACTGTTCAGGGTGCTTGATTTAAGTGAGTCCCTTCGCCTCTCACTGATCGGGGTGCTTGATTAAAGTGGGTCCCCTTGCCTCTCACTGTTCAGGGTGCTTGATTTAAGTGAGTCCCTTCGCCTCTCACTTATGTGTTTATCTAACCTCGAAGAAAATGTTTGAAATTACGACCATTTGCTTCCAGGCACATAGTCAAACGCCTTTGGAAGTGGCGAACGGTGTTTAGCAAAGTTTGCCTTGGAATGGCAGCGCATGCTCGACGAATTCTGTCCATCATGTCTACTCTTGTGGTGGGCCTTTCCTCAAAAACGGCATTTTTAAATACCCCCATAAGTAAAAATCTGGTGATGTAAGATCTGGTGAGCAAGCAGGCCATTCAACCGGACCACCTCGACCAATCCATCTGTTACCATACTGCTCATTCAAAAAAGTCCTGACAATTCGAGCGAAATGTGGTGTTGCGCCGTCCTGCTGGAGCCACATTCTTCGTCGCGTTTCTAAGTCAACATCTTCCATCAATACAGGTAGTTCATCTCTTATTAGCGTTAAGTACGTGTGTTGATTAACATTTTCTTCGATGACTTTTCTTTTTAAACAATGACATTTTTTACAGCTCATATCTTTAATTTACTCATAACTTTCAAAAGAATAAAGATACAACATTTCTTTTTTGTACAAAAATCTTGACGGAACAGAAATTATTTGTAAATGTGCCTTTAATGATTACATTATCAATATTAGTATTTCTCAAGTTTGAACGGCAATAATTCACAATATTTAAAATAAAAGCAAGTTTTAGTATTATGTGCAGTTCAAATTAGAAATAATTTAATGGTTATTACTTTATTATAAAACTTACAATTACAAAAGTGTGAAAATCGGAGTACTTTTGGCAAATACACTTAGTCAGATAAAGTTACCATAATTTAGGAACATTTTTCTTTTTTGGTCGCGACCGTATACGGGCAAATATTATAATTATTAATATTTTTTATACCATTTCACTATTCAAATTTAATAGTAATTAATAGCTGGCTCTGAAATGGCTGACTATCTGCCCAACGAGATCGTTGACATGATGTTGGCTTCAGGAGAAAGCCGAAGTAATTATCGTGCTGCGGCAAGAATTTATGCTGAACGCTATCCAGACAGACGACACCCTGACGCTATGGCTATCAGACGTTTAACTCAAAGAGCTCGTGGTGGACACATGGTTCGTCAACGTAGGCGCCATCAATATAATGAAAATGATAATCGGGTTGTGACTATTCTGGCAATAATTCATCTTGACCCACAGATAAGCGCTCGTCGAAGCGAAAGGGAAATCGGTCTTCCAAAAAGTACATTTTTAAGAATTATGAAGGTGCTGAGATATCATGCGTATCATATTACTCTGGTCCAAGAGCTACAGTTTGCTCATTTTCAACAGCGTATTGTGTTTTGCCAATGGGCTTTACAAATGATAGAAAATGATCCAGACTTTTTTAATTTTGTTCCTTTTTCTGATGAGGCAAAATTTCAAAGTGATGGGGAATTGAATAAACATAATTGTCATTACTGGTCTGATGTTAATCCTCATTGGGTCAGAACTGTAAACCATCAAAGACGATGGAGTATTATGGTATGGTGTGGGATTATTAATGGATGTGTGATTGGCCCTTATTTTTCGAAGAAAATGTTAATCAACACACGTACTTAACGCTAATAAGAGATGAACTACCTGTATTGATGGAAGATGTTGACTTAGAAACGCGACGAAGAATGTGGCTCCAGCAGGACGGCGCAACACCACATTTCGCTCGAATTGTCAGGACTTTTTTGAATGAGTAGTATGGTAACAGATGGATTGGTCGAGGTGGTCCGGTTGAATGGCCTGCTTGCTCACCAGATCTTACATCACCAGATTTTTACTTATGGGGGTATTTAAAAAATGCCGTTTTTGAGGAAAGGCCCACCACAAGAGTAGACATGATGGACAGAATTCGTCGAGCATGCGCTGCCATTCCAAGGCAAACTTTGCTAAACACCGTTCGCCACTTCCAAAGGCGTTTGACTATGTGCCTGGAAGCAAATGGTCGTAATTTCGAACATTTTCTTCGAGGTTAGATAAACACATAAGTGAGAGGCGAAGGGACTCACTTAAATCAAGCACCCTGAACAGTGAGAGGCAAGGGGACTCACTTTAATCAAGCACCCCGATCAGTGAGAGGCGAAGGGACTCACTTAAATCAAGCACCCTGAACAGTGAGAGGCAAGGGGACTCACTTTAATCAAGCACCCCGATCAGTGAGAGGCGAAGGGACTCACTTAAATCAAGCACCCTGAACAGTGAGAGGCAAGGGGACTCACTTTAATCAAGCACCCCGATCAGTGAGAGGCGAAGGGACTCACTTAAATCAAGCACCCTGAACAGTGAGAGGCAAGGGGACTCACTTTAATCAAGCACCCCAAAAGAAACAATCCTTACTACGTCCACGTCGTTGTTTCTGGGTAGCGCTAAACGTAAGGTTGACACATTTACAACAGAAGCTTTAATGATCTTGAAGTTTCCGTTAAACAAACATCAGACATGGGGTAGAGATGTGTGGGACTGGGGGATGTCTGGTGTAACAGTTTAGCATGTGAGGCTATGAAGAGCATGGGGTTCGGATGTGCAAGTTTGATATTTGTTTACTAGGATGTGAAAGTTTTGGGTGTGTGGGTTTCCCTATTAAACCTAAGATCAGTTTGAACCACTTAAGCCTGTGACTCATGGAAAAAACGACTTAAAATGGATTTTTCGGAGTTCAACCTTCATTTGGCCTTGAAATGACCTTGAAATGACCTTGAAATGACCTTGAAAAAAATGTCTCAATATGATTTTGAACGTAAAATTTCCCGCTCTTTCCCAATCCTGGGTCAAAAATAGGTGTTCCTATTAAAAAAAATCACTTGACCTTGAAATAACCTTGAAGGTCAAGTTCAAGGTCAAAGCTGTTAGGACCATCGTTTGGCCCCCTTCGTCCCCTACAACTTTTGTCTGAATCATTTTTTCCTATCTGTCTTAGGATCCGAAAAATCCGGGTGTAGCGATTAAAATGGGTCACCGTGTATATGGGATATTTCAGGTGAAGTGAGCAGCTCAAAATTTTAAAATCGCTGAAAATTGGTTTTCTTCTAGTTTTTTATGAAAAAATAATGTTCCTAGAGTTTGAGACCGAATTATTCAAAAATAAAAAAGTTATGGAACATTGAAAATTCAAATTTTTTCATATTTTTGGTTAAAATTTAACTTTATTCATATTTTTACTCAAAATCTTGAAACTTTTTGTATAGAACATTGATTGGGAAAAGTTTGCATTTTACTTGTAGAATGTGCCAGTATTTATTTTGTGACCCTTTTTGAAAGTCTCTGATTGGCTGCTTCTTAGTATACCTTCATATTAGAAAAAAAAGTGTGCGACACAATATTTTTTGTTCGACAAAGTTTTTTTTATTTTGTTTTTTAACAAACTATAACACGCACCTTCAACTTAGACTGTTGCACCTTATTGAAAAAAGTTACATGCTTCTAAATATAAAAAAATATCAAAAATTGGTATTTTTGACCGGTTAGTGGATTTAAGAAGTTAATATTATTCATAAATTCCATATGTTATGTTACGTGTCACAGAATTTTGTCAAAGTATATATTAAATGTACTCCAAACATCTATTTTCAACAGTATTTAATTGGCTTATCATTTTATTCATATTTATTTTCCTGAATATTTGATGCAAGCGGCACATACTGCTAAATACACTCTATTCATATTTTTCTTGTCTTCTTAAATTTAAATTCAATAATCCAATAAAATACTGTTGAAAATAAATGTTTGGAATACATTTAATATATATTTTGACAAAATTCAGTGACACGATACATAACATATGGAATTTATAAATAATATTAACTTCTTAAATCCACTAACCGGTCGAAAATACCAATTTTTGATATTTTTTTATATTTAAAAGCATGTAACTTTTTTCAATATGGTGCAACAGTCTAAGTTGAAGGTGCGTATTACAATTTGTTAAAAAACAAAATAAAAAAAACTTTGTCGAACAAAAAATATTGTGTCGCACACTTTTTCTTTCTAATATGTAAGTATACTAAGAAGCAGCCAATCAGAGACTTTCAAAAAGGGTCATAAAATAAATACTGGCACATTCTACAAGTAAAATGCAAACTTTTTCCCAATCAATGTTCAATACAAAAAGTTTCAAGATTTTGAGTAAAAAAATGAATAACGTTAAATTTTAACCAAAAATTTGAAAAAATTTGAATTTTTAATGATCCATAACTTTTTTATTTTTGAATAATTCGGTCTCAAACTCTAAGAACATTATTTTTTCATAAAAAACTAGAAGTAAACCAATTTTCAGCGATTTTAAAATTTTGAGCTGCTCACTTCACCAGAAATATCCCATATGTGTGTATATGTATACATATGCTACTTAGGGTTTATGCCGACCTTTTTTATATATACCGGGGTTTATGACACCCGAAAAAGTTTATGGTGCCCGGAGCACATAAACTTCCTAAATATAGGGGTTTATGTCGCTCGACCTAGAGTCTATAACCGCAGGGTCCATTATTTCTTTAGTCACTTGCTATAGGGAACTCTGGGCTGTAGGTACTAATATACAGTATTAAAGTTGATAGAGGCACCCTCCATTGTTAATTTGAAATATAGTAATATATGTGATTCTGTGAGGGCCAATACGTAGAAAAAAACACAATTGTGGCTTGTGCGACGTTTCGTCAGCTTGATTACTGACTTCTTCAGGCTTTATTAAAAAATATACAAAATGATTAGAATTTATTTTACAAGTAAACATTTATTTTAAATTTTTAATAAAGCCTGAAGAGGTCAGTAATCAAGCTGACGAAACGCCGCACAAGCTACAATTGTGTTTTTTTTTCTACGTATTGGCCCTCACAGGATCCCATATATATTACTATATTTCATACTAATATACAGTGTTGGTCGCCATAAACCCCCCGTAACAAACATATATATATATATAGAAAAAAATTATATATATATAACATTATATATGAATATTATATATATGTATGGTATATATATACAATAACGATAATAATGCATGTAATTTTATCATTAAAAATATTACTTATGTCGACTGCAACTTACTATCAACTGATGAGAATTTTTCCATCGGTCTTACAGTCTTATAAATTAAATTAAAATAATTAATATTTATGATAGTCAGATTGCCCTTGTTTATAATCACCCCCGCAGAATCTGAAATGAAAACTTAATTAAAACCTGGAATTAAAACTTTATTAGCAAAGGACTATCTGACTGCCCTCCACCAAATTGCCCATTTTTTTATAATTTTATCGTATGTAAGTAATCACACAAATACACATTAACCGAAATTTTATATATATATATATTTAATAACCGATAACAATGTGTATATTTTTATATCATATAGATAAATATACATATATTAACCAAACTGTACGTAAACCGAGAAACAGTGATTTCAAATATTTCGACATAAAAAGTGGAGGAAATTATATAAAATTCACAAAAAAAAATAATAAAATTTTTTGAATGAGTAATAGACAACTTTCATGGAGAAAAAAGAAAAGGGGTAGTTTATATATATGTATCTAATTAAGTATGGGATATTCAACGAAAGTGTGTATAATATTTTAAATGGTACCTTCGATTTTTTTTTCTTTTTATGTTGTCCTAAATCTCTTGGTCCTTAAGTCAACCTTAACCACGGCGCTAGGAGCTCATAACAATAGCACATCCCATACAAAAAAATTGAAGACGATCTCACAATCCCAAATTATTGGTTTTCACTTAGAGATAATTTACTTTACAGTAGAAATCGTAATGAAATCACAATCTAACACACAAAAGGGAAAACTGAATATTTCTGCTACACACTCAACTCATTAAGTAATTATTCGCTAATTGTTTTAATATTCTCTTATATGACGGTTGATTTTATCTAACTATCCTTTTTAGATTTTTGCTCGACACTGCCGCGCTGCGTGGTAAGTGCAACGCGCAGAGGCACGCTTCGTTCTCCGGCGTCCCTCTCCCACGCTCTCTCTCTCTCTCTCTTGCACTCGCATGCTCATGGGAGTCGGTAACTGCGCTAGGCTTGGGACGTGCTGCCCCCGCTGCATCGTGGCAACGTCAATCGGCTCGAGGCATACGTTCAGCGGCTGGTTGTTGCTGCGCGGTTAGCTTCACGAACTTCGCGAGGCTACCTCCCCCACGAGCGTGATCGGAAGAGGGTTTTAGGTTACGCTGAGCCCACGATAGGAAGAAAGAATTCTTTGTGCGCCGTGTAGTTTGGTCGTACGAAACATATTCCTCCGATTTGGTCTTTTTTAAAACGGGACGCTATTTTACTCACGAAATTGAATTTAACTAAAGGGGAGATGTATATTTTACAGAACGAATGTTAACAATTATATAAGAAAAGAAAAAAACGGTAACAAAAGGAAAATTTTATTTTGTAACGTAACACCCTCCCCCAATTAAGAGCGTTACCATCCGTGATATCGAGGGATCACGGGAGGGTGACATCGGCCGCATCATAGTATATCGTTAGGCAGCATGTGATGAGATTCTGTAGGAGACTAGAAGGTACATTCGCTGGCAGATATAAATTTCCTTGGTCGACATCCATTACAATTGTAAGTCCAGAAGATCGCTTAAGGTACTAATCGGGTCCACAAACAAACTGGCCTCTCCTTGTTCGGGCTTGGTTCTCAGGAATTGTTCAAGTATCCATATGGGGTCTTGTCCTTCATCCCCTGGTACTCCCATTTGGAGGGTCCGTATGTCGCCAGATGGTCTTCTCAGTCCTCCTGGGGCTGACACCTCAGCCCTCCTGGGCATTCACAGAACCAGTGTTTGGTCCACTCTGGTCGTTCTCTTTGTTGCGGTTGATGGCTTGTGGCGGTTTGGGGGTGCATGCTGCAGTACCTGGGACGGTATATGGGGTTTTCTTGGGTTATACCTTCCCTTGCCTCTTCCGGTGTAGCGTATTCAACGAAAGCTTGGGCTCGCTTGGAATAAAGTATGCGCGCCGTGCTTACGCTAATCTTCCCGAATTTACTGAACTCAGCCTCGGCATCTTTTGCGGTATATCCTCGGGGAATTACGTGAACCATACAGGGGTTAAGGTCCTCCATCTGGTCAGGTGTAGGGTGGCTCGAGGCTCTAGCGTAGCGAGCTAGGTGAGTAGGGTTTGACGCCTTCAGAGCCCTTTTAGCATCTTCCTGGTTTTGGTATTGGACGAACCCCTGGTAACCTCCAGTCTTCATGCGTATTGCCTCGAGGTGTGGGTCTCCCTCGATTTCCCTGTACTCCTCCCTAATGGCTTCAATCTTTCGGCCGTGCGGGATTAGAATGTGCAATCCACGGAAGTCGAGATCGACGTCTACTTCTTCCTTCGGCGTTTGAGAATGCGACCCTGCCGGGGGGGGGGGGGGGTTGTTGCTGAATCGGACGGTGCTACTTGTAAGAGCTTAGAGGTTTGATGAGTGGCGCCCAAGTGGGACCTTCAGTAATCATAGGCCTCCCGATACTCGGTCGAAGCCCGATATTCGATTCTTAAACGCACGGAACTCTCCCGTACCTCAGCCTTCCAGTTGGGTTTTATCTCCGAACTCGCTTATCGAGCTTAACAATCCAGGGAGGTCAGAGGTACGACATTCCAGGTAAAGTGTGTCCCTGCTGCAGCCATCTGGAATCACAGCCAGGAGTTCGAAACCCTCGTCGGCTAACGTTTCGTCAGAGAGAGGCGTCGGTGGGGTTTCTCGGGGTTCGGGAACGAGAGATAGTAGCAAGGCGTGAGCATCCTCGGCTGCGGCCTCCTCCTTGTAGATCACGGTGACATCGATTAACCCTGCGGCACGGCGAAGTATCGTAAGTCCTTCCAGGTCTCCGACTCTTCATAGGGCTTGTTTCAATACACTTGAACGTATGTGCTCCTCGCACATACGCCGTCTCCGCAACCATGGTTCCGGCTGGAGTGAAGCGTAACATAACGGCTTCTCGTGCAAGGTCCTTTCCATCGATATACGTAACTTCGCGGGACATGGTGGTGTGCAGATGACGGTATTAAAGATCGCGGAGAGGCTGGTAGGTGACATGAGATTAATCTGTTTCAGCGGTTTGGACAGGACAAACATTAGTTCGGCTGGCAGACATAAATGCAGTGGGCGGATGTGGTGGTGTAGTTTTCCCAGGGCTAATTAGGATCGGTAGAGATTGTGATGAGGGCATTGGCATCTGGTCTTCTGGGTTGTCGACACAACTTGTTTCCAACAAAGATGACGAATCCTACGATGATTATGGCTTGTATAGTAAGACCTCTGTATGTCAAGTAGTGCGTGTAGGTGGTGATTTGGCTATGTCGTCCAATTTCGTCCATACGTGCCACAATAGCCTTCAGCGACTGTGTATGGTTGGTCCAGGACGACAATGGCCCGATATCGCCAGTCTCTGGGAGATATTCAAGCGTCACATTGTCCTCCAATATAGGATATAGATCCGTGACATTTAAATTGGTCTCGGGTTCGTAGATGTATTAGACCGTGGAAACCTGGACGTCCTTTGCTGTTAAAGTCGCGGAAGCAGTTTTTGCAAAGCTTTCAGGACCCAATCTCAAAATACCAATTCCATGGAACTTTGTGTTGTCGTATTTATCTCCCGGGCAAGAAATACGCAGTCTTTCCTCCGCAGTAGTGGTGAACAGCCATGTCCCGTCAACTTCCATGTGAGACCACTGCGTCGTTAGGTCCTTTTTAATGGCCACACTACACGAATCGAGTGCGGTTCGACTAGGATGGAGCAGCATCTCGATTTCACATCCCTTTTGGGTGGTCAGTGCGACTCCTCCAGTAGAACAGATTCGACCGTAATGGGTACCCTAGCACTTGTCTACCTGGTCCTGATTGAGAGAGAGATAACTCTGCTGGTCTTGACTGAGAGCTATGTGCGTGCAACTAGGAATGATATATGCGGCCCCCTAGGTGCGGTTTCGTAGGGACTGTGGAATGGCCAACGGGTGGAGTTTGTATAATTCATACGACATCCTGTCAATTAAGGGTAAGGTCAGACTGATGAGGATCTTTCCGTTATGGTAAGTGGCATCTATTACTGCGATTTTCTCCAACTCCTCTGCTCTGAGATGGTGGAGAGGTATTGGGAGTTCCAAGTTATTCTCACGCTGGCGTATGTCGGTGGGGATGCGATGAAGGTTTTCTTCTGTAATAATCGGGCATGAAGCTTGCGATTCATCAAGGCGTTTAAAATGTCGAGCAACTCTCGGCAGCCATAAAAGAGATGATCGAATTTGATCTCGGTTTGCCGAGCGAATATATTAAGTTCCCACAATGCGGTAAAATAGTCACTGGGACACTTTCGACCACCTAACTCTTATACATATGATTTAAGAATAATGGATTGTGTTTTTTTTTGTGTGATAAGGATATGTGGATGGTGGAAGTAGGAAACGAAGGCACAAATGAGTTAACACACACATGCAGAGATTAAAGTATAATAAGTAGTTTATTAGAACTATAGATCACACAACACTTTCTTACTAATAAAACACACACACGCACACGCACGCACACACACGCGCCCGCGCACACACACACACCCACACACATACACAAACACACACACACACACACTCAAGTATATCTAACTCGAAAGCGATGTCACTCGCTTCAGCTCTCACAGAGCACTGACTGGCTCTCCGCACAGAGCCTTGCTCAGTATCTAAAGGGGGCGCTAGAATAGAGGTGAGATGGGAAGTACGGCAGCGGTTTAAGAGGATCCGCAATTCTAACACTCCCTCCCGGGTACCTTAAGCCACGCTGCCCGTTAAATCCTTATTTGTTGTCTGTAAGATAGAAGAACATTATAAACAAGATGATATGAAAATTCTAAAATTAAAATTAGTCCAGCTGATTTTTATCTAATTCAAATTACACGTACAAGCTGTCGCTTAACGCATTCTTTCACGTAATTACTCTATTACATCGGTCATATGTCGCAACCTATTACCGTCGCCCGTTTTAATATTTGATTTAGCTAATCGGTTATTGCACCATAAAATAATTAGCATAAACTCTCTGGATAGCACATTTTTAAGGAATTATGTATGGAGATCAAATCTTTACTACAGTCGCTCATTAATACATATTCCGCTAGACGCATTCCGTGTCCTCCAAGCAATCGCATCTCCAAGAATTTAATGATATAGCCGCCCGTTGTCAGAGAACTTTTACGATCGCCAAAACTCGCATCCGAATAACTTTCGAAAATATCGCTTTTACCTAGACAATTCAAGCCTACAGCTTTAATACCCTTAAGGTATCTGAACATTCGTTTCACTCCTTGCCAGTCGCTGTCGGTAGGATGGTTTGGTGCCTGCTTAATACGTTAATCGCATAAGCTATGTCGGATTTGCATGCATTTGCTCAGTACAAAATATACCTGTAACTTTGCAATAGGGTATATTATCATTATTTTCTGTCGTTATAAGTATAGCAATGTTTTCAATCTCTTTTCGCTCTTTTCGCTTTCGATTCGTAATCATGGGCGTTCGTTGTGGATGCATGTCCTGAAAGCCAAATCTATTTCCAATACTTCGCTTCTCTATCTGTTTTGATTTCCAGATTAAACAAATATTTAGGCTCTCCTATATCAGTTATTTCAAAACTTCTATTAAATCAGGTAAACAGACAATGCTCGTTATTATCTGGTTTCAATCCAAATTTCATTACAATTCCAGTAAATTTCTCATTCCAGCATTTTGAGCTCACTTTCAAATCATACAAGGCCTTTTTCAGTTTGCATATTTTCTTTCGCTTAAGTTCTGTCGCACATTCGATTCCGTTTGGAATTTCCATGTAAACTGGAACATTCAAGTGGCCGCTCAAAAATGCTGTCTTAACGACTTTTTAATTGATTCCATCTCTTGAGATTTAATATTTCTCACCTTTCGCGAACGACCACGACCTCTTTTTGTCTCTCCCTCCATTTCAGTTGTTTCAGTCTCAAACTCATCAAACCAGGTGTTTGAACCTATTTCAGAGTTTACAGTCTCCCAGTCGCTTATGTCTGCCTTTGTCAACTTTAATATATCTTTTGCCTTTATGATGTCTCAACGAATTGCAGATTCATCGTTTTTCTCCAGCCAATAAGAAAAGACCTCAGTCTCTCTTAATATCTCCCTCCATTTGGATTAACTTCTGGCCTCTCAGCCGTTACTCTTAAATTCGCAATGCATCTACAAAGCGATTTAGTTGCATAATAGACATTTTACAATGTGGATTGAAAGTTTTAATAGGCGAAGCCACATTATTTGAGCATGTGATGCGTCTGTTGCATGCATGAACTGCAGTATTTAAAACACAGAATTTTGTATTAACACTCGCATTTATCTCTGAATAATCTTATCAAACATTTCATCGGCACCATCACGGTGCCGCTTATCAGGACACGCCAGCTGTAATTTTATATTTTACTTTCTCAGAACAGATTCACTCAGTCGCATATTCACTCGTGAATTCTGTTTTCTGATCGCTTCGCCAATAGCAAACCTTCGCATCTTTTCCTAGCAAAAATTCGGGCACTTCTTTCAAAGATTAAATGCAGTATTCTGTCTCATCTTTTGTTTTCATCATATAGGCCATGACTAAACGAGAAAAATCATCCACGAAGACAGAAATATATTTGTATCCTTTTGGGTACGTAGCAGGGCTTATCATACTCATAAACATTAGCATGTATGCTCTGTAAAGTATTTTGTCGCTCTCTATCGCACAGTGGTTTCTCATTTTCAGTCGCTTCATTTACATTTCTTAAATTTCTGTCTCGTATATTTTCGAAGCCCGAACAAATCTCATCGTTTGTTTCTCTGTCTCTGTTTTCACTGCACACGCTTCCACTGTTTCAGTCGCTTTTTGTTTAGTCATGTTTCTTTCGTAGTTACATGGGCTATTTCTCTGTTTCTATTCACATTACAGTCAACATTCGCTTTATTTATTTCGAATTCTATCATCCAATACCGTTTCTAATAAATACCCAACAGACAATATTCTATACATATCAATCTGTATATTATCAAAGTAAACGCATAGCCCTAAATAAGTTAAGTTCCGTAATGACAATAGGTTCTCTGACAGATTTTCAGCGTAAACCACATTATCGTTTCAGTAATTTATTATCACGCGCAAATACTTCAACTGTACCGACTCCCTCCGATTTTAAGTTCACACTGTAGCTTTTATTTGTACATTTATTTTCATCTTGTTAAATGTTAAGACCATTTAAAACTCAAACTCGAATTTCTCGAAATGCTTCGTCGCAACAGCATCTATCACCAGTCCAAGTCGCTATTCACAGTTGAAGCGGAAACAAGTTTAGCACTGTAGCACATTTCGTTCGTTCATATTCAATCACATCTGTCGCTTTACAGATCCGCTGCTCCGCGATCACTCGCTTCATTTCCAGTTCTAACATTTTCAGCCTTCTCACTGCCCTTTTCTCAACCTCTCCAGCCTCGCCGCTCTTCTCGCATGCTCCGCTTGTACTGTCTCGATCCTTTCGAATCTCTCCGACAATCCACATTCATCGCCTTTACGCTCACCCCCGCTACAACGACCTCGGTCACATCCACCTCCGCGATTATACGGTTCACATCGTACATTCCCACATCTTGAACTGTCGCTTCGCTGGTCTCTGTCGCTGCAGCCGTTGTGTTGGCGGCGATGTAGTCACAAAACTTCTCGCATTCGAAGCACTACTTCTTCCCGATACCGAGCCTGGGACGATTTGTTGACATGTGTCCAAAACCGTCGCACTCGTTATGAGTTACTTGGACAAGGTTAGATGTTATATCTAACCTTGTCCAAGACGCTCAAGTGGGCAGACTTGGTATCGGTCACTGCCGTCGTCGTCTGCCTTTTGATGCTTTCCACCTGCATAATATACAACTTTAGACTCTCGTCTGTTAACTGTTTACCAGCCATGCTTTTTGTCATGAAGTCGATATTCATTATTTGCGTCACTGCGCTTTCAATGGCACTATAAAAGGCGTCCTTTTTCTCAATTTTGGGTAAATCATCGACTTCAGTAAGATTATTATATGATCTAACCACGTCCTCGAATCTGTCGATAAAGA
This sequence comes from Torymus aiolomorphi, assembly GCA_036365515.1. Classification (NCBI taxonomy): domain Eukaryota; kingdom Metazoa; phylum Arthropoda; class Insecta; order Hymenoptera; family Torymidae; genus Torymus; species Torymus aiolomorphi. The sequence continues at coordinate 86,011,023 of CM070876.1, forward strand.
CACTCGCTTTTTCTGTAAACCCCTTCAGTTGCGCCAATTTAGCATCAATTTGTTAATCAAATTTAGGTTTTTTACTACTGTTGTGATTGGCGACATAGTTGCTAGATCACTTGTTATTATACTAAACATAGAACTCCTTTCGCTTTTTTCGAGATCGCATACACAGTCTCCAAATTCGCCACTACATATGGCAATCGTTTGCATATCATGCTTTCAGCAGTATAAATAGAAACTGAGGAGGAGCCGGAAGCGGGCTCGAAACGTTGGGCAATTGGGCAATTTGGTGGTGGGGGGCAGTCAGATAGTCCTTTGCTAATAAAGTTTTTTTTCCAGGTTTTAATTAAGTTTTTATTTCAGATTCTGTGGGGGTGATTATAAACAAGGGCAATCTGACTGCCATAAATATTAATTATTTTAATTTAATTTATAAGACTGTAAGACCGATGGAAAAATTCTCATCAGTTGATAAATAGAAACCATTTCCTTCCTCGATCTGAAATAAAACTTCAGCCAAATTATTACAAGCCATTATTAAGTCCTCAACACCTTCCATGAAAACTCTCGCCCTTTCTTTCAACAATTCCTATACCGCGTGCCATAACACTGTCTACGCTCTCTCGCTTCGATATTAACAGTGGTATCGAATTCAAGACTTACGTTCATCAAGCACATTGTAATAGTTTTATTTAGATTAACACTCGCTTTTACAATCAAATCAGTCATCCAATAGGTCGCTCATTTGTAGTTCAGATCTAAGAAGATTCCGAAAATATCATTTTATAAACATTTTTATCACATTCAGTCAACATCCAGTCTCATTCAAAAATCAATTTTGATTTTCCGTCAAATATAAAACGTTTTATTTATATTTGATTTTATTTATATTAATTTTCAGTTACGTGAAATTATAAAACTCCAATTATCAAATATATGTGGGTTATTCGTCAATTTATTTTCTATCGTATTAACATACGTTTCTGTCGCTCTTTGTATCTGCCGCTCTTATTCGCTATACTTTTTCGCCGGCTACCGCTATCACTCGCTTTCTGTACCGAATCTGTCACCACTGTCGCGCTTATTCCGGGATAGTCTCTGTCGCGTTCGCCCGTCTCTATTTCGCCGTTACTTCGAGTGGTACTTTCCATACCCTTTTGGCAATAAAGCATTAGCAGCGGTTGTCCTTCTACTTCTTCCTGCTCAAACGCACCTTTTAAGATACACTTTTCATCCAGCATCATTAATGCCATGCCTGCAATTAAAATCCTTCAACAAACAAACCGTGCCGAACACAAACACTACGAGTTTATTTAAGATTTTAAACAGAACAATATTTCAAGGTTAATCATGCGCAATTTCATTTAACCTATCACTCATATTTACTATTCGAGCTGACAAAGATCAAGGCTCTTATCGTGTGTCTACAAGAAAATCAATAATTTTTATTAACAAGACCTTGTTTTTGTCATATTTAAATATGATATCAATTTCATTTTCAGCACTGAGTTTCAGTCGCCTTCAGTTGCTGTTCCATCGGATGCAGTCGCTCATCCCTCGCTATATCGTCACTCGCCAGTTCGCTCATTTTTGTATTAAACTCTGCCATTTGCGTCGAAATGATTTGGAGTTGTTCTTGTATTACTGCAGTACAATTATCATTAGTGGTTTTACTAGTTAGATTTTCTTTTGTAGAATTAAAATTTGGTATCATGTTTTTATTCACATATAATTTTTCTGTATGTACCAATTGGATTTATTTTTCGTATGTTTGATATACTTGGTTTACCTCTCAAGATTTCATCGCTTTCTCTCGTCGCTGTAGCATCCTCTCTCTAGCGCAAGCATACATGCACATGCCTCGCGCCGCCATTACGCTTGTTCGAGGTTCGCTCTCTCTCTCTCTCTCTCTCTCTCTCTCTCTCTCTCTCTCTCTCTCTCTCACACACGCGTAGGCACACATGAATATGCCGCGCGCTGCCATCACGCTGTTCGAGGTTCACTCGCTCTCTCTCTCTCTCTCTCTCAGCGCTGCTATAGAGAAGCTCCCGGTGCGCCGCCATGGTTGCTCGTTGGGGGCCCACGTGCGCGCTCAAACCTGCGGTGGCGGGTCCACGCGCCGCGACACCGGGATGGGCCCGTCCCTGCGCTTCGAGGAAATTGAACGATTTCGTTCAAACTCTTTCTCCCTCGCCATTTGCACAGCCGCACGATACGCATCACAAATAACTCTTATTACCGGTATTATGCGTTTTTCTCTCGTCGCCATAAATAAACTTGATTATTTTAACGGTCGCGCACTGTTTCTAATCAGAATTTTCCCAGTCTCACTTATCTCTGTGAGTTTCGTCCTTCGCTTCTATATATCAGTCGCTGTCCATTCCGTCGCCATCTCCTCCGTCGCAGTTTCCTCCGTTGTAATCTCCTCCGTTTCATTTTCCTCCGCCGCAGTCTTCTCCGTCGCAGTTTCCTCCTCGTGCGTGCTCATGTCTTTCTTCTTTCCTCCTGGGCCCATAACCTGATAAGGACATGTGGATGGTGGAAGCAGGAATCGAAAGTACATAAGAGTTAACACACACATGCGGAGATTAAAGTATAATAAGTACTTTATTAGAACTATAGATCACACAACACTCGCTTACTAATAAAACACACACACATACACACACACACACACACACACACGCATGCACGCGCGTGCGTTCGTGCGTGCGTCTGTGTTTATATTTATATATATACACACACACATATATATATATATATATATATATATATATAAATATATCAAATGTAGCTTTTAAGGATCTATGACAGCATGGATTCGATACTTTGAGGATTTTTCGGACTTTTGAGGACATCCTCAAAATTCCTTCGGTATGAAACGGTACTTTTGAGGATTTATATTAATACCTTCAACGCAGAGAGGGAGTTATTTCTTTATTCAAGCATATACGAACTCTGGAGAAAAAAACTATAGATCCTCAAAAGTACCGGTTTCCGCATTGTGTGTGTGTGTGTGTATGTGTGTATGTGTGTATGTGTGTGCGTGTGTGTGTGTGTGCGCGCGCGCTTGTGTGCGTGTGTGCGTGCATGCGTGCGTGCGTGCGTGCGTGCGTGCGTGTGTGTGTGTGTGTGTGTGTGTGTGTGTGTGTGTGTGTGTCTATATATATAAAAGTATAATCTAACTCGGACGCGATGTCACTCGCTTCAGCTCTCACAGAGCACTGACTGGCTCTCCGCACAGAACCGTGCTCAGTATCTAAAGGGGGCGCCAGAGTAGAGCTGAGATGGGAAGTATTGAGGGTTCTGTGGATAGGGGAGGGAAATCTAGGTTGTGAATGACCTCAGTGCAATGGTGCCTTTGACTAAGCGAATATGTTCCTGAAGATCACAGCTGCAGTTGTCCTCCATCGTGATAATTAATGTATGTTGAAATTATAATCAATTTAAAAGAAAAAACAATGAATTACACAAATAAAAAGTCTATTCAATATCAAGGAAAAATCCAAAGGAAGTTTATTATATATAAAAAAAAAAATAATAATCATTAAGAAAAATAGAAAAAAAAATTAAAGAACTAAGAAAATCAATAAGGAGATTATGGTTATATACAAAAAAAAAAGAACAATGAGAATTTCAATGAATTTAAATTACAAAATTAAGAAGAAAATCACTTACGACTATAATGAAAATGAAAGGATATGGGGATTGGGGGTGGAAAAACGCCCACGTATAATGATAATAGTAATAGCAATGTAAATTGATATGTCGTTTATTAGTACCCTTACTTGGGTAAAAGAGAATCAAATAATATGTTTCATACAAAGTTATAACAATATTACTATGTGAACAGAAAATTGCTTATCTAAATAATCCAACAACAAACACAAAAAAAAGAATCTAATACATAAGGGCATGGATTGCAATTTTATTTCACACGAATCATATATATATTTATGTATATATGGATATGCATCAAATAACCTTATTTATAAATAAATAATAACAAAAAATCTAGAAAGTATTTGTATAACGTGAATATGTATATAAAACAAAAGAAATTCTAACAATGGGAGGCGCGTCGCGGATGTAACTCTGGGCCTTGCTACGTTGTGTATCGTCGTACGTCGAAGCAACCCTGTCGCCCGTCTGTAGACGTGACCTTACGGTCGGTTCTACCGAGGCCGGGAGAGAGGCTATGCCGTCCCTTCTTTTACGCAACTGCATCCGACTTCCCTAACTACTCAGCGCCGAGTTGGGCGAACCAACTTTTATCCCCAAGGAGTAATCGCAGGCCTAAATTTTATATTAATTCCTTAGGCTTGAAAATCCTATTTATTGAGAGTCTGGTTGCTGCCGCTGGCGGAGCTTCTGTCAGTCCATGGTTCGTGTCGAGTTTGCTCCACACAAAAAAAGGAACTCGCGTGCACAGTATCGACAAAAGCCGAAGGCGGAAAAAAACACACACCCAGCAAAACAATGAGTATGTCGAAGGACACTGAGAATTCCTGCGATGCACGTGTCCACTACCTGTTGTGCGACCCGAGAAAATGTGCTCTCGAAAAATACGTCCGCACTCGAGCTGGAGATCAACTGGAATGCCTGCTCTGCTCCGTCTCGTGTCTCTGTTACCTCTCGCGACCCTCGACCACGGCATTTTGGGGAGATGCGCACTTGACTCCTTTACATAAACGCTGGGTAATGAGTGCGCACCCCGCAGTGGTTACTTCCCCTCATCTCTCCTACTTTGGCTGCCTGGCACTTTCCCCTTGCCTCGCTGCTTCGTCTAGAAACTCTATTTGTTTAAATATAGGGTTCCCAAGACGTGATTTGAATGTTCCAACTGGACAATTTTGTATCTGGGACAATCACACAGCATGCTCAATGGTTAAATAGCTAAAATGAGTTGTTAATGACACAGAAAATTAGTATATTCAATTGTTTTAATATCCCTTTAAATGTATGATTATTTATGTAATAATGGGAATCCATGAACGTTATCATGTCTATAAGATACCCACACAGCGTGCTCGTATATTAGATTCCTAAAATATAGTTCATTTCTATTAATAAACTCATACTTTACTGTTACTCAATTAATTCTTATATAATTAATTAAAACCACATAAAAAAGGAAAAATGACTATTAAATACGACCGTTCTACATCATTCCCCTTAGTCAGGAACACGAAAATAATTATTAATAAGGAAATAATCGATCCATTTAATTTTACTAATAATTAATTAAATACCCGATCCTTGGCATGGATATGTCGATAATCGGATGCGCGATATTTTACTTAATTGATCAATAATTTTTGTTTGCGTTTATGAGTGATTAAACAGTGAGAATAGTTAAATAATTGTTTCTGATATCCTATCTCACTCGCACTCACATCAAACGCTATAGTGTCATCCTTGTCTTGTTGCATCAGCCAACACGTGGCTTCTCTGATGCCTATAGCTAGAGAGGGACTCGATACTATAGCATGCCATAGTCTGACGACACGTAATTCAAAATTTCCGTAGTCTGACCTTGACTCTCTATGAGACGGGGGTTAGTATCCTGTATAGACATGGTTAATATTAGCTTTGGACAATACAATATGATTATTATTAATGAACAGGGTATGCCCCGTGATGGACAACACGGGGTAAATAATCAGAATTTCTCCAAAGATAAAAGGACGGTATTGAATTTGTACCCTATATCTTTTAATGGAACGGATTGCTTAATGACCGTTACAGTTCGGCAGCGGCTGAAGAGGACCCACAATTTTAACATTGTGAAATAAAAATTGCATCAGATAGTTTATCCTTCATTTAATTGATTTCGCGAATTAAAAAAAAAATGTTAAAATGTTATAAAAGTTTAAAAATACATTTAATACGTAGTCTATTCACCCTTTAGTGGGACACGATTTTTGAAGATACATCCTAAAGTGGGACAACTAATTTTGAAATATATAATAATTAAAATCGTTATAATGAATATTTATTTCATTTATAAACGAACCGAAGGTATGTATAAATGTTATTTTGTTCATTATTCAGCGAAAATTCATAAATTAAGAGACCGCAAAAGTTATACTAACGCTCGTGAAAAGCAACCAAAATGGCGAGTTCAAACATGGTTGATACGCTGTATCGAAAGAGCACTGCTTATTATTTTTTTTTTCTTTTAAATTTATAACTTCTTGGAATAAATTAGAACTTAAAAATTTAAAGAATTTTACTTTTATGATCTATGTTCATATGTATGAGATTATTAATAGTATTTTCTTACTCGCCCACCCGAAAGTACGTACTTTCGGCCCGCATCTCCGGGCCGAAAGAGAAACTTTCGCATCCTATTTTAGACCAACCGCGCGTTCTGATTGGCTGCCGAAATTTCCTGACCCGCGGCGCTTCAGCGCCCGCGCGCATGTCCGAGGAAAGATGTTTGTGCGGTGTGAAGGTTAGACACGTACGAAATAAACAGAGGAAAGTGCACGGGTGACGAGAAAGAAGTTAGTTGAAATAAAAAGTGGTTTTGTTTGATCGTGGTTATTGTTTTTTAAACGTATGGACGGGAGCATCCGAGGAAAATATGTTTGTGCGGTGTGAAGGTTAGACTCGTACGAAATAGATAGAGGAAAGTGCACGTGTGACGAGAAAAAAGAGTTAGTTGAAATAAAAAGTGGTGTTGTCTCTTTTTAATGAATGTGTTTCTGATACCCGCCCCGATCAGCAAAACCTCGGCTTCGCCTTGGTCTTGCAAATGTCGGGCGGGCATCAGACCATCTGTACAATAGCGAAAGTAGCAGACGCCCAAAAAACCAGCTCTCTACGCCGGGCCGAAAGAAAAAACAGTCGGTAATATCGACCGAGCTACCCAAAGCGGCCGACAGAGGCACTACTATCGAGCGGGCCGAAAGAAAAACTAATACTCAAACACAGCTAGCAGACAACAACGCAACTTTATCAATTTTTTAACAATTACAGAACGTACTTTCGGCCGGGGAGTAAGAAAAATAGTATACAATACTTGGACCGGAAATTGGATTTCCGGGCCGTGCGTGGTATGACGCCCGAGGCGAAGCCGAGTATCGTAATATACTATTATTACTGTCCCGATATAGGGCACACATTTTTCGTTGTCTCAGTAATGGCCATTTTACCTTAAGTGATTTCTATTTGTTTCTTGGTCATGGAGTTGATTTTCTCTTTCAACTGTCCTTCCATATTCTTAAGGTGGAGGCTTTGGGATGCGGTTATGTTGTAGAGTTCCTCCAATCCGGCAAACAGAAGATGTGTTTTTTCCCCGGGAAGTTTTACCAGCGCCGATTGGTCATGAAATAACTTATCTATGTTTTTGTCAATTAGTTCGACGTCGTCTTAAATAATCAGTCCAAACAGGCTCTTGCTGAGGCTACCAACTATCGCTGCAGGGCACTTTTATCTCTTCATGTATACCACTTAAGGTTCGGAGTTTAAGCTCCACACTGTCCTTGTTCAAGAACAAATGACATTGTTGGCGGTCGAATTGAGAAGTGCAATGCTGTAAATGCTCACCATATTGTCGAATTGGACTGTGGGTTCGCAAAAAGGTAAGGAGGTCTACATAGATGACGACCTTCCATCTTCCTTTACGGACTTTTACCGTCTGTACCCGTTCATAGTATATCCCGGGGTTCGCGGTGATGTTCATTATCGCATAATGGGCTCCAAGGAGTGGTCACGCAGTGAGAAAGCATAGGAGAGAAACATAGGCCAACGAATTCATAGTAGAGAGGTAGAAGAGAACGGTCCTGAAATACATGCATATTTATTATTTTGAGGGGTCGGATGGGGGAACAAGTTCGAGTTTGTCCATACGCTTATGGATCTTCTTTCCATTGGGGAGTTCTAACATAACTTTATTTTTGTACATGGATATGTATATGTAGGATCGTAACCGGGTTAATTTATCTATAGTTCCAAGCGCAGCGGCATATATGTTCATAAATACTACCACCATTGTCGAAACGATAGTATTTTACGAGTGAATTTTATTGAAATCTCTTTCCTCCGATACCTGAAGTTCGGATATTCAAGTCGGGTATTAGTTCCACCTCGCGGGTCGGTGGAGGCTCCTTGAAGAAAAGGTATTAAACTCTCCGAATGACTAAGGGATTTTGTATCAAAATAATCATTCTCCTGATCTTTCTTTGGATAACCTTATTTACTGCAGATGACTCGATGAACGTCGATATAGCTTCTTTGAATGAGGCGGCGTAATTAAGAGTAGGTTCTTGAATTTTTTCGCGGATGTTAGGTGATCGTTTGACAACGGCGGGAACGTGCACGTTACTGTCCACATCGAGAGAAATAAGGATGGCATATGTCCGTACCTGAAGAGGGCTACATGTAACAAAATTATTCTCCAGGCAAGTTCTTGGTTTAGTTCATATGGCTGTCTCGTATAATATTGGTGATTCTGTCATATCATAGTTATTCGACTGGAGGATGCTGATTTCTAAATTAATGCAACAATAGCTTAGTGCGTGTGGCTATCTATCGAGGCGTTTCAGTGACAACACATTAGTAATGATAACCGGGCACTCTGCTACATAGCTTTGAGTGGCAACATGTGTGATAAGATTGGTAAGTATATCGGTTGCCCTGATCGTGACCTTATCGGGTAATGTTAGTATCAGTGCTTCACATGTCTCCTTGAATCCTACAATATTTTGTTCTTCTGGGTAAACCAACGGCGGAGAACTGCTCTGGACCTTACGATCATGTGAAGTCTTTCTAGGTTCAGCAATCGACACTTGGCATAGGAGTCCACAATCAGCAACAATGTTCTTATCGTCGCCGTCATTTTGACAGTTATACTGATAATTTCTAAGTAGGTTTCTGGGGTGCTTACGAGGGTCATTTGACAAGTACCTAGCCTCACCGCCAGATGGTGCCACTATCGCACCAGAAATACACTACAGTGCAGTATCTTCCTGTAAACGGTTACAGACGAAATTTCAGCCGGATCGGAGTTGTAGTTTATTTTTGAGAGCGTGTGAAAGCAAATGTGTCCGTTGATTTTTGAAAAAATGGAGAAAGAACAATATCGGTCGGTGATTCGATTCTTGTTTTTGGAAGGGAAATCGCGCAGTGAAATTAAAGAACGCTTGGATGCAGTGTATGGGGATGCTTCTCCTTCGATGGCGACCGCTAAATTTTGGTATAACGAGTTTCAACGTGGTCGTACGTCGGTTTTTGATGATCCACGCCCAGGTGCTCCGAAAACAGCCACTACGGAGGAGAACGTGACAAAAATACACGATATCGTTTTGTCAGATCGCCGATTAAAGGTGCACGAGATAGCTGCGATAGTAGGCATCTCAGAAGAACGCGTGTGGCATATCCTACATGAGATTTTAGGCATGAGGAAGGTGTCAGCAAGGTGGGTGCCGCGTTTGCTGACTGCAGACAACAAGCGCATCCGTGTGACCAGTTCAGAGCAGTGTTTGGAGCTGTTTAATCGCAATCCAAAAGAGTTTTTGCGTCGTTACGTGACCGTCGACGAAACATGGATTCACTACTACACTCCAGAGACCAAGGAGCAGTCAAAACAGTGGACCTTACCCGGTGAACCTGCTCCGAAGAAGGCGAAGACGGTCCCGTCGGCCGGAAAGGTGATGGCCACTGTTTTCTGGGATTCTCAAGGTGTGATTTTTATTGACTATCTGGAGAAGGGCAAAACGGTCACAGGACAGTACTACGCCGAACTATTGAGCCGATTTGACGTCTTGTTAGAAGAAAAACGGCCCCATTTGTCTAAAAAGAAAGTGCTTTTCCACCACGATAATGCACCGGCTCACACTTCTGCACTCGCCACGGTTAAATTGGTCGAATTACGCTACGAACTGCTGCCCCATCCACCGTATTCTCCAAATTTGGCTCCGTGCGACTTCTTTTTCTTTCCGAACCTAAAAAATTCGCTCGCCGGGAAGAGATTCCACTCCAATAACGAAATAATCGCCGCCACGGAGGCCTATTTTGCAAACCAAGAGAAAACATTTTTTTCAACGGGGTTAAAAAAATTGGAACACCGCTGGACCAAGTGTATTCAACTAAAAGGAGACTACATTGAAAAATAAATTTTATGTTTTGTAAAATTTTGGTGTTTTCATTTGTAGGCTAGGTACTTATCAAATGACCCTCGTATCATCGAAAATCCAGCCCAGGTTTCCTAGAAGATCCAGATTCGTGAATCCGTTATTTTCTATGATGTCCCACGCTTCGCCCTCTAATTTTTCCAGAAGAACATCTAAAAACATTCCATAAAATTGGGGTGGTATTCGAGAGGCGGATCGCACCTTCCATAAGAAAAATCATGAAACGGAATGTTATTGCCGTCATAGGTGGGTATGCAATTCCTAAGATCCTGAAGTAATTCCCTGTCGTTAGATTGCTGCCCAAAGTGATCGTAAAGGAGGTCGACAATATCTAAGAAATGTTCATAGGCGTACTGACTGGAAATATCCTTGAAATATCGGTTATAAAGTACTGCATAACCGGTTGCGGTATCTCTCTACCAACATCCTGGATCAGGCCTATAAATTTTTCAACGGGCATGTTATACCCGTCGAAAATAGGGAACCTCATAGTAAAAGGTGATGGTGGTAGTACCCGGAATTAGACAATTCATGAAATCAAGATTTTATAAAAGGGACGATTGGTCTAGTTCTCGTCGAGATGCAGGGCAGCCGTGCGCCGGTTTAATTGTTCTATCATTCCGGTCAGAAAAAAAAAGATTGGTTATCCTGATCTCAGAGAATACGGCGTGAGATTCAGGAGAAATTCGCGGGATAGGGACGCTTATATAAGGGGGCGTCTGAGAGAAGAGAAAGGCTATAATAACCTTTTTCCCAACGGCAAGCGGCATCAGCGCAAAAGAATTGAAAAAGAGGTGAAGTTAATAAAAATACAATGGGAAACTCGATGATAATTTGCATACAGGGCGCAAAAAGTCAACCATGCATACAAATTGTTATTAGCGGAAAGGACTCGCAAATCCGATGTAAGCAAAAAGGGGGTTGCTATTGTTGTTATAAAGGATTGTGAGGGACGAAATGTATAGAAGAATGTATAAATTTATGTATTATATATAAATGTATATAAATAGGAAAAATATATGAATATATGAATGAAGTGTCTATTCATATTGTAGGCCTACGTATTTGTAATTAATCGTTAGCGTGGACCTTTCGGGAAAGTGTGTGCCTTAGACGAAGCCCGAATACTACCGAAGGCTGGAAAATTTGGTGATTGAACTTACTTGATCATTCAAAAATCCCTCAGAGCCACGGCGGAGAGAGGTCTACTGAAAAGTTAGCTTTGAGGTTAGGTTTAACCACGCTGTTCCACCAGTTTTTGTTCCGTGATGACCGCTAAAGGTCGTCACATGATCGAATGTTGTTTCTTTCTGGTTGAATCCCCTAAGAATATTCATTCATTCTTATCTTTACTGGAACCTCATCGTTATCTTCGTCACCCCTACACTCCCATACGTGTAAGGATGCGCTAAACCTCGCTCTCTACAAGTTTAAATTACTCAATAAATTGTTACCCGGAACGTTGGGTGGAAATAAAACATAAACTCATTTAGATCCCCAAAAACACAATTTATTGTGATATCCTTATTCTTCTAATACACTTAAACAGGCCGTTACAATCTTTAGTCAAACGTGTGTGTGTGTGTGTGTGTGTGTGTGTGTGTGTGTGTGTGTGTGTGTGTGTGTGTGTGTGTGTGTGTGTGTGTGTGTGTGTGTGTGTGTGTGTGTGTGTGTGTGTGTGTGTGTGTGTATATATATATATATATATATCTGCAACGGTTATTTCTGGTAACAAATTTGGTATATAAGCGTTATTTCCGGAACCCGCTCGTTATTTCCGGGACTTACCGGAATTTCCTATGGTATATAAGCGTTATTACCGGTAACCGTCTAGAGTCAATAACCCCAGGGTCCATTATTTCTTTAGTCACTTGTATAGAGTAACCCTGAAGAAATAAACTATAGGACCCTGTATAATCCCGGAAATAACGGTTAAAGCTCTATATATATATATATATATATTTATATATATATATATATATATATATATATATATATATATATATATATATATATATATAGTTCTAATCCCACGGTGTATTGAGTGTATTATATTCAAAAACTGTACAATACTTTTCTAGAGACTTTAAGGTACTTGTAAAAAAATTTTCAAATGAAAATGTTTATAAATGAGAAAGTTATAAACATTTTTTCACACTGGGATCGAAAAGACCCCGTGTGGCACTTATGTAATTATTTTGACGTGTGTGATTTAAGGGTTAAATGTTAATAAAAAGATTTTATAGTAACTAGGGTAACATGAAACAAGGAAAACGCAATTCGGCAGGCAATTCTACGCATTCAGTACATCCAGGGTTATAGGAAAATTAAAATGTGTATCTCCCTTAGATAAAGGATAAACGCCGATTTCCGGTTCGCAATTAATTGAAATAATTAATAAGAAAATGAAGCCCATGAAGAAGAATGATCAAGGTGGTAATAGCAATAAGAAAATACTAATTCAGTAAAAAGGGAAATATTTGAATACCAACCCCATGAAAAATAACCCAACTATTCTTCTTTCATGATAGTCTGGAAATGGGGTGTAGCTAGCATAAAAAGAGTAAAAAGAAAAAGGGGATATCGTCGGGTGGGAGGGAAAAGGAGCTATTTCGAAAAAGTGTTGAAAAAGGAGCTATTTCGAATGAGCGTTGAAAAAGGAGCTATTTCGAATGAGCGCCCAAGAAGGAGCTATCTCGGAAGTCTTTTTTTTCTCAAAATTTAAGTTGGCAATACTGTAGTATAGAGAAGAATATGTTTAATATTAACATGGTATTTTAACTATTAACACGCCATTGTAACTATTAACATATATTTTTTGATAGTTACAATGCCACGTTAAATATAAACATTTTGATAAAACATTTTTCTTAGTATAGGAAAACACACTTACACATTTTTAGAATACATTTACATACGATCAATTATATTATATTCTTGAACTGTTTTTATATCATTAGTTCTACATAATAATTCAGGAATTCACGAAGAATCAAATTGTGATCAATCATATATTGAAGATCCTTTTTTTTCCAGATCTAGCAACAACTTTTCCTCATAACAATTCGTTAAGACAGCTGATTCGCTATATCAGAACATCAAATTTATTAAAGTTGTTGCTAGATCTGGACAAAAAAAGGATCTTAAATATATGATTGATCACAATTTGATTCTTCGTGAATTCCTCAATTATTATGTAGAACTAATGATATAAAAACAGTTCAAGAATATAATATATTTGATCGTATGTAAATGTATTCTAAAAATGTGTAAGTGTGTTTTTCTATACTAAGATAATGTTTTATATTTAACGTGGCATTGTAACTATTAAAAAATATATGTTAATAGTTACAATGGCATGTTAATAGTTAAAATACCATGTTAATATTAAACATATTTCTCTCTATACTACAGTATTGCCAACTTAAATTTTGAGAAAAAAAAATGACTTCCGAGATAGCTCCTTCTTGGGCGCTCATTCGAAATAGCTCCTTTTTCAACGCTCATTCGAAATAGCTCCTTTTTCAACGCTTTTTCGAAATAGCTCCTTTTTCAACGCTTTTTCGAAATAGCTCCTTTTTCCTCCCACCCGACGATATAATACTTTTTACAATTTAATAATTAATGAGGTTACAGAATTATCCTTCCGGTTATTTGCACTGATTTATGTATATCAATAATAAACATATGTATATTTATTTATTTATATAACCAGAGTAAGTATAAATGAAAGAATACAAGATATCCATTCGTAGTACATAATCACATTATACAAGATAACCAGCAGAGGAATATATATTCCTGTTCGCTGTTCCGGTACTCTTAAACCTATCTTAACCTAAAATAATATATATGCAGATGTACATTTAAAAAAAAAAATAATATATAGCCAAATCTATGTAAATTAGTAACAAACTATATATAACTCTATAGATGTCAATGCTTAAGAAATGTAGTATAAAATTGGAAATTGCATTGTTAAAATAGACAATGTCTAAAGAGACTCCCCGTTTCACACCGTTTATACTCGCCCAGAGGGCTTGACTTTATGATTTTACTACCGGACGCGACTCTGCTCTTTCCGCGACGGTAATCGATCACTAACTCCTACGATTATTGTAACACACAATTAATAACACAAAGAAAAGAATCGCACTACCATTTATCGTAATTACGTGGCCGAATTTATTTGGGGCGCCAGGTCACGATTTACGCGTAATATAGTCCGGCTGCACGGCTTCTGGGAGACTCTCTTCTTCGGGCGTGGTACAGTGGACGACGACCTGGGGCGGTCGGAACGCTCGGCGACTTCTGATTGAACGCGAGCTATTTGCATAAAAATCTCTCCGCGAGAAAACAACACAACAAAGGCACACAAACCGAAAAGAAAAACTCACGTTAATCTCGAGTAAATAATATCAATTTATTCGCCATCACTGATAGGTCACACGGGCGGTGGAATTCAACGTTACTTATTTCGACGCAAAATGGCCGTCACTAGGGCCGAAACTGCTCTCCACGTACGCTCACACGAGAGAGAGAGAGAGAACCGTACTATTGTTCCGCGCCCGGAGCCGCTCGCACGATAGAACAATAATGGTATGGTGTTGTTGGGTCGGGCGGTGGAAAGTAAAACTACCCGACGATAGCAACTTGATTCTTACCGTGACAACGGGCGGTGAGAGCTAGCGAATACTGTCTACAAATTTCAATATGGGGGGTCACAGCCCCGTCTCGCTTCGCCTAATTTCCGCGCTCTTTTCTCCTCTCTGTCTATCTCCTCTCTACCTGTTTCTATCCTCTGACTCTGTACTTTTCCTACTACTCTTCTATTTCCTCTCACTCTATACTCTCCTTCTTACTCCCTATTTCTCCTTATTCCTTACACAAAACGATTTCTTTTCTTTAGACACAAGTGCTCGAGGCGACTGTATACTACCGCATGGCGTGATGAAGAAGCGTTTTCCGATTTCCGTTTTCTTCATGAGCCTTGTCTCATTCTCTCTTTCTCACTCTTACGGCGGTATATAGGCGATAGACAAGGGGCGGTGTCACGTGGAATGCGCCGGTTTCGCCGGGCCGATGTTCGCTGCTGCCACCTGTTGCGCGCGCGATTTGAAATCGGTGGCCGAGCTAAGCATGCGCACAGTGGCGGCGCACAGTGGGCAAAAGTAAATTTTTCTGGACAAAAATCTGCCTACAAGTCAATTCTTAATCAATTTTGATCCAACACGACTAAAAATTTAGGTTTTTAAAAATACTTTCGGGGTACATTGCTTAAATTAATGAACTCATTTTTCTAACATTCAAAAGATAAACCTAAACCCATAAGCCATGAACCCATAAACCCTGAACCCAAGAACTTGTAGATAAACGCATAAAATCTAAAGCGATCAACACTAAACCCATAAACCATAAACCCAAGAATCCTATACCCATGGATACTGAACTCATAAGCCCTCAACCCACAAATATTGAACCCTGAACCCATAAGCTTTTAACCCATAAACCCATAAACTCTGAAACAAGACCCATAAATCATAAACCAATAAACCATATACCCATAAGCCATAAATCATGAACCCATTAACCATAAACCCATAAACCATAAACTCATAAACCCATAAACCATAAACCCATAAACCATAAACCATAAACCATAAACCCATAAACCCATAAAACATGGACCCATAAACCATAAACCTATAAACTATGGACCCATAAACCTATAAACCCATAAACCCATAACCCATAAACCATAAATCCATAAATCCATAAACCATAAACCACAAATTTTATCAGAAATTTTCGTGAATTTTTTTAAATTTAAAAAAAATTTAAATAACAAATTTTTCAAAATGTCATGAAAAAAATCTGAAAAAAGTCCCGAATTTTATCAAAAAAATATTTATTTCGGATGCCATTTTAGGAACCACCACGTTGAATTTTTTATTCCGGACCCTACCTATCTTTAAGTTTATGACTCGAAAACACTTTTTTATCTGTAAAAGGATGTGTATATTACCGGTTTCATATAAAAATTTTAGATCAAAAATATTTTCTTAGTCGAAAAATTGCATTTTTTTGCAAAAAATTGTTTATAACTTTTTAAGCATTAATGTTAGACAAATTCTGATACCATATTTTGAAAGAGTATAAAATTTTACGTCGAATATCATGTTTCTCAATTCTTTTTTAATTCAAATCATCTGAAAAAAAACTGAATGAATATTTAGTGAAAATTGACGACATTTGGGACTTAATGGGTTAAAAAAAGACGGACACAAGGAAAAATATTTTGGGTAATAGAAGTAAATCATGATAATGCACATAGAACCTGTAGGAATATTGTACTTAAACGAAATCAATTAAAAATTAGAGCGAACGTAATTATTTATAGTGGACTCATATAAACGTTGTTAATTAATTTATGCCAAAATTTAGTATTATACATTTATGGAAATAGTCCACCTGTAAACTGCAAACCGTCGGACCCGCCAAGTATGTATGAGAGAACCGAGGACCACTCCTGCTAGAGCAGCTCTAGACATTTCTTCACTTGTCATTACCAAAATGCGTAATATTAGATTATAGTAAGTTCAAAATTGAGAAAGAATAAGGAAAAATAGAGATGATAACTATGTACCATCGTTTCGAAAAAGGTCCACAATTTGTTTGCAAAAAAAAAGGTTTTATGGACATACATTGCACTCACAACGACGAAAAATAATGTTCGTACACCCGAGGTACGAAAAGTTCTATTATGTCAGTCAAGTTAACTTACGGATACTTGACTACAATAAGTTGATTTCAGTACTTTCTTGTGTTTAATTTATATAGAAGGATTAGTAAATTTGAATACATTTTTGAGAACAGTCATACAGTTATTTCGGAGAGCTATTTGCATTATTTAACTATCGATAATTGATTTCAAAACTTTCGATTGTTTAATTTACAATGAACAATGGGAATGCACTATATATACAATTTGTTGAGCATATATTGGTTCGAAGAAATAAAAGACTTTTCGCTAGTATTTATTTGATTTCTTTTACAAAATCATAAATATTATTATTTTATAGATTATACAGAAAAAACTCATACTTGCCTTATTTTATACTTTCGTAGAAAATTTTATTAACAATCTATTTGTTTTACTGATTGTTTTAAAAAAATATTTAGGCTTTCATTAAAGTTCTAGGAACAGAGTTTGACATGTTAAGGGAGAGGGAAGGTTAGAGAGAGAGACAGAGAGAGATAGATAGATAGATAGAATAGTA
Source organism: Torymus aiolomorphi (assembly GCA_036365515.1). NCBI lineage: Eukaryota > Metazoa > Arthropoda > Insecta > Hymenoptera > Torymidae > Torymus > Torymus aiolomorphi. The sequence continues at coordinate 86,028,436 of CM070876.1, forward strand.
TTTATTTGTAAAATACAAAAATGTACATTGTTTAAGTATAACATTTACATTGCTTATGAGTGAGAAAACAATTATAGCATATATTCTAATAATTTTAATATGATCTATATATATAGATATCACAGATAGCGTTCGTCCGGTACATTTAATATCAATTTTCTTATATTATACAGTAGGTACTTTCATAGCGACTAGTTCTATATTATTTTACACATAATTATAACAGACTGATTAATTAGGAATCGCATGAAAGTGATTACGTATCGCCGTCTTATAACTACAAAGACTCGGTAGAAATTTAATTTTGCTCGGAATCGAGTTCCAAAGTCGCGATCCTTTCGCTCTAAACGAATAAAGTTCTGCGTCTGTGCGTGACCCAGGAACCTCAAGGTCCCAAACAACACCCCTTACAGCATTTCTCGTAGAGGTTCTATTTTTATTCTTCACGAACAAGTTCGAAAGATATGGTGGTTGACCGATTCTAATGATTTTATAAAGTAGAAGCGCAGAGAAATAATTTCTGCGCTCCTCCACCGTTACCCAACCTATACGGAGTCTGTGAGAAGTGATGTGTTCGTACTTCCTTACGCCGCAGACATACCTCACACATGAATTTTGAAGTTTCTGGAGTTTCTTATTAAGGTCTACAGTGACGTCGAGAAATACTATTGAAGAGTAGTCGATGTATGGGAAGACAAGCGCATTTGCAAGCCGCTTACGCAGAGCCTCAGTGGTACTCGATCTAAAAAATCTGAGGCCGAAAAGAGCTCTATTACCGCGTTTGACAATGGACTCTACGTGATTTTTCCATGTGAGCTTAGAGTCCATGATTACCCCAAGGTTTTTGACCGTGTCGACGAAAGGTACGAACACTCCGCCCTCTATCTCAATTCCTGGCAGTTGCATCTCCTTAACATAATTGATGTTGTGATTAGATCCGAAAATAATGGCCTGCGTTTTTCCAACATTGAGACGAAGGCCGGAGGTTTCTGCCCATGCACCTACGGCTTGCGCAGCAGTCTTCAGATGCGCTATGTCTTCGGTTAGTTCATCCGTGGTCGTCTGTATGTAAATCTGTAGGTCATCCGCGTAGAGTATATGGTTAACGTGTTTATTGCTATTGTTGTTTGAGAGAGGAGCGTTCAGAAAATTTGGAAGGTCATTAATATACAAGCTAAACAAGAGAGGTCCCAGAACCGAGCCTTGCGGAACTCTAAGATTGGTATCCAGCCAATCTGATTGTCCATTTGTACGAGATATAACTCTTTGTGCTCTGCCGGCTATGTAAGATTTAATCCAGAAGAGCGCGGTTCTTGAGAAGGGTATTTTAGATAGTTTTTGGAGTAGTTTGGTAGGAGAAATTGTGTCAAATTCTTTACTGAAATCAAAGAGGAGGAGAATTGTAATAAGTTTCTTGTCACTGTCTATTCCAGCGCGGATATCTTCAGTTAATTTCAGAAGCGCGGTCTGAGTGCTGTTATATTTTCGGAAACTAGTCTGTAAAGGATCTAAAATTTTATTGGATGCTAGATAATCTGAGATTTTAGTGTGGACAATTTTCTCCAAGACTTTAGAGAGAAAGCTCAAGAGGACTATAGGTCGAAAATCCGTGGCCGAAGATGGTACAGCAGTCTTTTTTAGTGGCACCAAGTGAGCTTTCTTCCAAGTGCTTGGGAAAATGCCGTTGGATAATGATGTATTGAATATATAAGTTAGCATGGGACCGATAGTTGGGAGAGCTTTTAGAATGATGCTTTGTGGAATGCCATCCTCTCCGACAGCCTGCGAGGAGAAGTGGAAGACTGCTAGAACTACATCTGCGAGTGAAACCTCCTTAACGGTGAACCCATCATCTGCGGCAGAGGCTATAACACTCTCCATTCCCTCCTCGCTCTCGTCTTGAGAGACTGACATTGCAGCAAAATGTTCATTCAGTTCATTGGGCGTGAATCCATGCAGATCGTCTTTCTTTGTAGGCATAAGTCCGTGAGATCGGAGTTCCTTCCAGATATTTTTCTTGCCGTCTAGTGCATCGGAAATCCGATTTTGAAGATATTCCGAGCGTACCTGCTCTGTAAGACCATCTACATGCGATGCTAGGTGGAGGTATTGGTGTCTTAAGCTGTTATCTTGTGTTCTGTTGTATCGTTTACGTAGTGCATCACGTTTGTCGTAGAGTTGTGCGAGTTCAGCGGTAATCCATGGAGGGCTTTGCTTGGTTTTTGGAGAAAAAGTTTTTACTGGTGTTAATCGATCAATTGCCAACATAATATTTCCGCTAAGAGACGACAACTTAGTCTCTATGTCTTCGCGATCAAGCTGCGACCAGTCACAGTTATGGAGTATAGCATTGAGTTCTGTTGCATCGATTGATTTATAGTTTCTGTAGGAGAAAGATGAAGATTGAACTGTATTGATTGTATGCGTTTTAATTTGTACGTCTATGATGTTGTGGTGGCTGTGAAAGGTGGCAGCTTGATTTTCAGCACTCAGGATTTCATCGTTTTGATTGACTAGGATAGCGTCTATCCATGTGTGAGATTCAGATTTGTGATGAGTCGCGCCATGTTTCACAATTTTTAGAGAGAGATCTTTAGCAAGTTGTTTTAAAAATTGAGCATCACCGTTAGTTGAAAGCAGATTGGCGTTAAAATCCCCCATTATGATCTTATGGCTATAATCATCAACGCAAGAAGAAAGTTTGTCAATAAAATCCGTTCCCTTCGTCCAGGGAACGTGCGGAGGTCTATATACGACAGCTACGAGTATGGGAGCCGCATCTCCTTCTTGCACGGAGCAGATAAAATATTCCGGGATGTTAGGTTTACCCGTTTTTGCGTCAATGGTGGTGTTGGAGATTACCAGCACCTCTGCTTTTAGACTATTGTGAACATACAAGGCAATCCCCCCACCGTCTCGATTACGGTCGTGTCTAAGTATTGAAAAACCCTCGATATCAACCAGTCTGCTCTCAACGACGGAACTCAGGCGCGACTCTGCAATCCCAAAGAGGCGGAAGGAAGGGCGCTCGCGAAGGAAAAGACGAAGGCTTTCAATATACTTCGTAAGTGAGGTGATATTAACAAATCCTACCTTTAAACCCTCACGCTCAAGTTTGTCGGAGCCTTTGCGGCTTAGTCAATTTGTTGCAGGAGTGTCATTTACAATACTGTTGCGGTGTTTGGCTTCTGCGGTGCCATATGACTCCAAAATCGTGCTAAGATCTGATACAGATTTGATAACGTGTGATTCTAAACCCTCTTTCAAACGTACGAGGAACTTGCCACCTCTGTGCCACACAAACTTAAAACCGAGTTTTTTCGCGATAGCTTTTAGAGTCATAAATTCCTTATATATATTTGATCTTAATGCCTCATTGATATAAATATTCGTGTGGAACAGATGCTTTGCGAGTTCCTCGCCCAGTGCAGATACGTTTAGTCGGCGATGTTAAAGCGTGTAAATGATGTATTAGCCCGCATAATTTCATTAGTTTTTTCAGCACTCGCAAATCGAACAATTAAAGGCGGAGGTCTAATGGTTTGTGCTTTCGGTTCAGATTCAGATTCGGTGCCTTCAGAGTCTACCCTGGAGGTCCTGTTTTTCATGGGATTTTCAATTTGCCTAACACATACAATATCGTTCTTATCAAAGGAAGGCAGCACTGTGCTAAAAATTGCCTGAACAACGTCCAAGGGGTTTATTTTAGCCCGTGAGCAATCCATAATCCCCGAGACAATTAACTCTGTCTCTTGAGCATCATTGCTGTCTTCTTTATTACCATGAGTAACAATTTTCCCTCCACGAGTAGACGCTGAGTGGCGCTTCTTATCAGCATCGCGGATGTTTCTACGTTGCGTTGGTTGTCGATTTTCGTGAATTTGAGGAATAGTTTCACTATCGTTTTGAACTTCTTTGATATGCCGCACGTCTCTGAGCGATACCATCACAAGCGATTCGTCTTTATTAAAAATGCTGGTATTGTTACAGATATAGTCATTGTCATCTTTTTTTTTAGATACTGCTGGTTTAGAGCTGTCAATTAATTTCAGAATCTGCCCTATAAGAGCATCGTTTTCATGTATTAGCTTCGTTTGGTCAGAGTGTAGTGCATCAAGTTTAGTTGCTTGTCCATCTATTTTCATTTCAAGTTGCGACAGTTGAACAGTAAGTTTGGTTACTGCGTCTGCTATTGTTGATGTGCATGTTGATGTGTTGAGTGGAACATTATTAATACTATTACTGCTGATGGTATCTAGTTTTTTAAGTGTCAGTGATTTAAAATCGTCGATAGTTCTCGTTAGTTACTCAAATTGCTTACTGAATAGGTCGAGCATTGATGCTGGCAGTGTGCAGTGCTGCGGAAGTTTAGGCGCGACTGATGAAATATTGCAAGTTTGGATATTATTTGTAGTTTTCTTGTTGGCTGTGACGGTGGGAGTAGAGAATGTGGTATCGATAATTGATTTTTCAATTAAACTCGTATTGGATGTGATATCGTTTTTCTTGACTGTATTATCTAGAGTTGATTTTCCATTAGAATTAGTGCTGGATGTGTTGTTAAGTATATTCTTATTAATTATTTTATTTACTGCACTTCTTTTTATTGCACTACTGCTAGCATTAATTGCACTGTCTTTGCTCAAATTTTTACTGAGCACATGATTATTTTTAGTTTTATTTTTATCGCACTCCTCGCAAATTAAAGAAGCTTTCCCCGTTTTCCTCATTGTTTGACAGAGGTCGTGATATGCTTTCAGACATATGTTGCACCTTTGCAGGATCGCAACTTTGCGTTCTCTTTTCTTGCATTTTGAACATGACATTGGTAATATATTCTGATCTGCACGACCCATGTCTATGTATGATGCTAACCACAAATCAAATTTCGCTTTCGTTTGACGTCACAATAATTATAATAATATTTTATCTATTGTTATGATATCAATAATAATAATAGTAAATAAAAATTATAATTAATCGCTGCCATTTAGTGTGCGATACTATTAGTCTGCAGCAGAAGGTATAGTATAGGCTGAGGAAACCTACTTGTGAGTTGAGATACTCCCTTTGTCGGAAACTCTGGAAATTCCTCCTCCCTCTCCTCGTTAAAGCTTGGTGGATCAAGGCTCCGTTTGCATGCAGCGACTGAAGAATGATAGCTGATTTGATAGCTGCTTCACACGTAGAGGATGTTTGCTATGTGTATTGGCCTTGTGTGCTAGAGAATTCCTGGCAATTCCTAACCTCTCACAGATCAAGCGAATTTTGTTAGGACTCCTGTGCTTCTAATAATAAAGCTTCGCAGTTTGTGCTCCGTGTCCATGGAGCCTGCAGGAGTCCAAGCTGTTCTGTAATGATTTTACTCCCACAAGTCGGTTAATATGTGAATAAAAGCGACTTACTTGGGAGTCTATGCGAAGAGCGTCAGTCCTTACCGGAAGAGAGAGAGAGAGAAAGAGAGAGAGAGAGAGAGAGAGAGAGAGAGAGAGAGAGAGAGAGAGAGAGAGAGAGAGAGAGAGAGAGAGAGAGAGATTTTATTTGCCATCTCGGCAAAAAATATAAAATACATGGCGAATGTATATTGCGAGTAACAGCAAAATTAAAACAAAAATTCATAAATAAATCAAATAAAATACATAATATAAAAAAAACATAAATAAAAATCATTTGCAAAGTCAACAAAATTAGTTAAAAAAAAATTATAAAAATTTAAAACGCTATACTACAATAAAGACATAATTTTAGTCATACCAGGGCTAACATTACATACATAAAAATAAATAAATAAATAAATAAATAAATGTAAATGTAATTTACTGTCACCAGGAACCCGTTTTATTTTTAATTTTTATTTTTAATTTTTAATTAAGTTTTAATTTTTAATATTATTTTACTAACCCTAAAATCACAGTTTTTATATTCCTAAAATAATATCACAGTACGAGGCCAATCGGCGAAGTCAAGTTTGACATTACGTTTAAGGTCGGCTACTTCGGGTCCCCGTACTGATGGCTCCCTGAACCCAGAGAGAGAAAGGGAGAGGGAGAGAGAGAGACAGCGAGGGGGAGAGGGAGGGGGAGGGGGGGGGCAGCGAGAGAGAGCGAGAGATTGAATCGTTTATTAACGCCTTGGGGTTTGACCCCGCCTGGCGCTTAAAGAATAATACATAGTATATAACAATATAAAAATACAACTATATAAGATATATGTGGAATATTAAATAAGCGGACGCTGACGAACAAGATTTGTTAATATTGGTGTTTATTAACTTGCCGACGTTTCGGGAGTTTCGGGTTACTCCCCTCTTCAGGGCTACAATATAGTTTACAAATAGTCAGTTACAAACAAATAAATTAGGTATAAAGTTGTAGAAAAATATAAATAATAGAATACCATTTTTAATAAATTACGTCACATTAAAGTTCGTCAAAGATTTTTGAGTTCGAACGCGATCTCAGTACGGAAAGAAAAGGCCAAACTGTGAAAAAGTGTACGGATATTGAATCTAGTTAGTAATACTATGGAACATTAGGAAAACTTGTTTTGTCCGCACAATTGAACTTACGCCAAACTCTGTCCTCTCCACTCATTATTGCTCCGCTACTCCTGTTGTTGGTAATTGGCGTGCGGAACAAAACTAGAGGGAAATCGCAAAAGTCCGACGAAATTAAGACACTATTGACTTTAAGGAGGGTGGGAGAAGGGGAGAGAGGTAGGAGGCGTACGGAACGGTAGGGGAAAGGCGGCTATACTCAGCCCGTCTTATCCAGAGAAATGAGTAGAAATAGAGAAAAATGTGGAAGCGAATCTCATCGAATAGAATATGGAAGTAAATAGTTAGGAAAATTAAAAGCATCTGATTAGCCGGTACAATATTGTTTTATAAGATCTATCGTTTTTTTTTATATGAATTTTTTAGGAAATTTAAATCTTGAATGCAGTTAAGGGTATTGTCATGAAAGTAAATTTTTAGCATTTCTGAAAAGGAGCGTTTGTAAAAATTCTTTTCCGTGTCTAAAATGTTAACTTTTCCGAAGTCGATTTTGTGTCCCGTTTTTTCCACATATGTCGCTAGAGCAGATTTTTCTGAGCATTGTTTAACGGCTCTAATATGCTCATTAGTTCGAGTCTTTAGTTTCCGTTTACTCATGCCTATTTATGTGGAAGTACAATCATGGCATTTTATTTGATAAACAATACCACTCGTATGCATCTTATCTAAACGGTCTTTGCCTAAGGTTATTAAATTGTTGAATTTGTTTACGGATTGGTATATGGGGATCGTGTTATGTTTATGTAGGATGCGATTTTTGGAGTCAGATGCTTGATGAAAGGAAGGACTACTTTGTTTTTTAGAAATACAGAGCGGGGAGTTTTTTCTTCAGTGTGTGTGTTCTTAGCGATGACTTTGAGAAGTTTCGAAATATATCTGTTAATAATGTTTGACGGATAGTTATTACAGAAAAGATAGTGCTTGATAATTTTTAAGTTTTCTTTGTGGAACTGCGAGTCTGAGAGTTTTATAGCTTTGTCTATTAAACTATATATTATGGCTATTTTCTGCGTTTTTGGGTGGTGAGATGAAGCTGTACTTTTTCTGAACCAGTTTGTGATGATTTTGTTGATCCCGTTCTAACTCAAAAATCTTTGACGAACTTTAATGTGACGTAATTTATTAAAAATCGTATTCTATTATTTATTTTTCTACAACTTTATACCTAATTTATTTGTTTGTAACTGACTATTTGTAAACTATATTGTAGCCCTGAAGATGGGAGTAACCCGAAACTCCCGAAACGTCGGCAAGTTAATAAACGCCAATATTAACAAATCTTGTTCGTCAGCGTCCGCTTATTTAATATTCCACATTAATACTACGAACGACTATCTCACTCAAAAAATTATATAAGATATAATTGCGATATAAAAAATCTGACAAGATATATAAATGATATATGAATATAATGAGATATAAAAATGTAAACAGGATATGAGAAGTGTAACAAAATATAAAAGTGTAACAGGATATAAAAAGCGATGTAACGGCGAGTATATGAGTGAAGATAAATGATGAGCAGTGTAACAATACGAGGTATAAAAATAGAAAATATAAATATTACAATAAAACATTTAGAAGACGCATGAAAATTCATAGAAGGATGAAAGGCGCATATTGAAGACGCTGGCGGGAAGGACAACCTTGATCACTAAAGCCGAGCGTGAGGGATGGCTAGCAGGCTCCGCGATAGCCGCTCATCTTGTACACGTCGCGCCCAGTCAGCCATGTCCCTTGCGAAGAGAGTGTCGAAAAAAGACCTCTTAAAGGAGCTAGTGCTCGAGGTGAAAAGTTAATGACGCTGATTGAGTTTAAGAGGGACATGGCTTCCAGGGTAAATGAGTGCTTGAGAGCTTCTGTGTGCGACGTGCGCGGTACGAAGGCCTCTGGCGGGTGACTCTCTGAGCGGTGTACAGTCAGATCGATCGATTGGCTTCGGCGGAAGCGCTTGGAAAGATAGGCGGGGGTGTCATTAGCAATCACGGAGTAGGCCAGGGTGCCTATAAAATATTCTCGACGTCGGGTGGCGGAAAGCCAGTGCATTCCGAGCAGGTGAGGGGGGAACGTGTGCTAAGAACGGGAGACGACCGTCGATGAAACGTACACAGGCCCTCTGAGTGACCTCGCTTTTTCTTATGCGTGTATTGTCGAGGTGGTGGTAGAATATACACATATAGTCGAAACGTGGGAACACCAGGCTCTCCACGAGGGTTTTTCTCAGCGATCTAGAGAGTGAGTGGCGATGAAAGCGCAGAGTATGGAGTGTACTGTAGACCCTTCGAATGCAATTTCCAGTTCGAGTGCAATTTCCAGTCGAGGGTTGGCGTGATTATAACATCAAGGCTACGTACTTCAGAGACGTACGGTAGCGCGTGGCCATCAATCATGACTCTTGGGAGAGTGGTGAGATCGAGTTTGGTGGTGTAGAGCTCGCTTCCAAGGATCATGACTTTGGTCCTGAGAGGGTTTAGGAGCAAACCTTTCTCCCTGGCCCAGTCTGCAACTGCTTGATCATCGATCGAGGCGCGAGCGATGGCTTGGTGGATGTTCAATGGTAAAAAGTGGGAGTAGACCTGCGTGTCGTCGGCGTAGATCATGATCCGGGCGAATAACAGTGCTGCGGGATAATCATTGATATAAATGGCAAATAACAAGGGTCCTAGCAGCACACTACCTTATGGGATACCTGACGACGCACGAAGCCAGTCCGAGATAGAGCCACCTTCGTCTGTAATAGCCTGAAGGCGATCGGCGAGGTAGCTGAAGAACCATCGTAGCGCATGGTCAGACATGTTAAGGGCTCTTAGTTTGGTGAGCAGACGCGCGTGAGGGATGGAGTCAAATGCCTTCGAAAAATCGAATAGAATTAGGATTGTGAGCATTCTATCATCGATGGCTTGCCTGACACCCTCAAGCACGCCTAAAAGGGCGGTTTGAGTGCTGTGCCCTCTTTGAAAGGCTGCCTGGCGCGGATGGAGGAGGTTATGTACCTCGAGATAGCCGAATAGCTGGTCGTGGACCAGGCGCTCAAGCACCTTGGAGCATTCCGAAAGAAGAGCGATGAATCTCGTATCGGATGGCGTTTTGAACGTTTTGGTTTTAGCTAGCGGGCGTATAGGGGCTTTTTTCCACTCTGGTGGAAATGAAGCATTGATAATAGATGAGTTAATGAGCGAGATAAAATTTGTGAGGGCTGTTCTCATGGCTAGCTTAATCATCTGCGCGGTGATGCCGTCAAGGCCTGACGCTTTCGAAGTGGAACGATTTATGGCCTGGAACACTTCCAATTCGGTGACTGGGCGCAGGCAAAACTGGAGATTGAGGGCAGTGCACAACGTCTGCGAGGCTATTGTGTCGCAATCGTATTCTGTGATGGGGGGGTGACGGTTTCCTATTGCTGAGAAGTGGGTGTTTAGGGCTGCCGGTTCAAAATAGCGGAAGGGCGAGAGTGTGCTGGAGCCCGACATACGGAGACGCCTGAGTTCTCTCCATTTGGCTTCCGGAATGGCAGCTTCTTCGCAGAGCATTTGATGCACGCGCGCGAGCAGCGCGGAAGCTCTGCAGGTCTGCTGTTGTGCCTGAGATGTGAGCAGTTCGGTAAGCACAGTCACGAGTGCGCATGAGCGCACGAAGTTCAGCGCTCACCTGGGTTTGCGGCGGGAAGAGAGAACGATCGAGCGAAGTGGTGCGCTGGCATGGAAGGCAGAGACGATGGCTTTTGTTAGCCATCGCTCGACCTCAGATACATCCGTGGGGCACGGGCCCATGACAACTCCAGCTGAGGTAGAGCAGGTGATGAAATGGAGGGGTGGATGGTAATTCTGATAGACAGCTGAGGAGTACGGTGTCGAGTATTTCGGGACGGAGCTTTTTGAGGTTGCGAGAGGGAATGGACTTAGTGAGAGTGGGAGGGTTTTTGCATGGGAGGATAAGGTCGATGAAGTCATGGGTTGCTATGAACGGTGCGGTGGATTTAGAGTAGTTTGATATTGGATATGGATTTTTAGTGATGAAGAGGTCGATCCAGGTATGAGAGTTGTTCCACAGTTGATGATGCGAGGGTGCAGATGGGATAAGATGGAGTGAGTGGAGATCTATGAATGCTTGGAGTTTAGCTGAGTTCGTTGCGGTGGAGATGGCCATATCGATGTTAAAGTCCCCGTTGATGATGACGGAGCTGAAGTGGCGGAGGTATGTGGAAAGGCTGGATAGGAATTCGAGTGGGTAGTCGGAGGGTGGTCGGCGATAAATCGCGACGAATAGGATTTTTGTGAGAGTGGTGGTTACTTGGAGGATGAGATATTCCGGCTTGTTTTCGAATAGCAGTTCGGAGGCGGCGAAAATTTCAACGGCGAAATCGTCACGCACATAGACACCTACACCGCCACCGTCCATCCCCTTCCGATCTGCACGATAAAAATTGAAGCCGTCGAGGCTAGGGTGAGAGTCGTCCATACTTGGGTGCAAAAAGGTTTCAGTAACTGCGATGATGTCATATCGAGTGTCTACACACTTAGTCTCGAGCAGTGCGAAATGAGAAGGGGATAGGCGGTTCACATTGATGTGGCCTATAACTAGTTCGCTGGGGTTAGGTTTAGGTTTAATGAGCGAGTGTCACGCTGCCGCATTCGCATTTACAGTCGGATTCGCATTCGCTTTTGCGCTAACAAGCGTATCGACATCGGCCTCACAGGTGACCGGGATTAACTCACTGTTACGGGCTGGACGCATGAATACGGTAAGGTTCCTTTACCATAGGCCGAAGATGGCCAAGCTGCTTGTGATGAGCAGACGCGTGTCTCAAAAGCTTATGGACAGTGTCAGGCCACAGCGCATTAACCGAAAGCTTTGCAGCTCCGCCGGCTCCAAAGATAGCCTGGCTGTTAAGATTCTTGAGGCCAGGGGTCTTTCGGAAGATATCGTCACGAGTTTCCGGGCAAGCAACTCTGCATGTTCCTCTGTACGTTCCGCGAGGGCCGGCGAATTCCACGCCCGTCAGCCGACGACGAATGGCACGTGCTGCTGCAGCTTGAGTGCGGTGAGAAGAGTGGCGGGGAGTTGAAAGGGCTTGTGTCGCACTGCCGTAGGAACCCCACGCACGATGATCCCGCGTGCGTCATCGAGCGAGCGATAAGCTTTAGCTTCTCGATTGGCAGCGCTGTTACGAGAGACGCTCTCATGCACCACAACAAAGTCGGCATCGACACCAGACCTCAGCGCCTGCTGGTTCTGCACGACTTCATCAACGCGAGAGGTGAGGGTGTTTAGTGCACGCGAGGTATTTATTAGAACGCGCGAATTTTCGCCGAGCACGGTGGAGTTCGAGGCGTGAGAATTTTTGAGTTATGCAAGTGCAGCGGCATTTGAGTCATGCGACCTCTTTATCAAGTGGTAGAAAACTTGCATGTATGCAGGTGCTCCTTGGAGAGCAGCTCTGATTGAGCCATCTGCATAGAGCACGTGGAAAAGGGCGCCTGCATCAATCCCCTGATCAATCTCATGAATGTCTGCTAGCGAGGCCGTCGATGGGACAGCAGCAGAGGTAATACAGGAGGCCTTAGGCATAGGTGTGATGGAGGGAAAGGAGTAGAGGCGCGCCTCTTTGAAGAGAGTTGGCCTGAGGTGGGCGTGGCCGATTGCACTGGCTCGTTGGTGATGGGCGAAGATGATAGCGCGGCCGCGGCGACGAGTTTAGCGGTACCGCCTACGCCCTCAGAAGCAATGGTGCAACCTGTAGCAGCGATGCAAAGGGCCGGTGGCAGAGAGGCACGCGCGATAAAGTAACGCTTACAATCAGCACAGAGTGCAAGAGCTGCGTAGAGAGAAAGAGAGAGAGGGGAGAGAGAGGTTGCGTAGTCATATGAAAATAATTCTTTTAATTCTTTTAATTCTTTTAATTCTTACAGATTCCAGGAAAAACTTGTACTTTATTTTATACTTTTTTTATTTTATACTTCCGTAGAAAGTTTTTTGATTTTTATTTTAAAGTACTTTTTAGTTTTGATATATGATAAATCAAATATATTTTCGAGAAAAAAATGTTGATGCTTTCTTTTTGAAGGAAACTTTTTCATAGATTCTGTAGATATTTCAAAATAATTATTGTTAAAAAGAACATTGGTTTTCGTAAAAAAATTTAGAAAGATTTTGAATATAGTTTGCAAAAGTTAAGCTGATTGTTAGCAAGAAATTACATATATGGAATACTAAACCAAACTTATTCTTGCCTAAGTTTTCACTTTTGTGAAAAAAATTTTTAGAGAGATTTTACAAACTTTTTAAGAGTAAAAGCACATTAAATAATGTTTATTAAGTATAAAACTATACGTTAATTGATTTCACAACGTTTTGGATTTAACTTTCAGTATCCGCGTGAAAGGATCGAAATGTATTTCGACTTTATAGAACACAAAAATTTATTATTAATTCGTAGGATTCCTTTTCATAAAATTAAACGAAAATAATTTTTAAGGATTGCGTAGGTTTCGGAGAATAATTGTTATGGTTTCCGAAAAAAAATACTTACGATTTGCAAAAGTTTTTCTATAAGGATTATAAAGGTTCTCGAAAATAATTTCACGTTGCTTGCAAAAATTTTTAAAGGATTGTCGAGATTTTGTAATTTAATTTATCAAAGGATTGTTTAAAATATGTAGTGATAGACCATTTTTTGGAGATATTTTGTAGAGAAAATAATGAATTATTTATAGAAATGATACTGTTATTGAAATGTACGACTTTAATGAATATAATACTACAGATAAGAAAAATGATTTTTGTAAGAAAAAGAAAACATTTTCATAGCAACTTTACAAGCAAATATTGTAAAGAGATAAAGAGATAATTTGAAAATGAGAATGAGATACTGCTGATAACAAAAATCAGTTTTGTGAAAAATAGAAAATCTTTTTATAGGGATTATAGAAAATACTTAAAAAAATAGTTTTTTAAAAGTGTTTTTTAATTGTTTGAAAAGTATTTAAGCTTTCAGCTAAGCTCTTTGTAGAAAGTTGGCCAGATGTTGAGAGAAAGATTGTTTGAATAAAAACATTGAATTTTTATTAGTATTTTAAACAGAGAGTTTAAAGTTGTTAAGAGAAAAAATAACAATAATATATCTTTTCTTTGTAGCTATTGCAAGGAATAAAAGAAAAATTAAAAGTTTAATTTATAATTACAATTGAAATCTCTGGAATCACCTGATTCTCCTGCTTTTATAAAACTAGAAGCACAAAGTTGGCTAAGAAGTTGAGTTCTCATGTCAACTACCATTTCCATAGCACCAGGTGGTTCAAAGATTTTTACAAAATTCTCTTTCTCATCCACTTTCTCTTAAATCACCTGATCCTCTGGCCTTTACACAATCCGAAGCTCAATGTTTGCCACGAAGTTGAGCTCTCATGTTAACTACCCTTACGTAACAGCACCTGATACTAAGTTTTTTCACAAAACCCTCTTATGCATCCATTTGCTCTTGCTTTTTGCCAAATTATTATTACATCGTTTTTCTTTATTGTACACGGATACAATAACACTGACATTCAATGATTATAAATTATAATCAGGTTCTGGCTTAGTATTACATTGTATACTTATATTAAGATTCTTCTGCTTCTATATCCGACTGATAGATTGATCGATCCTCCTTCATAACTAAAGTCACAGGTTCTGAGCCAACTCCCATAGGTAGTTTTTTTTTTTTTATTTATTAACCAGAGTAATACAAAATTACATTACAAAAGTAGTCCAGCAGAGGAAGTCACTTCCTGTATGCTGGTCTGGTATATATAATAAACTTACAAGCTAAACTTACAATCTAATACATTTCTTTTAGAGCGTATTTGTTTACTTCCCTGTAACTTGGTTACAGGGAGAAACAAATTTCAAATATAAATAAAACTATGTCACTACCACTCTCACCAATATCTTATTAGCATAGATCTCGCAGTTGTAGGTGTTTCTGTTGTTGCATTCTTGTTTCTTGCATAAATTATCCTTTCATGTTTGTTGAGTTGAGCTGGGCATGTAAGACCAACTGCACAAGTGACCCTATAATGAGGGAACATGTCCCTCTGTTGGTTACTCGAATCGCATTTACAGTTAGATGTGAAGACTATTTCATCCATTCCTACTATATCCTTGTGTTTTGGTTGTGCATCTAGTGGGTACATTGAATTAATAAAAGTTTGCTTGCCTCTGATTCCTTTATCAAAATAAGAAAGTGCTTTGTATGATCCTAGGTAGTTAATATCACCATATGTCATACGGATGTTGTTTGTAGTTGTTTTGTTTCCTGGTTCTGTTGTTACTTGTTTTTGTAGTAATTGAATGCTGTTTTCATTAGCTATATTGTCAATCATATCATATATTTCTTCTATACCATTATGTTCTGTTTTGGTGGGTTTTTTATTTTTTCCTTGATTTTCAGTTGTATCAGTGCTTTTTAAGAAATGGGTATGCTTAATTCCACGTGTTTTAGGATCATGGCAATAAGGACCATTTTTGTTGTATGTTTTTGTTTGTGGATTACTGTTCGAGTTGGGCCACTTAGTAAATTTCCTTATAAAAGAATATACTTTTTTTGGTTGTTTAATTTTTTCTTCCGTTTCTGTAGTAAATAGCTCGATTATGCTATCTGCGATTATGTTTATATTTTGTAAGTATCTATCATTATTGAATTTTTTTTAATGTGGTGTAGTTATAATTTGTCATTCGTTGGTGTGAGTGTAATTGGTGTCGTATGCATTTGGTTATCGAGCAGATGTATGTTCTAATATCTAATAATAATGCGTCAAGCATAGTCTTATCCACATGGACTTCCGATGTTAGACAGTCATACTTAACGGTTGTTTTCCTTCCTTTATATTGTAATATTAGGGCATAGCCTTTTCTAGTGTATTTTACTTCATGTAAGATTGTTCTGATTTTATTGCAGTCTATTCTAATTTCTTCCCTTGTTGTGTGTTCATAACTTATTGATCTGAATTTATTTTTATCCATTCTCTTAGTTTAATTTTTCTGTCGTTTTTGTTTGTTAGTGTTTTGAGATTGTTAGGCAGACTGTTATAACAAGTAATGTCCCTTATATAACTGATCTTGTTACTTATTCTTTTGTTTTGTTTTGGAACTATGATGCATTTCTTTCTCGTGATGATATTTGAATTTATAAAGTTACCTTTTAAATCTTCGTAATGATATAATAGAGATTCGTAAGTGAATTGTTGATCTAAATTTAGTGGCTGTTTTTCATTTAAAAAGTTATTTTTGTGTATTATTTTGAGAATTCTGTACTGTAGAGTTTGAAGAATTCTAGTTATGTTTATGTATGCTCCTTCCCATGCAATTATGCCATAAGACATGATACTATGAAAAAGAGCGTAATAGAGCACCCTTAGATTTTGTTGCGATAGTATTTTAGTGAGTTTATAAAAAATAAAGATTAAATATTTTGATTTATTATAAATATTTGTGATATGGTTTTCCCATCTCATGTTACTATCAATGGTTATTTCTAGGTATTTGGTACTTTCAACTCTTGTTATTTGTTTTCCTTGTATACAGATATTTAAATTTCCCGGAGTGCTGTTTCGTGTACTTCCAAATTCCATGTAAACTGTTTTATCAATGTTTAAGTATAGTTTGTTTAGAGCCAGCCAGTTTGATACTTTATTTAAGTATAGGTTCATTTTTATTTCTATTTCTAGCCATGATTTTTCTTTTACAATTATTGCAGTGTCATCAGCAAAAGCCAATATTGATATTTCTGGTATAGTTTGAAACATGTCATTTATGTAGATAATAAATAATAATGGTCCTAATATTGTTCCTTGGGGGACTCCCATTTGTATTGAATCGAATTTGCTATATAAATTATTTACTTTTACTCTTTGTTTTCTATTATCTAAGTAGCTTTTTAGTAGTTTGTAAACTATTCTTGCAGTTTTTTTCTTGCAGTACCTGAACTATTTGTTTTAATAATTTGTTTTCTACTTTGTATTTTTCATTTTCACTTAGTTCTTCATAGATGGTATCATTTAGTGTTTTTCCTTTATTTGACTCTAAATTTCAGTTAATATCTCTTACTTCTGTAGTTCCCTGTCTTCGCCTTTGTATTGAGCTATAAAAGCAGCAGCAGGTCCTTTCAGTTAACCATATGGTAATTTTGAGGTTAGTGCAAAGTTAGGGTGATCTTGGCAGATGATAAATGAGTTGCTTAGAAATTTCACAGGCAGACCAGCGTTATATTTTGTAACTACTTCGTGTGTGTGTTGAAATTCACCACATAAAATACACACTACTTCACCAACTTTTTGAGTTGAGTGACATTTATAGAATTTATTTAACGTAGCATCGGGTAGCAAACGCCATGTTGATGACGTAATGATATAATAACTTGATAGTTTACCTTTAGAAATCATAAGGTCAGTAAATCATCTATAATTAAAATCCCATTAAGGCCGAATCCATATCAAATCAGGTGGACCGCGTATGCCTATGTCACCGATCATTTTGGAATTAAAGTATTCATGTTCTTCTCCAAAAATTATTTGACCCGTATATTTTTATTTTTTTGTTGCATCAAAATTTTATGCGTTCAGCAATGGCAAAAAATTCCGAGAAAAACCTTACTTAGAAAAAAAATTTTTCAATGTAATTTTCGAACCGCTACTGCTTCACCAGTTTTTAAAGCTTTTTAGCGTGTAACACATAATTTCACTAAGGTTTGAGCCCTCTTTCACGTTCTTTATGTTTTTTTTTGTCCTGATAGAGGACCTAAATACCTATCTAGACGTATTTGTGAAATTCCCGACCCGTGCCCAGGAATAGCGATCATTAATGAGATAATACACAAACAAATTTTTCACGCCTAACCCTTACATATAGTCAATGGTATAACAGTCAATATAAAGGTTTTTATCTTTGTGCGTAAGCAATATACAAGTACACATAGTATCTGTTGTATTTTTTATTTTTGTCTTTTAGATTTTTTATTTTTATGTCTACCTTTCTTTTTCTGCTTCATTGTTCTTACTTCAGCAAGGGGACAATCAGCGGTCTTTGCTGTTAAACAATGTACTTTATCATTGCACGTTCCATAAATGAGTTTTCTGAATTCCAGGATACTTAGGAGTAGCAAGCCAATCAACATTTTTTACTTTTCTAAACTCTTCTACGTCAATGTCTTTTAAATGTATTATTTTAATTGCATCTATATATTTTTGAAAGTGCTCTACAAAATCATTAGCATTTTGAATGGATTTTTCATGGGGACCTTGAAGATTATGCGAAGTAGCATAATGCTTTATAAGTCCACCCACACGATCTACAGCTCCTTTGCCGTGCCCAGTAGCAGAGAACAACCATTTTATATCAAATGGTGCTCGTTTTAATTCATATAATTGAAAGCGATTTTTAAAGTGGCTAGCGGCGCCATCTGATACAATGGTAATTTTTTTTATTGAATCACGACAATTGTCTTTCAAGTAGATTATAATGTTTTCTATTGCTAGAAAAGCATACGCTGAATCATGTTTTCGGTCATCACTTATGAGTGCGAAACTTTGTGTCGAATCCCCTTGATAAGATACTGCTGTGAAAATAGAAATTTGATCATTAACCCAATGATTTCCTTGAACAGCTTTATTTTGAATTACATTCCAGTTTTCAGCGAAGTCTATTTGAAGAACTAAATGATGTGGGTCTTTTTTAGCATTTTCTCTTTCTGCTTTTATAGCTTTGCGTTGTATATTTTTTACATACATGTGAGTACTAATCTTCATGGTCCAAACCGAAAGTTACTCTTTAAAAGCAGAAATTGGCACTGTTTTTCTAATCAAGTTACCATTTTCCCACAAAGCATACGTAATTTCTTCTGTGCTTTCTACATCTTGCAGTTTTAGAACATGAAATGTAATTCCGTTACTGCCTGGACAAATTTTACATTCCTGAAAATAACATAAAACAGATGGCTCAGAACACTTTGTTGCGTTTATTATTTCTGACCGAAGTTCATCCAACTCTGTAATGTTACTCCCTCTGAAATTAATCAAGGTCGTAAGAAATAAATCATAATTTGCGCAATAGATACCGAGATAAACTTCTTTGATGGGGCTAAGTAAAACATATTTTGGTCGCAAACTATAAAACTTCGTTTTACCAATTTTTAATTCCGGATAATCATTTTTGAATGCTTTATACGTTGCTTTCAGACTTTGAGTAAGAAAACGTTTAACTTTCTTCTCTTTTTTATCATTTATTTTAACGGTAATAACGTCACTCTTATTAGGACTCTGTCTTGAACAATTAAAATCGTCATTTATATAATATTCCATAACAATTTGTTCGTACCTTTCGTCAATTGGATGGCCTGTGTATGCTTCTGGTTCTGAATAAACTCCCTTTTCTTGTGCAATACTTTTCGCTCTTTCTATCATGTACAATGTTATGTCTGGAAATAAAGATAAAATTTCATTTTTCGTTGAGGATGAGGGTAGCAAAGTCAGAATTTTTACTTTTTCTGATACCGTAGAACACTTTTGCAAGGCTAAACCAACATTTTGTACCCATTCTGTACACCGGCATGCAGTTGATTCGTTTGCTTTTATAGAAACGTCATAAACATTATTCAACTTCACATCGAGGGCATTAGACAATGTTGAAAGTATATTTTTCGTTTTCTTTTTTACGTAATTTTCAATTGATTTTTCACGTATAAGATTTTTCCTCTTAAGTGGCGATACACTTCCTGAGAAAAATGTACTTATTTTATTATTAAATTCTTTCACGCGTTCTGGAGTACTTGGCAAAAAATCTTCATCTCTATCGATTCCGTTGTCGATAAAATTATCATCCGTTCAAAATTCATTGTCAGTGCTAGTCACCAATTCTAAAGCATGCTCGTAACAACGATATGTAGAGGGGGTCAAAGGTAAATCAGATCCTGATTTACCTTCAAGAGAAGCTTCAATGGATGAGCAAGATTCTCAAGTTGTTTAAAACGCACGGAATTAGGTTCGTAGAAAATTTTTTTGTGCTTATTTAAAAAATCTGCACATTTGATTCTCTTCGTTGAATAATTTTGAGACATCGCAGTTAAGTTAATCAGGTGAAATATTTAATAATTTTCAAAAATATGATAGTTTTAAAAAATACTGGAGGTGTACTTATAGCAGAAACCGAACTTTTCTTGGTACATAAAAGATCTAACGATAGCCATCTAACGGACTAATGTATAAGTACATAAACTTATACGTGTACATATATGTATTACTTACGCTCATGTACATATATGTATTACTTAACTACGAAAAACAAAGGTAGTTATAAAAATAAAAAATCTAAAAGACAAAAATAAAAAATACAACAGATACTATGTGCACTTGTATATTGCTTACGCACAAAGATAAAAACCTTTATATTGACTGTTATACCATTGACTATATGTAAGAGTTAAGCGTGAAAAATTTGTTTGTGTATTATCTCATTAATGATCGCTATTCCTGGGCACAGGTCGGGAATTTCACAAATACTTCTAGATAGGTATTTAGGTCCTCTATCAGGACAAAAAAAATTGAGCAAAAAAAAAATGGCGTTTTTGAGAAAAATGCACTTTTGTAAAAAGTGCATTTTTCAGTAAAAAGTACATAACTCGTGCATTTTTTATTTTTTTTTTTAAATAACATAAAGAACCTGAAAGAGGGCTCAAACCTTAGTGAAATTATGTGTTACAGGCTAAAAAGCTTTAAAAACTGGTGAAGCAGTAGCGGTTTGAAAATTACATTGAAAAAATTTTTTTCTAAGTAAGG